>CM053759.1:25848052-26000141 GCA_028658305.1 Pachyuromys duprasi | reverse complement strand
TTTATATGGATTTTGCATTTCCTTTTCAGTGTTCACATGCTGATTCCAAACATATCAATTTGGGCGTTATATAGGGAGATATAACTGAACTATCAGGGACTGAGCTGGTCTGCTTAGAAAAGCCTGCAAGGGGTAAGTGTTCACATCAGGGACTAATGGGGGTTATACACTGTGTGTGTATATATAATATATATAGCTAAAAGCAGGCCCACAGTTCCCATTGAAATACTGGTACGTGATCTGTTTATTTATAAATGTTTTTCATTTTATTTATAAAAGATATGTGCAGTGTGGGTAGGAATTAGTAGTTCATATAGTCCGGCCCTCCAGCTCTCTGAGGGACCGTGATCCGGCCCCCACTTTAAAAAGTTTGAGGACCCCTGTCGTACAGGATGGGTCCCCTGTGAAGCAGTCAGCTCTATACAACCATGAGAGCCTGGGGCCAGAATGCAAAGTCCCGATGTCAGTTGTTTTGAGAAGGATTTGTTTGTTTGTTTGCTTGGCTTTTTGAAACAGTTTCTCTGTGTAGCCCTGGCTGTTCTGGAACTTACTCTGTAGACCAGGCCTGCCTCAAACACAGAGATCTACCTGCCTCTGCCTCCCGATTGCTGGAATTAAAATTGTGCACCATCTGGATTTATCCTCACTACTTTTACATAAAAGGTAGCATTGCCTTCCTCAGGCAATGCATCTGTCTTGCGAAGAGGTACTTGTATAGACAAGGTTAAAACACAATTCAGACGTGCACACGCAACAGGCTCTTCTCATTTAGCATTGCAGGGAGACAAACAAGCAGGGGCTGCTGATAGCCACCTCGCCTTCCCATCAATCCTTGTCTCCTCCTGCACTGTGAGTGGACATGCCGGAATGGGGACAGCCTCTCTGCCGCAGGTGTGTGTGTGTGTGTGTGTGTTGTGTAGCAGTGGGTATTCTGAAGAGCAGAGTCCTCACTCTGGACTCCCCCCAGCTTTAAGACAGGAATGTGAACGGCCTAGCCTCCCCTTCTCTGGTGAAGCAACCCAACCGTGTCCCAGCATCTCAGAAGACCCTGGCAAGATTAAGCCATGCTTGACCACGTCGGGGACATACCCATTCGTCACACATTTGGTTTTTTTTCTCCTTTATCTCTCCTCCTCTACTCTGCCGTCCTTCACGGTTCAAACTGCCAGCCTCCCCCTGCTTTTCTGAGTCTGGCTTTCGAGACCCAAGCCAGGGGTGTTTGCTGAAATGGGATTTGGTCTGGAACACTCAGTACTCTTGCCATACCCACAGAGCCCTATCCCTGTGGTACTAGGGCAGTCTTGAAACTCGCACGGACCCAAACACACCTTTCACTAGTTTTCCTCAAGAAGGTTATCAGAATAGGCTGATTTCCCACTTACCACCTGACCCCCTAAGCTGAAAGGCACAGCCTCATGTTTAACTTGTGCATCCCCACAGGAAAGATTAGCAAAGATCTTGGTGTTTTATGGATCCCAGAAGGAAGCCACATCAGGCATGTTAGAAAAGAAGCTAATCGCGGTGAAAAAGTCTTCTAACGATGATGGAACCCACCAACTCCCTGCAACTATGGCTGCCTGCACAAGATCAAGCCAGGCAACATTCCAGCGTGGAGGTGGGAGGGACTCGCAAGCCCTCACCCCTAGCTGAGGAACTGCTGACAACTGGTGGCTGCAAAGGAATCAGTTTTTAGGGTGTGGCCCTGGTCGGCTAACCGTACTCCAGCCAGTGCGCTCACAGGCAAGGGTAAGTCGTAGGCAGCGCTGGCTGGACGCAGTGGGTTAAAAAAATAGTAGTAAGAGGAGTGAAGTTAGGAAGGGTTGGATCCAGGATAGTAGAATAGGGAGTAAATATGACCAAAACACTTGAAAAAGAATTCAGGAATGGGGGGAAAGAAACCAGAGCACCCCTGTTTCTAGAACAAGCATTATCAGGAACCATGTTTGCTATTCGTAAAACATTTACAACAGTGAGAAATGACAAATTGAAAGTGCTGACTCGCCTGGTTATGTAACAGTGATTGTTCCACTGGGTGTCACATCATCCAAATGATTGCTAGGTGTTCCCATGGGCATGACTGTCCCCAGAAACCCCACCTAACAGCCTGTTTTTGTTTTTGCAGTCCTGGGAACTGAACCTGTGCCCTTAAGCATATTCAAACACAGCCACAGAGCAGCTGAGGCAGAAAGGGTCTCACTATGTAGGTTCAAACTATGCCTGAAGAACCCTGTACCCCATGATGGGCTTAAGCTCATGGTCCTCCTGCCTCAGCCTCCTAGCAGCTTTAAATTAATGCTTATGCCCCTCTTCAAGTTAAGGGATCCCTAACGCCTACTCCATTAAGAGATTAGCATTCACACTCTTGTTATTCCTTTAAGAATAGACTGGCCCCCTCGTTACCTAGTGACCGCTAGGCTCACTTTGGAGATAGGAAAATTTTCTGTTGACCTTGACTACCCTGTCTCAGGCAGGCTTTGTTTTTCAGGGAGTGGCTTCCTCAACACTCCCACTCATTCTACAATATCCAAGAAACTCTGCTTTGACTCAGTGGTCTCAGGTGAGGGGGACTTTCATGACCACCCCCTCAATCCTCGGGGGTAGCACTCCTCTAGTCTTCTGCACATGGCACTCTGATCCACACGCTTCTCAGGCCCTTCATCCAGGTCAGCCAAGTTTTTCAGTCCTTCTTTGGTAGGAACCATTCTTTGTCCAGAAAGTAATCTCTATACCTCCTCCAGGGGCACATAGGTTTTACCAAAGGCAACAGGGATGAAAAGTAGAGGTTTGGAGCTTGCCCCACCCAGCACCCCAAGGCATTTGTAGCCTTCAAAGAGAGGAGCTGACAGGGTCTTATACCTGTTCCCAGTTATTTCCTGCTTGCCTGGACTTCCTACCAGGGCTTGCACGTGCTCTGCACAGCTCACTTCCAGGTGCAGGCCTTTGGCTCTAAGAGGTACATCCTTAACTGAGACTTTGAGCTACTAGTCCACACAGCCTTTAAGAATTTGTAAAATGATCCTACATAATGAACTACAGGCAGCTAAGGAATGCTGAGCAAGTAATAACAGTCTTCCCCAGGGAAGAGCACAGTGGTTATCCAATGCCAAATGGTCAGCCCTGAAAACATACATGTAACATACAGCCTGCACGGGTTATGCTTATTTAGAACCTATATAGACATGCACATGTATGCATGAATTTGAAAAACTGGACAAGGAGAGGTATATGGGAAGGCTTGAAAGGAGGGAAGGTAAGAGGAAATGGTATATCTATATCTATATATCTTTAAAAAAATAGCTGAACACAGTAGCATACACCTTTAATCCCAGGACTCGGGAAGGCAGAGACAGGTGGTTCTCTATGAATTGATGGCCAGCCTGGTCTACAAAGGTCGAGAACAGCCCAACCCACACAGAGAAACCCTGTCTCATAAAAATAAAAAGATAAAATAATTAAAAAGGATTTTGTATAGTAAAGTGTTCGCCGTTCCTTACACACCTGTGGAGATGGCTGCTACCTTTCTCTGTGCTCTAAAGAGGAGGCAGTCTGTCCCCTCTCCTCGGGGCTTACCATTCTTTGAGATTCAGTCTGGTTTCTAATCTCACCTTAAGCTGTTTGACAAAAGTGATACTTTTATAGATTTCCTGGTTAAATTGGTAGTGACACTCTCAAGGCCAGCAGAAAAAACTGAATAATAAAGTTGATAACCCCCATTATTCTCATCAGTTTCCACCACTGTATTTACTAAAACCTGGAGTTATTTTTTGTATTCTCTGATAGACCTTAACCCTATGAAACAGTTGTCTTGGTCTTGGATAGGAGATTTGGTTCACACTCAAATACCAAAATATAAAATAAGCTATCAAATCCTCTCACACTGTATTACTTGTGCTACCTAATATAGTGCAAAATAGTTGTTAAACTCTTGTCAGGCAGAGAACAGTGAAAAGAAAGCCTATGGTTGGTCAGTGCAGACGGACTACTTCTTTTGATGAGTAGCAGCTGGTTGAGCCCACATGTACAGTGCCCACAGGTATAAAGGACCAACTGGGCTGTATCTCTTCCTTATGTAATCCCCTATGCCACATCAACCAACACAGTACTCAGAACTGAATGGATGCTGTACATGGCATATATCCATGCTCTCTGACTATTACAGTGCCCACAGAAGTGTAAGGAACAGAAGAAGAGGGGCAAGCACTCAAAGGTAAACTAGGGGGTCATGTTGGTAAGGACCTACTAGACTCCATTTGCACGGAAAAATGTGTCTGCAATACTGGCCAGGCACAAATCACAAGGAATGAGAAAGATAGATCCTAAGCCATTCTTTAAGCTCTCAAAATGCTGAAATAAATAGCAAAATATAACGATGTAATTTCTTATTATTTATTCTCTTCTTACAAAAGACACTTGGACAAATAAATATAAAATGGTATATGTCGTATTTAGAAATGGCCAAACACACACCTTGGTACTCCTCACAGGAACACTCTAATAAAATCTTCAGAAAACACTCATCCTTCCCACTCTCCACCTCTTTTTATTTAAAAAAAAAAAATCAATTATTTCAATTCTCCACAATTCTTAACAATGAATTATCAAAATAAGTAATCTAACACTACTCAAAGACATTTAAATGAAAAGTTTTAAAAATACATTGTGTACAAACACACCCAATATGATGTTGCCCACAAACTCCAACTAATGAATAATACAAGATTAGTTTCCTAGGTGACAAGTCACAACTCTCAGAAGTGTGAATACACCAGAAAGCCCACAGCCAAGAGCCAGGATAGTACATCAGCATGCAGTCAGAATCCTATGCAGGTCACAGGGCATCGGGGCTCAGTGATGGAATTTACAGGTCAGCCTCTTCACGATGCTGACGACGCTTCACGATGGATGCAGGTCATGTCCCTCTTGAGACACATTTACATCACTGCTGAGGTCACAATTTATGATAATTTAGGAATCCAAATTTAGCTCCAGAGCATGTATCTCTGAAGTAGGAATTGGAAAATAGACAGTATAAATAGGAGTTGAGTGGAACCTGCCTGCATCAATCTTTTATTTTCCTTTAAGGCTACAGAAAATCTGCGCATAAGCAAGGAAATGAATTCTCATAGTAAGAACACCCTACAAATAGTCAAGGCGCCCAGTCAGGTTCCACAGTGTGCTGTATCCACTCTAGTCCAAGGCCGTACTTTGTGAGTCCGCAGGGTTAAGGTCAATTCTTTCTGGAAATACTAGCTTCTCACAAACAGCCTCCTTGATTGGTAAATATTGTGATATTTCATTAGGTTCCGTGAAGAGGGAAGGTGGAACATGCTAGGAAAAACAAGGTCTTATTAGAACATATCAAGTATGGCCCAGACAATTTCTGAAATCTTCTAGTTCAAGTATTCAAAGTGTGCTGATTTCAAAATCAAGAGCACCAAATACAAGTAAGGAGCATCGTTAAATGCTCCCCCAAATAACAGGTTCCCCATTACAAAGTCATCCAAGTGTGCTGTTGAATGAGCTTCAAGGACCTCAGTGTCATTTACACCATCAGTGCTGAGTCTCACTCATTTTGATCTAATCCCGCCTGGTTCCTGTTGCTTGAGGTATAGCCCAGCTCATACTCTATGAGGGTAACTGAGGCGGACAGAAGAGCCGCCATAGGAAACGGATAGATAGATAGATAGATAGATAGATAGATAGATAGATAGATAGATAGATAGATAGATAGGTAGGTAGGTAGGTAGGTAGGTAGGTAGGTAGGTAGGTAGGTAGGTAGGTAGATAGATAGACAGACAGACAGACAGATAAAGTAAATGTGACAGTAACTGAGGCGAACAGAAGAGCCGCCATAGGAGAGAGAGAGAGATATGGTGGTAACTGAGGCAGACAGAAGAGCCGCCATAGGAAATAAATAAATGAAGCATTTTCTAGAAAAGTACAACCTTCTAAGCCAGTCATTACAAAACCCAAGTGCCAAGGAAGGTCTGCACAAATCCCAGGGGAGCAAAGAATACAGGAAAACGATGCCAGAATACACAGGCCATGGTACAGAATAACCAGTTTTAGAAAGAAACATACATACAGGTAACATTATACAGACTAAGTAGGTTGCATCTATATATTCAGAGACATAGACACAACAACTATTAAAGAAAAAAAGAGCATAAATTTGAAAGAGAGCAAGGGAAGGTACACGGAAGCCTTGGAGGGAGGAAACGAAAATTTATGGAACTACTGTATAATCTCCAAAAAAATGAAAAAATTATTTTAAAAAAGTCTAGAGTGGAAAGGTTCTAGGAGTATGCTATGTCACCAGCTATAGCTATGGACACCGGTCATCACATCCCTGGGTCTAGAATCCTCAGAATGAGCAGTGGAAAGCAGATGACTGACAGCTAAGATACTCAACAACTCCAGATGCTCGGGGGCCTGAGACAAGCTGAGAACAGACACGTTCCAGACTCACCCTACAGAACCCTAAAAATGAGCACATTTAAGACAAATGGGTGGGACTACTGGGATACCAGACTTACAATAAATCATTAAAATTATCATAAAAATAAATCATATAAAATCCCTGAGTTTATACTCAGGAGGCAGAGGCAGGCAGATCTCTGTTAGTTCGAGGCCAGCCTGATCTACAAAGCGAGTCCAGGGCAGCAAAGGTTACACAGTAAAACCTTGTCTCAAAAAAACCAAAACTTCAACGTCTAAACACTTAAAATTTAAGCACTTACCATTAAGTTAGCAATTTTGCTCTCTCGTGATGTATATTCTCGTAACATGTAGGTCTTGTCAGCCTATATTGAAAAAAAACATTTTTATTATTGTTTTTATAAAATCCTCCCCATAAAATAGACTGTCCACACTTTATAACAGGTTATAAGGAAAGCATGAAGTCTGATGAAAATACTTGGCTCAACAATGAGAAATACTTTTAATTATCAACAGTTCTGAAATATTTCCTATCCCTATAAACACATAACTACCGAAATTAACTCCAGATAGAAAAAGGTAACCACACTTGATTATCACCATGATAAACATACACACGTGCAAGCAAAGGCTATACTTTGACAGGATTTATATGTACATGTATGTGTATGCATATGTATATATATTTACAAGAGATAATTACAAACTTCAAGTTTGAAATGAAATCTTTTTCTTGAGCTATCTTATATTTTCACTGGCTCCTTCTGATCCAAACAACAAACAAAAAACATGTTTAAATTTTTAATCTTTTTCTATTCCCACTATAGGAAATATTTCAAAGTTGTTGATAATTAAGAGCATTTGTCAAATTCCTTACTTTAAAAATCACCCTTTAGGGGGCTGGAGAGATGGCTCAGAGGTTAAGAGCATTGGCTGATCTTCCAGAGGTCCTGAGTTCGATTCCCAGCAACCACATGATGGCTCACAACCATCTCTAATAAGATCTGGTGCCCTCTTTTGGTGTGCAGGTACTCATGCAGGCAGAGCACTGTATACTAATAAATAAAACTTAGAAAGGGAAAAACAAACAAACAAAAAAACTCTTCAGGGCTGAAGAGATAGCTCAGTGCTTAAGAGCACTTCCTGCTCTTCCAGAGGTCCTGAGTTCAATTCCCAGCAACCACATGATGGCTCAGAACCACCTACACTGGGATCTGATGCCCTCTTCTGGCATGCAGCAGACATGCAGATAGTGTTCATATTCGTATTTAGCCAGGCAGTGTTGGCCTTCACCTTTAATCCCAGTACTGGTGAGGCAGATCTCTGAGTTCAAGGCCAGCGTGGTCTACAAAGAAGTGTTCCAGACAGCAGCCAGGCCTACACAGAGAAACCCTGTCTCGAAAAACAAAACAAAACAAAACAAAACTCACCCTTTTGTACTTAGTTTTTCCCATTTCAGACATCTGATTTTTTGTTTGTTTTTTCATTTCCAAGACAGGGTTTCTCTGTGTAGCCCTCACTGTCCTAGAACATTGTAGACCAGACTGGCCTCAAACTCAGCCATTTAAGACTTTTACGGTTATGTTAAGAAACTGCGTTTTGCCAGGCTGAGAGGCGAATATAATCCCAGCGCACTAGGAAGGCGGAGGCAGGCAGAGCCCTGTGCGTTCTAGACCAGGCCAGCTTGGTCTACATAGCAAATTCTAAGACAGACAAAAAGACATATAGTGAAACCCAATTCTAAAACAAAACAAAAAATTTAAAAAAAGAAAAGAAAAATTGATTTACTACAATTTGCTTTTTGGATAAAAACTTTTCAATATAGAAAACTACAAAATGGGGCTGGAGAGATGACTCAGCGGTTAAGAGCACTGTCTGCTCTTCCAGAGGGCCTGAGTTCAATTCCCAGCAACCACATGATGGCTCACAACCATTTATAACTATAACTGGCCCTGATGCCCTCTTCTGGCATACAGGTGTACATGCAGATAGCCCACTCACACACTCCAGACAAACAAACAAACTAAATAAATGGGTGACTGAATGAATGAATCAGTCAATCAATCTTTGGGCTAGGGAGATGGCTCAGAGGTTAAGAACATTGGCGCTTCTTCCAAAGGTCCTCAGTCCAATTCTCAGCAACCACGTGATGGCTCGTAGCCATCTATAATGAGATCTGGTGCCCTCTTCTGGCCTGCAGGTGTACATGCAAGCAGAGCACTGTATACATAATAAACAAATAAATCTTAAAAAAAAAAAAAAACTACAAAATTATACTCCTTTAAGGTTTTAGTCTTTTTTGTTTGCTTGCTTGTTTTCTTGTTTTTGTTCTGTTTTGGTTTGGTTTGGTTTTTCAAGGCAGTTTTTCTGTGTAGCCTTGGCTATCCTGGAACTCTGTAGGCCAGGCTGGCCTCAAACCCACAGAGATCTGCCTGCCTCTGCCTTCTGAGTGCTGGGGTTAAAGTCATGTGCCAACAGTGCCCAGCAAGATTTCAGCCTTATCAATAAGAAATAAGAAAAAAATTAATGTTCACTATAAAGAATCAGTAATGTAAATATATAAATAAGGAAAATAAAAATATAGTATCAATCATACCTACTTCTAATAACACAGCCTTTCCCATTTCAAAACATCTACACAAAATCTTAAGCTCACACTGTACTTTAAAAACTCAACATTTGAGATAGTTACCTTTCCAATTAGCCCAACTTTATTCTCTACCATCAATGTTGTTGGGTGTCTATTTTTCTGCTACTACTATATGGCTATAAACAGAGTAATCAAATTTATTAAGTTACTTCATGTTATATAAACAACACTGCTTTGAATGTTCAAGTTTGTACAACTCTGGATCAACTACATGACAGCTATAAGTTACTGTATAATAGAACTTTTAAAGATAAATTTACAAAAAACATAATTAAGTTTAAACACAAGTATTTTTGAGATTGAGATGAGAGAAAAATTAGTACACTGGCTTTGCTTATACAAAGGTAAAAAGCTGCCGGGTGTGGTTAATGTGTGCCTTTAATCTCAGCAGAGGTAGGCAGCTCTCTGAGACCAGCCTCATCTACATACTGAATTCTAAAACAGCCAGGGCTACATTAATAGACAGGGAAGAGGAAAAGAGGAGGAGGAGAGAAACAGAGAAAGAGAAAGAACAAGGAGGCCAATCACAGTCATTGCGTTGTTTTGAGGGAAAAAAACAAAAAGTCTAAATAAAGGACCCAATCCTAACCCAATCCAAGCAGGTTCAAATCCAACTGGGTGACTTAAGCCAGCGGTGTGACCTTTTGACTTAGTTATCACAGCATGACTTTACAGGCTGTTAGAACCATGACTAATAGTTTTGGTAGCTCCTCTAATTCTTCATCCTATATGATCCCACTTCTGAACTTAAGTATTCAGAAAAGACAGGCTGCTCTAAAGCTACTGAAAATTTTATGATTCAATTTAAACCCAGTGCCCTTTTAACACACATTTAAAACACAACCTACATGTTAACAGCTGCTTTAGACAGGAGTCAGAACTTCCCACGCTTAAAGTAACACCAAGCAATCATGCAATAAAAACTTCCCAGAAGGCAGTTTAGGTGGGATGTCTTTTTGTTTTTGTAGACAGTGTTTCTCTGTGTAGCCTTGGCTGTCCTAGAACTAGCCTTGACCTCAGTGATTCACCTGCTTCTACCTCCCAAGTGCTGGGGTTAAAGGCGTGTGCCACCACCATCTGGCCCTTAAATGGGATTTCTAAGATCAGGATGTTATATAGCAATACTGTCAACACAGGTTAAAGGTTAAGGGACAGTTTTCCTTAAACACAGTTAAATATGTACAAAATTTTTGGTCAAAGCACTCATACCCAGGAAGTGTTCTTAATAAAAAACCTTTTTGATTACCAGAACTCTGAGAAACAAAAAAGACAGTTTGACAACAATGTATAGTCAGTGAAACACTCAAATGTATGGGTTAGCAGATGACCAAGAAACATCATTAAGTTCAAATTCTTAAGTGACAGTGAAACAACAAACAGGCTCAGTATCAATTAGTACATTCATTACATGTAATTCATTACATGTACATTCATTACATGAGCACCAGTACCTCATGGTAAAGCCGTGTGTCATTCATTCTGATGAGCACCCCATCAATTCTCAAGAAAAACCGCAAGAGCAGAAAAAAGCTGGAAGGCATTACTCTCTGGGGGATAAAAACAGCACATTAAAATGTTAATAAAAAGGAAATACTTTATTTCTTTGCTAAAAAAGAATAGCTAAATCCACAGTAAAGATGCTCCCTAGATCATGTCTACATCCTAAAGGCTCATCACAGATGGAAATACCTGTCTAGATGCTCTAACACAGCTGACCTATTCAACACCTTAGCTCTGCAACACAGGCATCTCAGTGGCACAGCTGCCCAGTGCAGTCCTCTGTCCAGCATCACAGCTACCACACCACACACTGATAACACAGAAAAGATAAGAATTCAAAATCCAAAATCAACTTAAGAACAAATGCTTATCACTTTCACATCAGCATAAAGACAAAATAACTGTAAGTGCCGCACTCCAAGTCAGGAGCCAACCACCTAGAGTAGAGGTTCTCTGCCCTAGCTCCAACCAGCCTCCCAGCCTTTAGCAGGCTAAGATTAAAGCAAGGGAAGGGGAAAGCAGACACAAGCAAAAATCTGCATCCCTGAGGCTCACCAGCTTAGCACACTTGGTAGTTCTAGGCGAGGGAGAAGTACGTCTCAAGAAAAGGTGTCGGCATCTGAGGAACACTCAAGGTTGTTCTTTGGTCTCTACTTGTGCATTTACACATGTGCAGGCTCATATACTCACATGCTCCCACCTGTGCACTCATACCGGAAAACAGAAAGAAACAGACGTTTCACTGGGCTAAGAAACTGGCTCTAGACAGTGCAAGCCCTAGGACTGAGGTTTGCCTTCCACCACCCACATTAAAGGCAGGCTTTGCAACATGTGTCTGTGCTGTACTCCTACACTGGGGAGGCACTAATAAAATCAGCAAGTCCCGGTTCAGGGAGAGACCCTGCCTCAAAAACCAAGTGGAAAAGTGACAGAAGACAATTCAGACCTCTGGCCTTTGCACAATCATAACATACATACATACAAGACTTAAAACATACCCAAGTGTATCTTTTTAAAACCAGATACTGAGGCCACTTATCAACACTAGCAAAACTGGAAAATAACCACTTCCTCCTTTGTTGCAACTTACTTTCACTCCCTTTACATAAAATAAAGGGTACGTTCTATTTCAGTGCAACCAACTAGGCTCTGCTGCACACTGGGCTATCAAACATCTAGCATTCATGTAGGTTAAAATAAAATCTATAAAAATTAAAGTCTTATAAATATAGCTTTATAAATACAAATTTCATCCAAAAGCAAGGAAAGGTTTTTATTTAGAACATAGTCACTATTCTGAAGAATTACCACCACCATGATCAACACTGTTTGTGCTGAGTAGCTATCACATTCATAGTTACTCAGTTTGGAGATGTGAGTAGCTAACTGCTCCCTTATCTTTAGTACAGTCAGTTATCCAATTACATAGGAAAAATACAGCATATTAGTCTATGTCTGTCATCTTTAATTTCTCTTTTATAATTAAGGTATTATGCTACATGGCTAGAAAAAAAGGCAAGCTATGACATCTATGTGTTTCAATTCAAGGCCATAATATCTATAAATTAGTAACAGATCATCTTAAAATACTTGGTTTAAAACATATATAACAATGAACATAAGGTTAAATAATAACCTCAGAACAAGTTACTAACTTAATACCTTAGCCCTTCCACTTCCTCTGTAAAAAGAGAGGACGGTCGGTAAAATGATTTGTGATATCCTGTCTCTCTGTATGACCTGACAATCCTTAAGGCCATCGCTAACAGAAGCCACATCTACATAGACACACCCAATTCTTTGTGACGCAAAGATAAAGGGGTGCTCCTATGCAATGTACTAGACTCTAGGCAAGCACTGCAACAGAAGATGGACTGACTCACTCCTGACTACCCATAAGGTCACCGACCCTAGCAGTTGCCAGAGTACTCAGCATTTAGGAAAAATGCTTTTTTGAAAATTAAAAACTAAGTAACAGCATGAAAGTAGATTTTTAGATATTTTATTAGACAAGTCATACAAAATATAGTATATTATTGGTGCTTAAAATTCTAACCTAAACACAGCATTGCTAATAAAATAAGCACCTGCCTACCATGGTCTGGTCTGACCCCAGCAGATAATCCTTACACACATACCCACACACGTGCTGACAAAAAATAATTTAGAAACAAAGAAAAATCTCTGAAACAAATATTTTATTAGCTAAACGTAATATGACTCACATAAAATTATTAAACCTCAGTATCTGCTAAGACAAAACCCAAACTGCACAGATTTCCCTGTGCACACAGCCCTATATCTTTCTCCCTGGGAAATTACTTTATATGAAAATTTTAATCTTCTTACACAAGCAAAGCTTCTCTAGACATGGAACTTGAAATTTAAGATAGGAAAGAAATTTCATAAGTAAAAATATCTAAAAAATAAAATGTTATATTATCATAAAAAATAGTTTATTTCAGTAGCATTTTTAGAATGTTTTATAATTAGAAATCACGAAATAAGACAGGTGTGGTGCATACACCTTTAATCTCAGCAAAGGCAAGCAGATCTGTAAGAGTTTGAGATCAGCCTGTCTAAAGTAAACATAGTTGAGAACCTGTCTCAAACACCAATCAAAAAAAAAAAAATAGACAAACAAAAAGAAACTAAGAAATAAATATTAATGAGCAAATAACCTAGCAGGTCTAAAAGAAAAAACTTCAATGGTTTTCCAGATAAAGTTAAAACAGCAAATAAGAGTACAAACATTACTATTACTCCAAATAATTACAAGAACTTTTAGGGGAGGAGTAAGGGGGTTTCAAGACAGGGTTTCTTTGTGCAGCCCTGGCCTAGAGCTCTGTAGACCAGGCTGCAGGATCCGCCTGCCTCTACCTCCCATGTGTTGGGATTAAAGGCATGCACTACCACTGCCCAGCCTCCAAGAACATTTTAAAAGTAAAGCAATATAAAAAGGCAAAAACACGTATAACTAATAAGAAAACACTAATTACATGTTCCTAGACAACCTCCTGGCAACTGAGAAGATGTAAGGCGGTCTTTCAAAAGCCTTATTAAACTAAAAGTAAGCAATGCTAAGGGTTTTATTTGAAAGCAATCAGGAAAGTGTTTTAAACTAGGAAAGCTCTAAGGCAGCAGTTTTCAGCCTGAGTCATGACCCCGAGGGGAGGGGAAGTCGAGGGACCCATTCACAGGGGTCACATATCAGACAGCCTGCATATCAAGTATTTGTATTACAACTCATGACAATACAAAAATTACAGCTAGGAAGCTGTAATAATGTGGGGGAGGGGGTGGGGGGAGTCACCACAGCATCAACTGTGTTAAAGGGTCATGGCCTCAGTAAGACCAGGAACCACTGCACTATGGGAAAGAGACAACAGACAGGGAGATGACCTCAAATGGGCTTTCAGAGGAAGGCACAGTAAGGGTTGAAGAAATGACTGCCACACACGTCGTGTCGATGCTAGCCAACACTATAGCCTGAATCAGTTACCAATGAATGAGCAGTGTTCACTCTCACTAGATCAGAGTACTTGTCAAGATCCAGCTGAAGTTTGTGCTCAGCTCAAGAACCTCTAACCTGGCCAACTTCCGCATTCACACAAATCTCTATCCACTTTCCCAACTAAGACACTCCAAGCAGATACTGTGTTTAAAAAAGGGCTCCCACCCCACTGGAGGAGCTGAGGTAAACAGCTACTGAGGGAGCAGCTGCCCTCACCTCTGGAGGTGTGGCTGCTGCTAGGCTGCTTGCTTAAAACCTAGTGGGTGGCACGCACCCGGCACAGGGGCAGCAGTGTCTGCACTCAGCAGTTTGTTAATAACAATAAAGAGGACATGAAGTTGGAGAGATGGATGAGGGGCATTAGGAGGGCTTGGAGGGAGATAGTGCTGGATGGTTATGACCAAATGTATGTATAAATGCATGAAACTTTCAAAGAATACAAAATATTCAGTTAGTAAGTGTTCCTTGCCTTGAAATGTTAAGATGAATGTCTAATGTGCTTAGAGAATTCTGACAAACTCCATATTCTGAACTCACTGGATCAGAGGCAGGTGCATCCAAATCCCAACACCCAGTCTCCTACCACCAAAGTACCTCTCTCTTCCTGCAAAAGCTCATCCTAGCAGATTCTGAGCAAGCACAGAGTGAGCTGTGTGACTGGGAAATTAGTTACTATCTCTTGTCCTACAACTCCATTTACAAAATAGGAATTAAAAAAAAAGCACAAAATTTTCCTGAGAGTTAATGCAGGCAATGCACTTGGCATGAGGTCTGTCTCCTGTACAGCATATAGCTAGGTTTTAAAGGCTCCTTTATCTACAACTCAACCCCAGAAATCTGTTTTCTCCATCTCTTCCCTCTATAAGCCATACCCTATGAGCACCTGTAACACATGTAAGTCTTCCCCATGGTTGTTCACGCACACTCACACAAACACACACAGACATGCATGTCACCTGCAGTCTCTAGTATCTTTAAGTATGATCTACAACCATGTTATCCCCACGTATTTCATTTGCTCCAGTCATGTATCTTATCTGCTCTTAACAAGGCGAGTAGCAAGAGCTAAAAGTAGTAAGCAAATGTTTACCCCCCTCTGGAAAGCACGCCGGTCACCCTCATGCACTCCTGTTTGAAGAGTCCACTTCCTGAGCTTCTCACACCTCTTCCGACTTCCCGCTTGCATACCGCTGTGCCCCAGAGCCACAAAGTGGAGCATTTATTTTACTTAAAACACATCAGCTCCAGTGCTAGGAAGAAACCCGTCCAGAAGGAGCCCTAGTCTAATACCCAAACCCATCCAGGTCTTTTTATTTTTAAGATTTATTTATTACTTATTATTTACACATCATTCTGCCTGCATGAGTGCCTGTACACCAGTAGGCACGAGATCTCACCACAGATGGTTATGAGCCACAATGCGGTTGCTGCAATTGCTGGGAGTTGAACCCAGGTCCTTTGGAAGAGCAACCAATGCTCTTAACCTCTGAGCCATCTCTCCAGTCCCAATCCACCCATTCTTGAAAAGGAAAGCCTATTGTGTATGACTCCATAGTTTAGAGCACCCCCTGGCCTTCCAGAGAACCTGGGTTCAAGTCCCAGCACCCACATGGCAGTTTACAGACACCTGTAGCTGGAATTCCACAGGATCAGACACCTTCTGGCCTTCACAGACAACAGGCACACATCTGCACAGATATACATGCAGGCAAAAACCCTTACATATAAAATAAAAACATGGAAAGGGAGCTAGAAAAGCTTTCCAAAGGAAGTGATGTTTTAGTTGGAACTTAATGGCCGAAGCATTAGTAAATTTTCACTTCAAATTCTGAAAAGAATTAGAAACACAAGTATAATCTAGGAGTAAACAAATTATGTGTAACTACTACAGGACTATTTATCATTTCCTTTTGTTTGTTTGTTTGTTTGTTTGAGACAGAGTTTCTCTGTGTAGCCTTGGCTATCCTGGACTCACCCTGTAGACCAGGTTAACTTTGATCTCAAGAGATCCCCTAGGCCTCCTGGGTGCTGGGATTAAAGGCACATGCCATCACCACCTGGTTCTATTTATCATTTCTTTTAGCATATGAACAGAAGTGGCCTGTCCTCTACTGATAGAAAACAATATAAGAAAATGATAATTTATACTTTCAATTTTTATTTTCCATCTTTGTGCTAAAAATTGAGAATTTTTATGATACACTAAAATCCTAACACACGAGTCATTATCTTACAGAGATGATTCAGTGCTTAAAAGCACTTACTGCTCCTGCAGAGAACCCAGGCACAGTTTCAAGCACCCACAAGTTGAGCTCACACCCATCTGTAACTCAAGCTTCTGACCTCCAAAGCATCAGGCATGCATGCGGTCCATGAGAGCAAAACATTCATACACATGAATAAGTCTAACACATAAGGCATCTGCTACCTGAAGATTCTACAAATATCGTTTTTAATTAAAAACATGAGAATTAAGCCACAGTTTCTATTCATTCAAGTTAAATAATAAGCAAATAACCTACAAAGTAGCCAGGTAGGTACATCTTAAAAAAGGACTGTACATCCTTCTAACTTTCACAAAGGCTCGTCACTAAGGTGTGCTCTAGACTCAACAGACATGTTTCATGGCACCACATTAGCCAATGTAAAATGGAAGAATGACAGTACTCACAATCTTCACACTCAGGCTGGAAACTCCATGATCATGCAATTCATCTTCAAATAGGAGAACTTCTTCAAAAAATTTAATCTGTTCTCTGGCTTTTAGTTTCTCTGTGTCTATATGATCTGTTGTAGGTACAACCTGAAATATACAATTTTAAATGGGAGACTAAGTAAAGACCTAGAGTAGCAAGAAAGTTTTTATCATTTTCTTTGCATAGCATCAGCATACTCTTCTAAATTTGGATATAGTTAGTAGGCATTGAAGATCAGACTTTGCCTCCCCAAGATAACCTGAAAAACACTATAGATAACTAGCATTCTGACTTCTTATAAAAAATACAGTCCAAATGCACCAACTTTCAGAATAAAATTAAGCATTATGCTGTGAAGATGAGAAAATTATATACTGCAAATTGACAAAAGTTACAGCTATCATCAGAGCCTTGGTTTTTAGTGTACTCACAGGTACTCATTTGGAACTAGAAAATAGATCTTTCCATTAAAATGACATGCATCTTAGGGACTGGGAGATAAAGAGGCTGCAGCAAAAGCGTGACAACTGTGTTCAGTCCTCAGAACCCTCATAAAAAAGCCAGACGTGGTGATTCCTGCATGCAAGTCCACTCTGAGCAGACTGTTACAAAACAATGTTAATTTCTCAACTATATGCACTTAGAAACTGTTAAGCTGATAAACTTTATTGCTAAGATATTAAGTCACGGGGCATGAGCAACCAGTCTAATGTGCTTTTTAAAACCTTTTATAAAACCAAGCATATTTTATTAAAAAGATTCAGTGCAGCTAGAAAAAACACCCTTCCATGGCTACTGTCCTACAGAATCATTTATTTAAACATGAAGAAAACAGCCATATATGGGCACATCACTATGACACAGGCATAGTACTGGACATTTAACATACTTCATTAATCATATTCTCATACCATCATCTTAGGGCCAGCTAATAAACACAAAGCTGGGCATGAATCTAGTCAGGTTAGTGTTAGAACAACTTTGTGAGTGGCTTTTTCTCATGCCATATTATACAACTCTAAAAGAATAAAGATTAAACAACCAAAAGGAGAAAATAATAAAATACACGCCCACATAAACACAACTTGCCTCCGGCAATTAAAAAGAAAGAATTAGAAGGCAAGAGACAGGCTCTCTGTTCTAATAACACATGTTCTGACACACTTTCACTCTCTACAGAAAATATATTTTACTGACATATACCTCCTCTACACACAGAGCTTTAAGAGTGATTTTAAGTATATACATGTATGTATGTTCATGTATGTAAATACAACATGTGTATGTGGTGCCCTTGGAAGTCAAAAGAACACTATATACCACTTCTACACAGTTATAGAAGGTTGTAAGCCACCGTGAGGGTGCTGGAAGTTTCACCTGGTCCACTTCAAGAACAAGTGGTCTTAACCAGTGAGCCATCTCTCCAACCCCCGAAGAATGCTATGAGGAAGACCGAGAGTTTAAGTTCTTAACCGACATTGTACATACACTAACAGTGGCAGGGGCGGGGCGCACCCCCAATCCCAGCGCTCGGGAGGCAGAGGGGCTCTGCGACCTGAGGCCAGCCTGGTCTACAGAGGGAGATACACAGAAACTCTCTCAAAAACTGCCTCAAAAAACCAAAAATAAAAAACAACAACAAAACCCCTTCATTAATTCCTATGGAAGAGATCTACATATGACAAATGTGTAAAATAGTAAGTTACAGGCAGCGTGTGTTCTAATTATTTGCCTGAAAAACTTGCCATTTAAAAGTTTTTTTTAATATTTATTTTATACATATGCATGTTTGACCTGTATGTATGTATGTTCACAACATGCATTCCTGCCCACAGGTGTCTGAAGAGGACTTCAGATCCTTTGGAACTGGAATTAGAGATGGTTATGAGCAACCATGTGGGTGCTGGGAAATGAGCCTGGTTCGTCTGCAAGAGCAGTGAGCTCTTAACTTCTGAGCCATCTCTCCAGCCTCAATCATTCCATTTAAAGCAAGCAAACCGCACCACATCTATCGACCGCATTTGATAAAGCGTCCTCTTTCACTCCCACTATTTCAATACGCAAGTGCCCTCGGATGGGAGACCACCTGTTGACGTCTTCGCTGTGGAACTGTGGAACAACAGATACTGCATTAAATAAATACATGTGGATCTGGTACTGTCCATTTATCAAAATAAGCCCCTGCAAAATCAAGCTGTGAGAAGACTTAACGGGCAAAGCCTGAGTCTGAATCCCCCAAATCTACATAAAGCCAGAAACAATAGTGCATGTTTATAATGCTGGTGCTCCTGGGCGGGGGCAGGAGACTTCCCAGAAGCCTGCTGGACACTGAGCTTAGTATGAACATCAGCAAAACTCAAAAACCTTGCCTCAAACAAGATGGAAGGAAAGAACCTACACCAAAGAATATTCTAACCTACACACAGATATGTACACCCAAAGAGAGAGAGAAGGAGAGGGAGAAAGAGAGAGAACATGAACAAATTGCTTTGCCAAGCTGGTAAATGATGCTGATCTGAACCAAAGCCTGAACACATTACCACCAGAGTGAGTGATCACACTGACATTGATCAGCAACACCTTAGAAGAAATGATATTATAGGACAAAGTGTAGATAAGAGAATACCAAACATAGTTTTATCTCTTCCTATCACTATCCATTTCAGTTGCCTTGGTTCTTGCTCCTGATGCTACACTTATAGCTAATGCAGCTTTTCCTAAGTGAATCCATAAAGCAACCATCATCACTATTGCATGAGGTTTTTTTAAAAATCCAATTTCCTCATTCCCGGCAACAAAGCATCAAATGACCTAAGCTCACTGCAAACTTTTAAAATCAAAAGAGACTATACTCTGCAAAGTTCTTAAGAGAAAAAAAAAATCACTTCTCACTGGACTATGCCAATGGCTTCTAGAATTACCAATGGCACACAGCAAACATCCAGCCTATGTCTGATGAAATGAATAAACAAATAAATGAGTGAATACATACTTTCTCAAAAATAGTATTTCTGTACCAGAAGCACACACAGCAAAGTTTGGAGAGGAAGAAGAAATTAAGAATTAAGTTTCCAGCTGGGGTGGTGGCACACCTTTAATCCCAGCACTCAGGGAGGCCCAGCACTCCCTGTGAGTTTGAGGCCAGCCTGGTCTAAAAAAGTCCAAGTCAGCCATGGCTACACAGAGAAACCCAACCTCAAAAAAAAAAAAACAACAACAAAAAAACAATTAGTTTCTATCTCCTAAGGCTAAAAAGTTGTGCACAGGCAAGAATTCCATACATGTCTTCACATGTTCAGCCAAGTATCAACTTTAGTTGTCAATAACTTTTACTTTAAAAAAATTTTAATCTTCTAGGCAGCAGTGGTGCACGCCTTTAATCCCAGCACTCAGGAGGCAGAGGCAGTGGAGCCTGGTCCACAAAGCAAGTTCCAGGACAGGGAGGGTTACACAGAGAAGCCCTGACTCAACACACAAACAAACAAACAAATCTGTATGTTATGTGTGTATGTGTATATGTGTGTATGTGGGTACGTGTGCCACATTATGTGTGTGGGGGCCAGAGGACGACTTGAAGAAGTTGGCTCTCTCCTGCCACCAAAGGTCATTAAGCTTGGCAGCAGAGTGTCTTTACTCACTGAGCCATCTTACCAGCCCTAACATAACTAAGGAGAATAGTTTACAAAAAAAAAATTGTTCCTTATGCCTCAGAGATATATAACCTAAGCCACATCTGTTTTATTTCAGTCTTATCATGAGACCTTAAAATGTAGCTGATATAGACCTACGAATTCCACATTCTCAGTGCCCTTTACATAGGATGAAGCTCTTTTTGAACAGATTATATACATGCAACTCAACAATAACACCATTACTTTAAAATGTAATTAGACCTTGTGCATGAACTATTCATATAAAAACTGCTATGGTGAGGCATTACTATTTACTTAATTTACTAATAACAGTAACTTGTCTTGATTAAATAACTCACCTAAAGGGCCAGGTGTGGTGATACTCGCTTTTGATCCCAGAACCAGGGAGGCAGAGGCAAGCAAATGTCTTTGAGTTCAAAGCCAGCCTGAAGGCTATCCAAGGCTACATGAGAGCAAAGAAAAGAGCAAAGGAAGAACAAAAACAAGAGTAACAAATCTAAAGCCATACCAAATTTATAATCAGTGCAAGCTGATAATTTTTGCCAGGTGCAGTGGTGCACGCTTGTAATCCCAGCACTAAGGAAGGCAGAGGCAGGTGGACCTCTGTGAGTTCGAAGCCAGCCTGGTCTACAAAACGAGTACAGGACAGCCAAGGCTACAGAGAAACCCTTTCTCAAAAAACCAAAGGGAAAAATTTTAAAGATATGCTTTCCATTCAACAGTTCTATTTGTTCATGTGTAGAACTAGAACTCTAAGCTACTAGCTAGCAGCTTTTCTTTCTATCTTTTTTTCTCTTTCGGTTTTTCAAAACAGGGTTTCTTTGTGTATAGCTCTGGCTGTCCTGAAACTCACTCTGTAGACCAGGCTTAGCCTTGAACTCAGAGATCCACCTGCCTCTGCCTCAGGATTTCTGAGTCTGCTCCACCACCACTCAGCTGGCTAGCAGTTTCTTCTAAGAAATCACCTACTAATACATTACCAAGAGCAGGCACTGCTTGGCCATGATACTGTTTATATCAAGGCAAAATAAGC
Organism: Pachyuromys duprasi; assembly: GCA_028658305.1. Classification (NCBI taxonomy): domain Eukaryota; kingdom Metazoa; phylum Chordata; class Mammalia; order Rodentia; family Muridae; genus Pachyuromys; species Pachyuromys duprasi. The sequence goes on along the minus strand of CM053759.1, from coordinate 25,978,657 downwards.
ACTTACAGCCTTAAAGACTACTGCTCCCAAGCAGGAATGTGCACACGCCTACGGTTCCAGACACTCAGGAGGCCAAGGCAGGGGGAGCACCCCAGCCCAAGTTAAAAAAAAAAAAAAAAGAAACCTGGCTATTTGTTGCAATAGTCTTCTTTTATTTTCTACTAATAAATGCATTAATTTACCTGCAGGATGAAAGCAGTGAGGAGAAAGAAAACTAATGATTCATAAAAGCAAAAGATTTAGATTTACCTTTAACTTAACAGACTCTCCGAGTAACGTTCCTTTATAATCTGTTGTATAGGTCCAGTCATATGGTTTAATAACTTCTTTGGAGTGTTCACCCTCCGTCCTCAAATACCAAAACAAAAAGGATGAGATTTAGAATATATATTATCAGTGTTCATATGAATACCAAATTATACATTGTTTACGTAAAATAAAATACTAACACTCATAATCTATAAACACCCAATCAAGGCATATACCATCATTAACCAGCATAAAGCCTTCCTTACTGCTTTCTGACTGTTATTTGACTTTGCCACTGCTGACCTGGTCTTTCTAGGTCACCCTATACTATATGAGATGTGATTTAAAGCTTACCTTTCTTTCTAGCGTCCAAAGCACACAGTATACAATAGGTACAAAGTTTAACTAGCAAAATAATACACTTTTCTCATTTTAAAACTCCACAAATATACAACAAAAATTATAAGAAATATTTTTCTTTAAAAACAGAAGCATGGGCTGGAGAGATGGCTCAGAGATTAGGAGCACTGGCTGCTCTTCCAGAGGTGCTGAGTTCAGTTCCCAGCAACCACCTGGAGGCTCACAACCATCTAGAATGATGTCTGGTACGTTCTGGTGAGCAGGTGTACATGCAGACAGACGTTGTATTCATAATTTTAAAAACAGAAGCATAGTACAATGTTTGGACTAATGGATACCTACACAGCTCAACACAAGTGTGTGTCAACCTAACGACTATTTCAAGCAGTGGTAAAATTAACCTTTGTCCTATGGCTCAGAAAAATGAGTTTTAGAATCATGTAGCTGGAAATTGTAATTCAAATAAAACACACAGATCCTTACTGAGCACTTCTCCCGTTGAACCTAACTGCCCACGTTCTCACCTACTTTCCTGCCACTCTTCAGCACAAGCTACTTTGAGCATGCCTTGGTAGTTGTTCACACATCTCAGTGCATCTGTAGCATTGAACTCAATTCCAAAGCCAGAACCATGCTGGATTCTTAGAACGTTGTCTCCAAACATCATTTCAGGGAGGGATGGCATATGCAATTCATCAGCTAATCTACACAGAAGCAAAGGTCAGGGAGGTTAGTTACATCCATCAGTTACTTCTGTTTCCTTCTCATTGGAACCCAATTCTGACTTTATAGAATGAGTTAAATAGTACATGACTTAATAAACATGACATTTAAAAAAATCTATAATGCTTTTATAACCTATTTGTTCATCATTAAATATGTATGGCACTAAATGAGGTAAGAGTGGTAAGTGATACGTGAAAAACAAAAACAAAACAAAAGAGGAATTGGATAGGAACCACTATTTTAAGATAATTAAGATCAATTCCGATAATTACTAATAAAATTTGATTTTCAAAACTATTCCATGATCTAAGCAAAGCCCATAGAGTTCAAGAGTATCTAACTGCCAGTTAACATCAGGCCTTCATTTAACATGCTAGGCCACATTCTTTCCACATCCCTCGGATAGGCACCTTCACTAGAATATATACAAAAAAAGCTAGTCTCATAAATCAGTAACACACCAATGTGTTTTGCTATTGTGAATGATATTCTTATTGTTTTGACACCTGAAAAGTTGTCAAAAAAATGGAGATTTTTATTGTTTAAATTAGGACTTCTGGTTTAAAAAAGAAAAAAGCTGGTACTAACAAAACCAGGCCTGCTTTGTCACAAAGCACTAACTGGCTGGTACTAAGTAGAAGCTGCCAACCTCTAAGTGGGGCATGAACTGTCCAGTTTACTGGCCTTTTGAAAACTGGGTTTGACAACCATGAATTACAAACAACGAGAAACAATAAATGTAAGGACAGAGTAGTTGTACATATGTCTTGGTGGTAACCAACAGCTTTCTAGTTGGCCTTAAGGTGCACTCAACAAAAGACAATCATGCCTGGGACTAGAAACCTCTCCTAGTACCTGGGACTAGTGAGGTTATGGACTACCTATGCCCACTTTACTAAGTCAGCATAATTCATATAATACACACATACTCTCTCACACACACATACCATCACCACCAACAGCAACAACTAAACAAAAAGAAGCCATGAATTTGAGAGAGCATGTGAAGGACTGGACAAAAGGAAGGAGGAAAATTATACCATTATAGTTAGTTTCAACAAATAAATGTTTTGTTTTGTTTTTTAAATTGGGTTTATAGTCCCAGTTGAAAGGCTTCTCCTTTGGTGAAATGGTGCCTGAGATTGAACTCAGGGCCTTGCACCTGCTGGGCACATACCCTATCACCTGGCAGCAACCCTATTTTCTGTAAAGTTAAGGGAGTTATTGACCTCTGGAAAAACAAGGTCTAAGTACATAGGCTGTCACACCTTATGACCCAATCACCCTGGTTACAACCTGAACTTCCAAATTCAGGGATGAAAGTTCATCGCTTTAACCAAAGGCAATTTATTCACAGGCTAGAAACCCCGGAAACCTGCTCCAAGACACTTATTCTGGGTTGGCCAAGTATCACCGTGACTCTCTCCTTTCTGAAATCTGAGCCAACAGTCACAAGCACAGTTCAACACCATGGGGCTGGAGGGATGGCTGGACGGCTAAGAGCTCTGGCTACCCTTCCAGAGGACCCGAGTTCAATTCCCAGCACCCGCATGGCAGCTCACAACTGTCTGTAACTCCAGTTCCAGAAGATGTCACCCTCACACAGACATGCATGCAGGCAAAACATAAATGCATATAAAAATAAATGTTTAAAAGAGAGAGAGTGAGACAGCATGAAACAGAGAATGGCAGAGTGAGGCAGCTAAGAGGAGTGCTGAAGGGGCAGGTCAAAGACCCAAGTAAAGGAACAAAGCCAGCAAAGCCTTCCACAGGAATTGTCCGAGTTCTCTTAAACAGACAGACAGACAGACATGATGAATAGGTTTTACAGGGTAGATATATGCGTATATGCCACTGTTTCAGAACTGATGTCATATCACCCTGCCTAAAATAGTTTCTCCTGCCTGCCCAGTTACCTTTGTTTTGGTTTTTTGTTTTTTTCAAGACAAGGTTTCTCTGTGTAGCTTTGGATGTCCTAGAACTCGCTCCATAGACCAGGCTGGCCTTGAACTCACAGAGATCCACCTGCCTCTGTCTCCCAAGTACTAGGATTAAAGGCATGCATCACCAGACTGGCTGCCTTACTTTGTTTTTCTGTCACTTACCAATAGCTGGCATGAGAAAACACACGGCATATGTGTGTGTATATATAAGAGAAATGTGTGAGTGAGTGAGTGAGAGAGAGAAAGACAGAGAAAGACTGTGACTTAGAGGCCAGCCTGGTCTACACAGTGAGTTCTGGGTCAACCAGGACTATACAGTAAGATCTTGTCTAAAAACAACAAACAGGCAAAGAAAACCTTCAAGTTTCTAATGCATCTCACAATCTGAAAGTTTAACTAACAGAAAGGTTCCAAGCAACTACATTTTCCAGACACCTTATGAACCAAATCTTAACAATTTTAGAAACTTTAAGAATGTTCCAAAAACTTGTGTTGTTTGATTTTGGTTTTGTTTTTAAATATAAAAGCAGGCTTGAGAGACGGCTCAGTGATTAAGAGCACCTGTTCTTCCAGAGATCCCTAGTTCAATTCCCGGCACCCACATGGCAGATCAAAACTGTCCTTAACTCCAGTTCCATGGGGTCTGACACCCTCCCAAAGATATACATTCAGGCAGAACACCAATGCACATGAAACAAAATGAAATTATTTTTAAAGAGAAAATATAAAACCATTTATTCACAATTGTTTTTACACCAGATTTTACAATGAAGTATGCAATATGCAATTTGGGAAACATTTTGTGGTTATTTTCCTGGCTTCTGCTGAAATAGTAATACAAAAGATTGAGCATACCTAAGAAATGATGATAAAGATTATACATGCAGATCAACTGTTTAAACTATAAGAGCTAGGGCTGGAGAGATGGCTCACAACCAAAAACATAAATTAAGGCTGGGTGCAAGGGCACCTCCCAGCACTTAGGGAAGGAGAAGCAGGTGGTTTTCAGTGAGTTTGAGGTCATCCTGGTCCACAAAGCAAGTTCCAGGACAGCCAGGACTACTCAGAGAAACCCTGTCTCAAACAAACAAACAAAGCTAGCTCAGGATAGAAAAACAAGTACATTTCTTAATACTGTATAATAAATACCCCCCCAAAAGATTAAAAAATAACAACTGGGGGCTGGAGAGATGGCTCAGAGGTTAAGAGTACTGGCTGCTCTTCCAGAGGTCATGAGTTCAATTCCCAGCAACCACATGGTGGCTCACAACCATCTATACTGCAATCTGGTGCCCTCTTCTGACATGCTGATGTATAAGCAAACACAACATTGTATACATAATAAATAAATCTTTCAAAAAAAAAAAAGTAAACTCCTTTAAAAAAAAAAACAACAACTGTTAGAGCAAAGGAAATGCAGTGAACTTTGTTCTTCCATCACAAAGTGCAATAATTTAAACTTGTTGAATAAAATCCCCAGGGATGCTAAATAAAGCACACGGTCTATATGTACCTGCATACAGGCTTTCCTTTTTCCTAGAATTCAAAAATTCTAGACTCTTGAACTAGTTAAAATTACTGGGAAAAGCAAAATCATACCAAAGAGAATACATTCTTGCCAGTTACGGTCACACATGCCTTTAATTTTAGTTCTCTGAGTTCAAAGCCAGCCTGGTCTACACAGTGAGACCCTGTCTCAAAAAAAGGAAATGAAAAATGTATTCTTACAAGAAAATAGAAGGGGATTAGGTGGGAATAAAAGGAGATAAACAGGAATCAGAGGACAGAAGTGTAGTAAGGAATGTGTGTGATTGAAACACATGTACATGTAGGAAAATGTCACCATGAATTCTACTATATAACAATGTATGCTAATAAAACATTTTAAAGGATAGTTTTACAAAAGTCAAGAAAAGATCTATGTACAATTATAATCTTTCTAATAGCTTTAAATTTATTTCCAGTTAGACACACCAAACAAGTCTGTGTATATATTAAAACCAGTAATTTTTTTTAAAAAGACCTGAATGATTAAATAGAGTAAGTTCAGTTTTGGAAGGAAGAAATAAAGCTCCTTATGGGAAACATCTATCTCATTTCTGGGTCCTCAAAGGCCCATAACAGTATTTTAAAATATCACCTAGGAGATAATGCACTGCATTCCCATGTTCTGCTGAAGCGTGTGTTTTTCAATAAGAGCTATGAAGAAAAGATAATGGCGAGGCTGTCACTTGCAAGAAGAAAAAAGCAAAACAGGTAAAAATGTCACCTTCTTAGAAATTTCAAAATTGGTGATGGAAAGAAGCAACAGTAGCTAAGAAGGAGGGTAGAGACCAACAACTGCTTACAGGGCTCTCGAGGATCCTTCCTTTCCACCCTGGGGCCACGTTCTCACATGCTCATAGGACTCTCTAGGATACTTCCTTTCCACCCTGGGCCTCCCTCACACTTGCCCACGCTTACTTTCCACCCTCAGGCCAGAATCAAAGAAAACAACTCTAAGAATTTAATCAGATTTAAACTCTCTGGCTCAAATTATCAGCTGTGGGTTATATACAAAATAACCCCTACAGGAAGAAGGTTGAATCATATATACTAATACTTATAACTTCTGTTATAATACTGAGAAAGACACTCTGAGTGTCTATTAAAAACAAATACTTTCTCTCTTTCTTTTTTGAGGCGGAATTTCTCTGTGTAACCCTGACTGTCCTTGAACTCATTCTGTAGACCAGGCTGGCCTTGAATTCAAAGATCTGCCTGCCTCTATCTTCGGAATGCTGGGATTAAAGGCACGAGCCACTACAGCCCAGCTACTTATTTACAATAAAAGGAAAAAAAAAACCTAAACAAATGGTTATACAGCCAGGCATAGTGGCACAAACCTTTAATCCGACTCAAGGAGGCAGAGGCAGCAGAGTCAAGTTCAAGGGCAGCCTAACCTAACCTATAGGTTTTTGAGTTTTAGGGCACCAGGAATATGTAGAAAGACCCTATCTCAAAATTACCAATAAATAAATCATCTATGGTAGCTCACACCTTTAGTCCCAGCACTTAAAAAGCAGAAGCAAGCAGATCTCTGAGTTGAAGCTAGCCTGATCTACACAGTTCCAAGACAGCTAAGGTTATGTAGAGATCCTGTTTCAAACAAACAAACAAATGGTTATACAAACTTGCAACCATATTTAGAGAAAAGAAGACAGGAAAATGTTTCAGATGTGTACTAAGACAAAACTGAGTGCATACTCCATCTGACCTGTTGGTGACTTAGGTGTCTAAGCTGCATATTTTTAGTATGGCTAATAACTGTAAGATGGCACATTTTCACCGTAAATATAGGTAAAACTTATTCTTTACTCTAAGGGAATGAAAAATATTAAATGCCTAAAAGAGTAAACACAATTAAAGACTGATATCCACAAGATAATTCTATAAAATATAGGTTTTTAACTACTTTCTTGAATTAGACCAAATATGAAATAATAAGCATAACTCCATGAGTTTTACCAATTTATCTGGAAAAATCTAGTGGTCCCGAAAAACACGCCAGTTACGTATGTAAAAGAATTACCATTATTAAGATAGATTGCTTCAAATGGTCTATCTTCCAGTTTTATCACTGGTATTATTTATTTGCTTCCAGCTCTATCAGTGGTGGTATCAATTTGCTAAAGGGGAAGCATAACATTAGAAATGTGGTATTTGGGCAGGAGAGATGGCTCAGAGCTTAAGAACACCCCCTGTTCTTCCAAAGGTCCTGAGATCAATTCCCAGCAACCACACGGTGGCTCATAACCATCTATAGTAAGATCTGGTGTGCAGGCAGAATGCTGTATAAATAATAAATCTTTAAAAAGAGAGAATGTCGTGTTCGGGACTTGTTAAGATCCAGGGGACCCAGACCCCTCCTCTGCCCAGCCCTGGGTACCAGGCCCACACGAAATTCGGCAAAATCGCTCATACACATATGATAAAAATAAATCTATTAAACACATATTTTGAATTTATAATATTTGAATCAACTCCTGTTAAAAAAAAACAGGATTTTACATATGTAAATTTTAAAATCTCCCAACATGACCCTGCCATCATTCAGAGTCTCCCTTTTTCTTTCTACCCATCAATTAGCCATCAAACTTAAGCACCTAAACTTAAGCTCTATCATCTCTTTTCTGCTTCCTGGCCTCCTTTCCAGCCCTCCAGCCCTTCACAATTCATCTTCTACACCTCCAAGAAACCTTTCAGACACAACCATAATGCACGTGGCTACTCTGGGTAACACTACACCTGGTGGTTATTTAAAATCCAAACTCCTTAGCAAGAAAGTGAACTCTCCAACGACGCGGGAGGCAATTCCCCAAACACTCTGCCAGGCCGTCCCCTCAACCCCCACAAACTTTGTCGAGATAGGGTTCAGGCATCCCCAAACACCTGAGAGCTCATTCTGACTGCCTGCTTGACATGTCCACCCATGAGACTTGGTCAAGACTCTACCAAAATGCACTAACACCCCACCACAACACACCCCCTCTCAAATCGTCCCATCTTCATCCTAAACAGCCACACGATATGACGGTCTCTCACAAAATTATTAATTCCTTGGGACCTTTTATCTTTCATCTTCCGCAGCTCAAGTGCTTATCACAGCACCTGATTTGCTAAAAAGGGAAAAAAGAGAAAAAAAAAAAAAGCTGAGATCGCTCCGGTTGTGCATCTTCAATCCCAAACACACCGTAATGTAGCGGTCTCACCAACTGTGAAGCCTGCGGGGCTTAATGGTTCACGTTCCGAACCTCAAGCGCCCGCCACGGAACCCGACAAGCTGAGTGCTAAACATAAATACCATCTCGGCCACTACCCGCAAGGAAACAGGTCACCCGCGCCCAGAAAGGTGGCGCTGGCTCAGGTAGAAAGAAAGAAAAGCCGTGAGGGGGAAAGCCCACCGAGACAGCCGCGCTCGGTTCAACCCCGCGAAGCGACCGTTCCAGCGAGCAGGGGTCGCGCGCCGGGGGCAGCAGCGTTTCCCGAAGTTGCCAATCCACGGTCGGATCGGAGGGACAGAACCCGTGGCCCCGAGAACCGCGTGGAGCTGCACCGAACCCGCCCGACCCCCCCCCCCCCAGCCCCGCAGCCCTGCAGCCTCACTTCTCCACATCCGCAGACTTCATGATGTGGGTCTTGGCCGCCGTCAGCTTCCAAGGCCCGAAGGAGAAGTCCTGGTGGCTGCTCTGAAAGCCGTGGATCATCATGGCAGAAGCGGAGCCGCAGGGCCACTGGGGAGAAAGCGCCTGCGGCGGCGGTCACACTGCGGCCCTCCCTGCAGCGCGGCTCCCGGGCGCGTCCGTTACCATCTCGGCCCCGCCCCCGGCCGCCGCGCCGTGGGTCCTCCCTTCCGCCGTCTCTTCCGCCCCTCCTGGTTTTGCTTCCGGGACCAGCCACCGGGCTCTGCGTGACTTACGTCTTACGTGAGGGCGCCGAGGGGCGGGACTTAAGCGCCCGGGTGTAGCCGAGGCGCGCTGCCCTGAATTTTTTCGGGTGACGTCACCCCAGGGTGGCCGTGGGAATGCGTTTTTCTCCATCCTGAGTCCTATGCTTCTCTGCCTTACAGACCTCTCCAAGCGGTGTCATCACCTGTGTTCAGGGTCGTGCCTAACGGCCCTAGCGTTTAGGAGACCCAGCATCAACGATGGCTTTCGGGCCAATGGATAGAGACTCCACTGTGCATTTCAGTGGAAGGGCGCTTAGTATGCCAGCCGCCCAGGCCCTCTGTTCAATTCTTATTAGTGTCGCTAAAAGATCGACAAATTAGCTTTATGACAGTTAAAGACTTTGCTACCTGCAGACCGGTGTGGAAACGACGCTGAAAGCCTGGTGCTCCCTCTCTGCTTGCTGTGCAATTGTGTGCATCTTTGGGCAAAACCCAACCAATTCTTTTAGGCTTCAGCTGCCTCAAAACGAGATGGTTTAATGTTAGCACACCTTTCAAGACGGTCTACCATCTTAATTCCAGCATCCCCTCTTATTCCTACCCATCATGCCCTCAACTTTTCATCGACTCTGGAGCTATTAAGCTGCCTTTCTCCATGATTTCTGGTTCAGTTCCTGCCTTGACTTCCTGGAGTTGTAAGCCAAATAAACCTTTTTTCTCCTCGGGTATTTCTGATGTGTTTCTGTCCTGGGAACCCATCATCAATTCCTTCCCCTCTCCCCTCCACCGCCCAAAGTCTCTGGCCTAATTCATTCTGTTGTCCTTCTGCCCGTGTTTCCTATTACAATTACTCTATCCACGTTGCCTATGGAAAGTAGGGTATCTCAGCAAGCCCAGGAAATAAAGCAGCTCGTTTTGAATAGTGGAGGATTGTCTGCCTTTATCACTGGCCTACACAGGGTGGCCACTGAAGCACTTCCCAAGGAGGCTGGGGCCCTTTCACTAGTGTTTCATTGTAAATGAGCAAATTACATGCAATAAAACCCATCCCAACATTCCCCACCCCCACCCCCCAAAAGAGCCCCATGTAGCCTAAGCTGGCCTTCACTGTTGCAGTTAAGGAGTGACCTTGAATTCCTGATCCTTCTGCTGCTGGAAAGTGCTGGAATTGCAGGTGTATCTCGCCAAGCCCTGCTCCAGTCCAACATTCTTACTATATGATGCCTTCCTTTGATTTTTTTTTTTTCTACATTAAGCTAAGAAAAATGTGGAGGATCTCTGGGATTTCCCAGGCCAACCTGTAGAAAAACTTTAATTCAGAAAAAGGCTGCTCTGGCAAGAGATCACATCCAAAGACCTTCTAGGACTGTGTGATCTGGCTGGAATGCAGATTGCCTGGGTGGTGGTGGTACACACCTTTAATCCCAGGAGACAGAGGCCAGTAGATCTCAGAGTTCAAGGTCAGCCTAGAATAGAGCAAATTTCAGGAAAAGAAAAGCTTAGGTAGGTGTGTACATGCCTTTAATCCCAAACAATGAAGGTAGAGATAATTTGTAGAAGGAATGTTTGACAAGGATGTCTAATTGAGTGATAGAAAAAGTGACCAATCAGAAAAAGATTTGACAGAATAGGGTATACCCAACAGAGAGGAAAGGAAGCAATTTAAGGGAACAACACAGAATGGGAGAAAGGATGCAATTTGACAGAGAGAGGTTGAAGAGAGAAGGAGCTAGAAAATTAGAATGGATTGCCAAAGTTAGTATGAGGCCAAGGTGAGCAGTGCAGTCAGAAGTGAGAAAAGCCAGTTTGACTCAGTCAGCTTGGAGAGACATTCGAGCCAAAACAGCTGAGTTGAACCAGTCAGCCAGAGCTCAGAAAGGACTAGAAAGGGTGAGTTTATTCAACAGTAAGCCTCAGAGGCTGAAAATATTCCAGGCCTAGATTAGACTGTATGAAGGCTAGAAGCTTCCAGGACCAGACCTAGCTTAATCAGATGAATAAAAGTTTCTCTTTAGTCTACACAGCAAATTCTAAGACTTCCAGGACTTATGTAGACACCGTCTCAATAAACAAACAAACAAATGTATCTCTAGTTCTCTCAGCATAGGTCATGGCTGAGTTTAGGTTGCAGTCATCCTACTGAACAGCAACAACAAAGTCTGTAGCTCAACTATCAAACTGAGTGGAGAATCTCTCGGAACTACCACAATTCAACTCATGTTCAATTTACTCTAAAACTACATTCCTCCATCTTTGAGCTCGCTATGTTGTATTTTGTATCCAATCCTGCTTTCTGGAATTGTACCAACCAAAATTATCAAAACATTGTGATTCTTTGACTGTTAAGGAAGTTACCTACTCAGATTGGAGGAAAAAAAAAACATAGTTCAGCATCTACAGGCAATGGGAAGTACCACCCAGATGGGCTGACAAATCTTAATTACCAGCTTGATGGGAATTGAGATGCCTAAAAGCACACCTCTGGGGGGGAGGGGAGGGTAAGGTGTGTGTGTGTGTGTGTGTGTGTGTGTGTGTGTGTGTGTGTGAAAGAGTTTCCAGAGGCAATTTATCATGGAAAAAAAACCCACTCTGAACATATACCATCCAAAGAGTTGTTGGTCTAGACAGAATTTGAAAAGGTAGAGAAAGAAGCCCATTGGCATAGGAATTCCATCTCCCTGGCTTCCTTCTGCCTTGAAGTAAATTGCTTCTGCCATAGGTCTACAAGGAATCCAGGTGACTGGTGATCTGAAACTCTGAGCCAAGATAACTCTTTCCTCCTTTAAATTGTTCCTCTTGGGTATAGGTCACAGTAACACCAATCCAAGGAAAACTGGTACCCTCTTACAGATTGGATATCCCAATGAAGGCATACAACAGTCTCTAGGTGTGTAAGAACCAACTGTCTAAGACAAAGATGGTGGAAGATTCAGGATCAGGGAATTTGGTCTTCCCAATTCTTACTACTCCAACTCTAAATTTTTCTCTCTTGACCTAATAAATTATGTACATCCACATAAGAGTTCACAGTAGAGTAAAATGAACACATATGAAAGCAGAAATCTCTCAGATACAATGACATCTAATTTCATACTATGCTAAATGAGGCCAGAGATACTTATATAGATAGTAATAGAAACTTCATAGTTTTGTAGCTTATAACACACAGGCCAAGAATATTCTCCTATTTGCTTAATGATGCCCTTGTCTTATTTTTTATTTTTAATGGGTGAGACAGGCTATTATGTGTATTACTACTTTGTTGTCAAACCCTAATGACCTTGCAATACTTTCATTCTGATCACCTACCTCACTTTATTATATTTCTCTTATGTCTTAAAATGTCTACTCTGTTGTTTGGCATGGTGGATCACACCTTTAATCCCAGCCCTTGGGAGGCAGAGGCGGGTGGCTCTCTGTGAGTTCGAGGCCAGTCCGGTCTACAGAGCAAGTTCTAGAACATCCAGTGATACACAGAAAAACCCTGTCTTAAAAATTGAAAAAGAAAGAAAACCAACTGTGTGTCTCCTTGTTTGTAATATCTGTGTCAAACCTTTTTTTTTTTTTTTTAAACTCTCAAAAGAAATTGTTACAGCAACATAGGGTAGAAGAAGGAGTTGCTGCTGGGGCCAGTAGGGCCCTGGAAACAATGAAACAGTTTGCTGGGAACTGTGGGAAATGACCAAGGGCCTAGAAAGTTCTCCAGGGATCAAATGTCTCAAAGAGGCCACACTGCTCCTAAGTGTAATGATAATGAACACACACACACACACACACACACACACACTCAATACGCTCTCTAAGGGAGTGTCTTAATGGAATTACTTTTTGGTGGAGACTAAGAGAAACCGTCTCCAGCTAGCTTTAGTGTTTAGTGAAGGAGTTTGTATTCAAGAATTTGGGGTTATTGGGCTGGAGAGATGGCTCAGAGGTTAAGAGCACTGGCTGCTTTTCCAGAGGTCCTGAGTTCAATTCCCAGCAACCAGATGGTGGCTCACAACCATCTCTAATGAGACCTGGAGGCCTCTTCTGGCATGCAGACAGAACATTGAATACATAATAAGTAAGTAAATCTTTAAAAAGAGAGAGAGGGAGATATTTTGGGATCTGTCTGGAAAAGGGGAATAACCAGGCCTCTGGAAGTAAAGACTGAAGGGCTGGAAAGCCTGGAGTGCTGGTCAGCTTTTTTTTTTTTTTCTTTTTCGAGACAGGGTTTTTCTGTGTAGACTTTGCTCTCCTAGACTCGATTTGTAGACCAGGCTGGCCTCGAATTCAGAGATCCGCCTGCCTCTGCCTCCCCTAGTGCTGGGATCACAAGCGTGTACTACCACATCCAGCTCTGTCTTCTACAGTCTTTCTAACGCGCCCTGCGGCTGGCTCTCCTTTGCCTCTGCCATCTCTCTCTCCCTCTCCATCTCTGCGTCTCTCTGTCTCTTGGTCTTCAGTCAGTGCACTCTGCCCTCAGAACTTCCTAGTGTAATCTTGCAAGCTCCCGCCCTACACTTCCAATTCCTAGCAGAGACAGCCTGGTCAGCTGAGCTTGAGTCAGGTGTTCAACAAGAGCCAATCAACAGGGACCAGATCAGCCGAGCTGGGACAAGCCCTTGAATTTGGGGACCTCGTAGTTCTCAAAAATGGGCACTGGCTTGCTACCTCCAGTATCTACAACTGCGGGCTTTGTGCGGGGAAAGAGCAGGAGGATTTCACTATTGTGCTGCTAGTCTAGGCAAGCCTGGGACAGGAGGAGGGTAGAGAATGAGTATAGAATAAGAAACAGAGAAAATTGAAAAATAAGTTATGAAACTTAACCTCTTCCCATTTTTCAAGTGTGAGTGAATGTGCGTGCTCATGTGCGTGCATGTGTGCACCACGGCAGACCTAATACAGCAATGGAACACCAAATGAGGACTCAAAGAACAATGGGTAAGGCAAGTGTCATGTTTTTACATGCAGTAGAACTGTAAACCAAAGACAGAGTAAAAACTGTTGAATGTAGAGCCACAAGATAACGGAAGCAAGAGAATTTCTCCGTAGAAATTGGCTTCTAGATCGTCTGGATCTATAACCATGACCTAAAACACACTTGTTAGGCTTCTGAGACACTACCTTAGAAGAGTTTTTACTCCTAGCCAGGGAGTAAAAATTCAGTTGTTAGACTTTTTTTGTTTTTAAAATGAGAATCCAGGTGAGTTCTGAATCTCTCATTTGGAGAGCTGCCAGGAGGCAGGAGGCAGGGGCCACCTGACGTTCCTCTTTCTGCTGTCCCCAGCTCAAGCTGTGACTGGTGCTCCCAGAATTCATAGGCTTACTGTGATGATGGTCTCTGCGGTCAACAGCATTATTTGTGCTGACATTTGGTATTACTTTTTTTGTTTGTTTGTTTGTTTGCTTTGCTTTGTTTTTGTGTTTTGAGACAGGATTTCACTGTGTAGCCCTGCCTGTCCCGGAACTCACTCTGTAGACCAGGTTGGCCTTGAACTCAGAGATTTGCCTGTCTCTGCCTTCCAAGTGCTGGGGTTAAATGTGTGTGCCTGCTTGCCACCGTCGCCCAGCTGTGCTTTTTGGCATTAAATTTGTGTCTGTGTCAACACTGTGATTCTTTGTTGCATATTTATAATTTGTACAGTGAAGAGAGGTTTAAGTGTGTGGCCTGCAACAGTAGCAAGTGCAGTGATGGAACTTGGGTAAATAGCCCATTTGAGAATCATTTATACAGAAAAACAGCTGTGCTGCATCATTGTTGCCATAATTAATGTCAGGGAGTGAGGCAACCATGAACACTTTATAGAGAATAGTCCTATTTGAGTATAAATGGCATTTATTTGAACACTTAGGAAAATATAAACACCTGGAAGACTGATTCAAATGTTATTTTGAGCTTGTGCAAAAATAATTGTCCTTAATCCTCTGTAAAACACAAGCATTTTTAAATGCTTTGTATAGGAGTAGCCTCTAAGGAGAGATTTTTGTATGTGTATTTTAATCCAGGTCATCAAAACACCAAACTATAAAACTTGAGTGGATGAGCAAAATGTCCTCAAGGAAATGTTTTATGTGCTGATGTCTGAAGATAACAATGAAGCACATAAACCTGGGATTAATAAAGCAGCTAACAGGGAAGCAGAGTCAAACCAAACCGAACAGAACAATCCTAGGAATTCATACCAGCTCGGTCCAGATGCACAATCAAAATATTTTTCTTTCTTTTGTTTATTCTTTTGGTGGGGGTGGGGTAGTGAAGGAACTGGTACAGTTTATCAACAAAGAGCCTGAAGGGACAAACATCCAGAAACCATAAAGTTCAAAACTGGAGACAAACCAATGAAGATAGGAATGAGCTAAGAAAGGAAGGGTACAGAAAGCCAGGGCTGAAATCTGAGTGAGTTCCCACAGTGGGGTTAGGCCTCCCCTCTGACAGAAAGAGTCAGGAGAGCAGGCATGCTGGAGTGGATGTGAGCCTGGAGGTAGGATCCCGTCACTGTAGTGTGAGTTCTGTGACTGAAGTGACAAGCTAAAGAAGAGGAGAGGAAAATAAACTAAGAACAAAGAAAAGAAGAAGAGAAAGGATTCCAAGTTGTATCATGTGATGACAGCAATCAGGCCAGGCTGAGCAGAGCAAAAGGAAGAACCAGGCTTTAGCAAGTGGATCCTTTAACACTTACCTTGGAATGGAGAAAAGGTCTAAATAGGTTCTTGGAGAGGAACTTCTGACGTAAGGGGACCAGAGTTAGGCTGCCTGGGTTCATATGTTGTCTTCGTAATTGCTGGCTGCGACACGGCTTCTATCATGCAACAAAGGCTAGAGGAACACATCTACAGTAAAACAGGCAGTTGTACAAGTTGATGGGTACAGTGGTTTTCTTCTGCTAGGTGAGTGTGTGTGTGTGTGTTGGTTGAGTTATTGATAAGTACATAGTGAATATTGAATATCATTTGAATAAATAATTGCATACAATGTTAACGTAGGTATTTATGAAGACCCAATTCTACCATTGATTTCAAATTTCAATGGGGAAACATTGTTTCTAATACTGGTCATTAATTTATTCTTAAAATAACATAATTTGGAAGGAGTTTTAAATTAGATTCACCTCTCCTGCTCAAACTCTGGGAGGAGAAAGGAATAGACACCAACCATCTTCTAAACATCTGGAAAAGTCAGAAGCCGACTTCTCTTTCGGAACTCCCATGGTGCACAGCTTCTAGGAGGATAAAGAGCATCTGTAAGTCACATACGGAAAAACGTGGGCTGGACTGACACAAAGATGCCACAGAACCAAACCACAGCTCTGAAGGGCCGATTTGACATAGCCTGTGTCACTGCGATGTCCAGAATCTTCTATTCCTGATAGCCATTTACTGCCACATACATCCCAGTGGAAATGTGAAGATACCTACTCAGTGTTGGGAGGTCAGAGGACAATTTGAGTTCTCTCCTTCCATGGTGTGCATCCCAGGAATGGAACTCAGGTCATCAAGCTTGGCAGCAAGTGCCTTTACTTGCAGAGCCATCTCACTTAACTCCTTCCTGGTCTCAAGCTCCTCAGAGCCTGAGAAAACTTGAAGGAGTCTATCTATGTTTCTTATGACCACAGAGTTCAGCAGAAGGGAAAAATCCCCGTTGTCTTCAAGACTTTCCCTTTCCACAACCTTTGTGTCCCTAAATATTCACATGCACACTGGGTGTGATGCCACATGCCGGGAAGGGCAGCTCTCTGTTAAGTTCAAGGACAACCTGGTCTACAAGTGAGATCCAGGTCAGCCAGGGACACACAGAGAAGCTCTGTCTTAAAAACACACGGATACACAGACAGCATACACGCAGCTCACATGCTCTAGGGGAAGAGAAGATGCAGAAGAAAGACTCGTAGGATTTCAGGAGCAGAGAGAAGAGCAGAAGTTGACGCCATCTAAGTATGTCTTTAAAAATAAGTGTCTCTGTTCCTTGGGGCACTACTTAGCAATAAGATGGACTTATTAGTGAGGCAGAACGAGAAGGCATCCATTTCAGAAGCTCACATAGCTTCAGGGAAATGTATTGGCCATCTCAAGTTGCAGAACAGAAAATAGACCCGGATTACATGGAGCTCTATTATCACATAAACATGAAAACAATTCTCTTTTCCTAGCAGAGATAGAACTAATTGATTTCTGTATAAATCTAATCCAGTTTAATAAAGATTTCCTAATAAAGGCACAATTAGGGAGTCAATTCAGCTGTAGTACCTCATTGTTCTCCCATCTCTTTCCAATTAACTGTCACCCTAAGAAATAGCTCTGTCCCCCCCCCACCCCCTGAAAAGCACATCTGGTGTTAAATCCTCGGGGAGCTATGGCGGTTCCTCCCTAAACAACTGTCAGGGTGTTGGAAACCAAGGGTGCTTACTCAAGCTTGGCCGCAAACCAGGTCTGTCAAGATGTGTCAGGGTGTATAAACCTCTTCCCTCCCTGAACACTAATAAAATCTCTGCGGGCTAGCTGAGGTTACTTCAAGGACAGTAATGCAAAACAAAACAAAACAAAACTGTGTGTGGTAACGCGAAGAGCCTGAGTCGGTAGCCTGGCTGCATTTGGGCTTTAAAATTGTCATAGTAAGAGTAGTTGTCTGGATTATGAATTGAATGTTGAAAAGATACAGTGTGCGGTTAACCCCTCCCACAGCGCTCTGGAAACTCAATGAGTTCAGCTCCTTGTTTACTAGCGTCTTAAGAGTAATTCAGGTAGGTGTTTGGGGGTGGGGGAAGGGGGTAGCTCAGGCCTTTAATCCCAGTACTCGGGAGGCAGAGGCAGGTGGAGCTCTGTGAGTTCAAGGCCAGCCTGGTCTACAAATCAAGTCCAGGACAGCCAAGGCTACACAGCGAAATCCTGTCTCGAAAAAAGCAAAATCAAATTAAGTAAATGAATAAGTAAGTAAATGGTGTCCAATGCATGTGGGTACTTCATACAGAAGTCCATATGTTCACACTCAGTTCATAATCAGGCAACTTGCAAAGACCATATTGTTCTGGGTATCTCTGACCAGGAAGCAGATATTTCTGGGTGTCTGAACTTGATTGGTGCTAGATTAAGGACAGAGAAGGGGAGAGATGGGTCATGATGCTCAGGAGCAGCCACTTTAAAGTTATTACATAGGGGGCGCTCAAAGGGAAATGCAAGGAAAGAGAAAGGAATAGCCTGACTAAACAGGACTCATCCAGGACAGCCTCTATTATTTCCTGTGCATTCAAGGCACCTATGCAGATGATACTGCTTTTGCTGTTGACTGAGACAGGCCCTTTCTGTGCAGCCCTTGCTGTTCTGGAATTTGATATATAGACCAGGCTGACCTCAAATTCATAGAGATCTGCCTGTCTCACCTCACAAGTGCTGGGATTAGAAATGTGAACCGCCACACCTGGCTCAAAGCGGATAGTATTGTAAAGGCTGGAAATAGTAGTGGGCATCTCTAACCCAGCATTTGAGAGTCTGATGAGGAAGGACGAAGAGTTTCAGGCTAGTCCAGCCTTTGTAGTAAAACCCTGCCTTAAAACAAAGAACAGAGCATCAAGCACCAAGTGCGGCATAGTGGTGCATGCCTTTAGCCCCAGCACTCAGGAAACAGAAGCAGGTGGATCTCTGTGAGCTAGAGGCCAGCCTGGTCTACATAGTGAGATCCAGAACAGCCAGGGCAATATGATAGACCCTGTCTAAAAGACAAAACAAAAAACACGAGACATGGTAGTATGAAGCAGAACTTTCTGGTTTCTTTGGAAACTCAGTTGTGTCATGTGACTAAGTTTTTTGTTTTGGTCCCAAGTATGGGGTGTGGGAATTCCCCCTCCGGAGGAAAATAGCCCCCGTGAAAAGGCCCGCGATGTTTGTCAGCTGGAAACTACCTGGTGTGAGAGGCGTGGTTTTTGCCAGCTGGAAAACATCCTTATGTGGACTCTGAGAAGAGACAAACAGAAGCCCACAGACAGTGAGAGAACACTTCTTGCATCGCTATGCTTTGCAATGGTTTACATCAAGTTGCTGGTTTTTGCAGAGAGAGAAACGCTCCAGAAAACTTCCCATGATGCTTTGGCGGAGTTCTGCCGCTTCAGTGGACTCGCGCCATTTTGGTGGAGTCTTGCTGCTTCAGCTGGGTGATACCACCGCTGTTGCTGTTTCTTGCTGTCTGCTGTGGTTTGTACCTTTGCTCTTTGACTGGACTGCTGGTATCCTGACGACTGAGACTGGTATATCCCCAAAGAACCCAAACCTAGTCAGCAGGAAGTAGCTAAAACAGGTCTATAGCCTCTTTCCTTGCTAATCTCCTACCTAAGGTCGGGGGTTGGAAGGGAGGTAGAGACATTTCAGAACAATCTGAATGTTCTCCCTTCTGTGAGGGCAAATTATCCAATTCCCTTGGTGTGCCAGCCACTTAGAAATGTTAGATGTAGCCAGGCAGTGGTAGGATTACAAACCTGGGGAGACAGAGACAGAAGGATCACTATGAGTTTGAGGCCAGCCTGGTCTACAGAGCCATTCCAGGACAGCCACGGCTACGCAGAGAAACCCTGTCTCAAGAAACAAGAAAGAAAGAAAGAAAGAAAGAAAGAAAGAAAGAAAGAAAGAAAGAAAGAAAGAAAGAAAGAAAGAAAGAAAGAAAGAAAGAAAGAAAGAAAGAAAGAAATATCACATGTGTGATTAAGGAAAGAACAAGGAGCATGCCTCAGGGGTTCAGAAGAGGGGTGCAGCCTAGTGTCAGAAAAGGAAGAAGTGTAAGGCAAGGCAGGATTGAAAGCACACAGGAGAAGCCTTCAGGTGCTAATCTGCCATATTCAGAGGCACGTAGCTGACACTGTTCGCAAGGCTCAAAACGAAACAGTGACAATGGCCCACCACAGGCAGTCTTTGCCACTGATAGAGACACATGCTCGTTCATTCTTTCCATACAACCACTCCATGTACTGTGTGTTACTGTTGTCCATTTTATGGGTGAGAAAGACATGGCTATGAGAACTGAATTGATTGAACTCACCAACATCACTTAGGGATAAATTGCATAAAGGAAAAAGGAGTGATAGACATTTGCAATTATATATAATGTACATACTAGGTATTGAAATCTAATTAAATCTAACTCAAGTCCCAGACAAATCAAACAGAGGCCCCTCATCCCTTCCTTATGCAAGATCCAAGGGCTCTAGGCCTTAGGAAGAGAGGACACGAGGAACCCTGTCTGACCTCACACCTTCAGGAAGAGGTGCCACGTTACAGCCTTCAGGGCTCTGTGATCTGTGCCCAGTGTCCTGGGAGTTTCCATTCCTCCTCCCAGAACTTGACACTTTACCAGGCTCGGGAGCTTCTGGGATGGTCAGAGGTGCCAAGGAGGGAAGAAGCTGTTATGAGCAGTAGTCTCTGTCCCTCCTCGTTCCTCTAATTCCCAGAACCCAACTCATCTTTTCCCACCAAATGGAGATTTGCCTTGATGCACAGGACTGCAAAATCTTGCCTACCTTCAGAGAAAGAGAGGGAGAAGGTGAGGGTCCCATGCAGATGGCTGTGTTTCTTCTGAACAAATCTGTATTAGTAACTCTTAAGATTAAAATATAAAATAGTATTTTATAACTTTTGTAAATTAATCTAGCACTGTATTTTAACATTTCTTATTTTACTGCCTATCTGCTGAGCCACTTCTCCAGACCTGTTGGTTTTGAGACATGCTCTCACCCTATAGTCCAGCCTTAAACTCATGTTTCTCCTGCTTCAGCCTCCAAGCCTGGCTCCTGTTTAACTTTTCTCATGTGCTTGCTTCCTGAGGGCTACACAAAGACCTTTACCTATAAGGTAGGTACAATTACTATCTCCGTTTCCTAGTCGAAGGACTCAGAGCCTAGATGGTTTAGATATCTTCCTGAAGATCACAAGTGACCAAATCAGGCCCCACGTTGAAGACAGCACACCAGCAAAGTGTCTTCCCCATTAGCAAGCACCAGCAGTCTCTTCCTTTCCTTTCTGTTAAAGCGAAAAGCTTCGTACAATCATTGTTTGTGCATTAGAAAAAGAAAACCGCAGAAGAAATTTGTTCTTCGTCTCATAAAAATGAATTCAATTTTCACTTGTCTTTGTCACCTTCTAGAACATTCCACATGCATACTTAATTTGCATACATTTATACATTTAACACACTACCATAGCTCTAATTTAAAGTCTAAATTTTAAACTGCAAAATACCATTAAGAGTATTTTTATATTTTAAGAATTTCAGTAGGGTACATTAACTATACAAAATAATAGGCTTCATCATAACATTTTCATCCACATTTATAAAGTATTTCATCACATTTACTTCCCCATTATCATACAATTATTCCCCCTTGCTGCTTATTTAGTTCCCAATAGTCCCTTTTCTACTTTCATGTCTTTTTTCTTTAGATTCCATATATGAGAGAAAACACTGTATTTTTGTTCATTTTCCTGTGACGATCAGGAGGGTTTAATTCTCCATTATGTACATCTGAGATAGGTAAGGGCACCAACCATTCCCTAGGGCACTGGGTCTATATATGCCTTTTAATTTAATAGGTGCTGCCTACTGCTTTACAATGGCCAGACCAATGTATACTTTCCCCTACGGGTGTGAGGCTCTGGCTCTGAACGTTAGTCTGAAAGGCAAATATGAGGGCACATGACTGTAATCCTAGCACTTGGGAGGCTGAGGCAGAAGGATCATGAGTTTGAGGCTAGCCTAGGATATACAATGAGACCTTGTTTCAAAAAGCCTTCTACCCAAAATAAAAATAAAAACATAAAACATGCTATTCTGAGGACAAGCCACTCACAGAAACATCTGCTTAGCAGGTGTTAGGCATGGTCGTGATGGTCACTTCAAAGCTCTATGTGAAATTTGAATAGGTTTACTTCACTGCAGGGTTAGTGAAGAAATGAATAAGGGACAAGGTCCAGTACAACCATTTCATGGGAACTCACCTTACCCAAGGCTTCCAATTTAAACATTTCACCTCAGGATCCAAGAGCATTGTATAAGTAGCAGAGACACCGTGAAAAACCATCATTCAAACTTAAATATACGTCGCTGGTAAGGTATCTTGAGCTGGAGAGATGGTTCAGCAGTTTTCTCGAGAGGATCTGGGTTTGAGTCCCAGCAGCCACATGGTGACTCACAACAATCTACTTTCCTTCTTGTTTCTGTACTCTCCGCCTCCCTCTTAGCTCTCTTCTGCTGCTTATTTTCTCCTTCGCTTCCTCCTGCCTCCAGCTCCCTTGAATGTTCCCAGAGCCCTGGTTTCCAGGGAGGCTTTTGCCCAGGAGCCTCCTCCCCAAGCGGTGAAATGTGGATTCTGCCGTTCCAACTTTGGCCACTAGGGGCCCTCTGCTCCCCGAGGGCCTGAGACGAGAGAAAGAAAAAACAACCAAAAACAAATAAACAAACAAACAAAAACTTTTTTTGTCACTCTTTTCTCCCAAACCAAGGGCAAATAAGGAGAACTAAAGAGAAGGTCCACCAAACGGCCAACAAGGTTTTCAAGTTTAAGATAACGAAAACCTACTGTTCATGGTCGACAGAGCTGATGGGTAGCAGCCTGGTCCTCTGGCAGTCGCGGGAGGGCAGGGAACTCACTGCCTCTCGGCACCTCCTTGCTCAGTCTTCTCTCTAGGCGCGACCGCTTCACCTCGGGAAGATTTTCCAACGTGTTCCAAGATCCTCTCCTCTGTCTCCCCCATCCCTTTCACCCCCACCTCCAACTTCCTCCTCTGCTCCAGCGCGCATCTTTTACTTCTGCCTGCACTGGCCAGGAGGGGAAAGCTTGGCTGCAGCCGAGCAGGGTTTCCTTAGCCTCCAGGAGGTCTTTGGGAGAGCAGAGTCAGGGTCCCTAGGCAGTACCAACCCATCTTGATTCTTAATCTCCACCACACAGTGGCAAGTTGCGGGCAGAGTCACGTTTCAAATCCAGATCTTCTGCCTTAAGGTGTGGATTGCTATTTATACCACACTCCCTCCTTTAAAGGGCAAGGCGAGATGGCTTAGCAGGTCAAGGTGCTTTTCCCTGTTAGCTATGCTCACTCCATTTTGTAAAGTTCCTCCCTTTTGGTTTAGACCATAGCAATTACTGAAAGTAGTTTGGTTTCCTGAACAAAAGTAAAACGTTTTCCTAGATTCTTGCCCTCTGTACCCCAAATTGTGGCAACCAGAGATACTTTACCATCCTGTGACATTTTATTTTTACCCACCAGGAACCTGTTTTCCTAGCTACCACAACTGGACCAAAAAAGGGAAAAGGAAAACAAAGCAAAATAAACTAACAAACAAAAACACCACCACCACCAATAGCTTAGACCCTTTTCCTTCTTCCCTTGTAAGCACTCCACCTTGTAAGCTTTGTTGGGCTCTCTGATTTGTTGGAGTAGAGCTCTCTCTTCCGGTGGTCTTTTCCTAAATAAGACCTGCGCTGTGGTAGAGTTGCTTGTCTCTTTCTTCAGCTTTCCTTCTTGATGTACTTATAGAAACCAAGCCTGAGGACCCGTGGTTCATCACCAGGACTCACGTGGTAGAAAGAGAGAACCCGCTTGTACAAGTTTATCGTCTTGATTTCTACATGCCGGCATAGACAATGCCTCTAAAAATTCTAGTACACAATGGCGATTTTTTTCCCCCCAGAGTTTAGGCAAAATATGACAACTTGATACATTGATTTGTTTCTGTGACTTTTGAAGGAGCCGTTTCTACATGTAGCAAACCATAAAGGCCCTTCGGGGAAGAGATGTCTTCACACAGCATGCCTGGGGAATTGCCTTATAAATCAGGGCTGCAATGAAGATGAATGCGGTCTTCGAAGCTGTCCTCATCCTCGACACTGGACAGTCTCCTTACGCAACAGCGCTAGAATTTGCTGCCTGTGCTCATAGTTTTATGTCAACTTGACACAAGCTAGAGTTACCTGAAAGCAGGGAACCCGAGTTGAGAAAAATGCCTCCCTAAGATCCAGCTGTAAGGCATTTTCTTGATCAGTGATTGATGGGGGAGGGCCCAGCCCATTGTGGGTGGGGCCACCCCAGAGTTGGTGGTCCTGAGTTTCTTTTTTTTTTTTTTTTGCTTCTAAGAATTTTTTTTAGACTTCTCCCCCCCACCCCCCATCTCTCTCTCTCCTGTGTTGCTATAACCATGATATCTTCACAGGTTGTGAGCGGTGAGTTTTGAATCCTAGTCTCCCTACTGCATTATTTTCTGGTATCTCTTCCCCCACCTACATGTATGTGCTGAGGTCAAAAGCATGTGCCATTGCACCAGGTTCATGCAATGCAGAGCCTCCTGCCTGCTGGCAAGCCCTTTATGCATGGGACTACATCCCTAACCATGTTGGCAGTTTTCTATTAAGAAGTTATTTTTCTTAATGATCCTTTATGGCTTTCAAGCAGAAATATCATCCATTGTTACATTATGAAATGTGATTCCTATAAGAAAGAGTAAACAAATGTTTGATTTGTTCATTTATTTACTAATTTCTCAGTGGAATGAGTTGGTTGCCTAGCAACCAGGAACAGTGACCGGTGGATTTTTATAAAAGCATAACACTATTCTCTTTATTGGAAACATCACAATTCACTGTGCTTACCATTGTTTTAGATGATTAAATTATCCCCTCAGCAATTCTATTCTTTTGAAACAATCTTAGACCATTCTCTGGGAATCCAGGGTATGAACCTGGTCAGTGTTCATCTTCCTGGCCAGTATTAAATAAAACTTGCTTTAACTGGGGCAAAAAGAAAAGAGAAAGAAAGAAACGAAGAAAGGAAAGAAGGAAGAAAAAAAGAAAAGAGAAGAGAAGAAAGACCATTATAGTCTTTGAAATCTCTTTTCTGGTACAGGAAGATGCTCCAGACTCATTTTCTAGACTTTCTGACCCAGAACTGTGACAAGCCATTTCCTATTAGCCTTAGTTACACTTGACAGGAAAAAAAAAGTATTTGACGCCAGACGCGCTGGCACATTCCTATAATCCTAGCACTCAGGGAGGCAGAGACAGACAGATCTCTGTGAGTTCAAGGCCAGCCTGGTCTACAAAGCAAGTCCAGAATAGCTAAGGCTACACAGAGAAATTCTGTCTTGAAAAAAACAAAAGCAAGCAAACAAAAAACAGAAAATAAAAATTATATTTGAACTGAATCTAGTGCTATGGGTGTTCATTGTGAGGTAATGTTATTTGTTTTGTTTTGAGACAGGGTTTCTCTATGTGGTTCTGGCTGTCCTGGAACTATGTAGAACTATGTAGACCAGGCTGGCCTCAAGCCCACAGAGATCCACCTACCTTTGCCTCCCAAGGGCAGGGATTAAAGGCCTGTACCACTATACCTGGCCTGGGTCCATGTTACTTCTATGTTGTCCTTTCCTCATGCCTTTTAAATAGATAGGGCTAGCTAAATCCACTTAAGAAGAATTAAACACGGTTTCATACCGACATTTTCAATGTAAATGAGTTTTTGCAGGTTTTGTATGTCTGCTTAAATTTTATATTTGAACTTTTTTTCTTCAGTAAAAAGATCACAGGTCCCACAATGTAAACAGAATTATTTACTGGTTTTTTTTTTCCTGTACAATTTATGGATTTGCTTCAAATGGCCACAGGAAACCCATTTGTCCTGTCATTTCTATGCCACCAACATAAGACAACTGAATATCAAATAGGATTGATACTTTGGTTTTGGTTCCTTAAGACATGCCCACTAGTTCTGGGAAGTGAAATGGGTTCTCTGCAAGAACAACACCCATTGTAAGTCACTAGGCTGTTCTTCTGCCCTGAGATCTGTCTTTTGAATGGTTTTTGATGTGTTCTACTTTTGAATGTAAGCAGACACCAACATGCTCATGCTCTTCTGTATCTCATGTGAAATATAACACATAATAAATGCTTCTGCATCTTGCCTTTTTGACATAACCATCCATCTTAGCCACCACTATATTTTATAGAGACATTCTTCATCCCTTTGTACTCAGTCATACTTACTCAACCAACCTCCTTTTGATAGACGTCTGAGTGGTTTGTGTTTTATGAAATTACAAGTATTTCTGTCTTTTAACAATAACATTTTATTACTTGGGACAAATTTTCCTAGGAATGCCACTGTAACAGATCTAAAGATAAATGTGCAATTCTTTTAAGAGGTAGGAACTGGGGGGAAGAGGGGCTTGGTTGGAGGAGGCACGCATTTACTGGAGAGTCTCTGAAGGTATATCATGGCCCTAGTGCCCTCTTCGTTTCTCTCTGATTCTTGGCTGCCTTGAGGGGAGCAAATTTTATCTGCCCTATTCTTTTGCAGTAATGAGACGGGCATAAAAAGGACCTCATACAAGTTCTTGAAATCTGAGTGTCTATATACTGCAGATCATCTTTGCAGGAAAGCACCTGAGCTTAACCGACGACAACATGGAAAACCATCACTTATGAGCTCAGGTTCCAACAGAAATGTTCAAGTGTCTATATCTCCTGTAACTTGAGACAAATTTTCCTCTCTTATCTTTTGCTTTTCCTAAACACACGCACACACACAGACAAAGACTTTGACAGAGAGAAATACACATGAGAGACAGAGAGACAGAGAGAGGGGTGTGAGAGAGAGGGGGGGAGGGGGAGAGGTGCAACTGGTGAAACTGCTCTAGGTGAGGTGTGTAGCCTATAAAATCATAGATGACTTCACTCCAACGCAGACACAAAGCAGAGCAACAGCTACCTTCTGGGAAGCCAGTATGGGGGAACATTTGCTTCCACTTCTTGCAGTGATCATCAGTTTGGTAGAACTACTTAGCCATAATACGTCCATGGTGTCCTTGGTAAGAACCTTCTTGGACATGTTTCTGTCTCCTACTACTGTCTAGTCATTGAGACAACTCTAAATCCATACTTAATTAGCCATTGACTCCTTCTTGGCCTTGGTTAAAGAAGCTACTTTTTTTTATAGTGGGCAGCAGTGAATACTGACACTCATAATAGCTTGTCAGACTACTGTGACTCAATAGCTGCCGAGGACTCAGCCCTAAACAGGACATGTATATAACCTCCTCCAAGGCCCAGGGAACACTGTAGAAGGGGCAGAACAAAGATAAGATCTGGAAGAAACCTCATCCTCCGGATATGGCAGGGCATTGTAATCAGGAATACAGTGCAGCTGTGGATGCTTGCAGGAGACCCGCCCAGAACTGAACCTTCACCATATCATGGACCGAGGCAGATTGTGGGCCCTCTCCCTCCATGCAGAGCAGTTAATGGTTGCCAGGGGAGGCAATGCCACGTTCTCTGATGATGTAGCCGTTGCCCATGCTCGGGTAATTAGCTCCCTACCCATGCTCAAACAAGCAACCCCAAGAAACTCAGTGAGGAAAAAATGAATAGAGACATGAATATAGGAGGGGGGGACTAGTTGTGAAAGAAGGGTGGGCAGGAATGGGAGGGGAATAAGAAAGGGTAATAGGGGTGAATATGGTCGCAACACATTTGCAAATGAGAATGAAATTCAAGAAAATACGCTAAATTTTAAAAGTTAATTAAGAAAAATCATAATGATCAGTGGTACAGTGCTCCATGTGCAGGAAACCTTCATCCAGGGTCAAAGTTTACAAACAAGACCTAAACACTTTCTCACTCTTTTTTTTGTGACCTGCTTCTTTTTTCTTTTACTTTTGATTTTTAATCTATCTATCTATCTATCTATCTATCTATCTATCTATCTATCTATCCATCCATCCATCCATCCATCCATCCACCCACCCACCCACCCACCCACCCACCCACCCATCCATCCATCCATCCATCCATCCATCCATCCATCCATCCATCCATCCATCCATCCATCCATGTAGCCCTGGCTGTCCTGGAACTAACGCTGTAGATGGGACTAGCCTCAAACTCAAATATCCGCCTGCCTTTACGTTCCAAGTGCTGAGACTACCGGTGTGAGCTACCACATCCGGATAGTTATTTATTTTTGCTTTATGTGTGTGAGCGTCTTGCCTGTGTATATGTATGTGAACCACTTGTACCCACAGAGGTCAGAAGAGGGTGTCCGATCCCCTGGAACTGAGTTTCTCTGTGGATGTTTGGAACGGAATCTAGGTCCTCCAGAGTCCAGCTAGAGCTCTTAACTTCTGAGCCATCTCTTCAGCCCTCTGTGTGCTCTGATTCTTAAGTTCGGAATCCGCAAAGGCAGGATCCCTCCTTGTAGTCCCGGAATAACAGCTAAAAACTAGGGTACGACCTTCCACACTGTGGACCATGGAAGGAAAAAACTAGTCTCCTTTGTTCTTTTGTTTGTACTGTTTGAACGCAGGTCTTGTGCACACTAGGAAGACGCTCTACCATTGAGCCACACTCTCAGTCACAGTTGCCTATATTCTCAGCAAAACATCCTTGAGACTTCAGCTGGAACAGAATGATGTCTCCTGTCTCTCTGCAAGTCAATCTCTGTGGCTAAAGAGATGGGTGATACCAAGCAGCAGAATCCACCCAGGAGCTGGAAGAGAAATCAAGGTCCTGTGATCCTCATGGTTGATCCTCAGGAGGAAGCCATAGCCCGAGGAAACTTTGAGGGTGTGCTCTCTGCAGAAAGGATTGTGGATGCTCAACAGCAAATAGCAGTGTGCCGCTAGGCTAGTTTCCTGTCAACTTGACACAAGTCCTCTGAAAGAAGGGAACCTCAATTGAGAAAATGTGTCATAAGATCCAGCTGTAGGGCATTTTATTAATTAGTGATGGATGGGGCAGGGCCCAGCCTATTGTGAGTGGTGCCATTCCTGGGCTGGCAGTCCTGGGTTCAGTTAGTAAGGAATTGGGCTGAGCAAGCCATGAGGAGCAAGCCAGTAACCATCAACCCTCCATGGCTCCTGCCTCCAGGGTCTTGACCTGACTTCCTTCATTGACAGGCTGTAATGTGGAAGTGCAAGCCAAAAAAGCCCTTACCACCTTCCAGCCTGCTCTTGGTCATGGTTTTTCATTATCAAATAGCAACCCTAACTAAAGATAAGTAGGTACTGAGAACCTGAGTGGGGTATCTCTGGGAATGGGGCCCAAGACCGACTTACATAGAGTCCTCAGGGGATTCTTTCTGTTTCGAACATCTCTAAAGACAGTTTACATGTTGTAACGCTCACCCATTTAAAGTGGGCAGCTCATTGGTCTTCAGCTTCAGTGGTCATTGTCATCATAACGTAATTTTTTTTTTTTAACATTTTCATCCTCTCCAAAAGCAACTTGTACCCATTAACAGGCACCTCCATATTTACCCCATTTCTAGACTCAGATAATTTATAACCTAATTTCTGTCTCCCTGATTTGCCCCTTCTGGGTATCTCATGTAAGTAGACTCATGCTATATTTATTCGGCTATGTCAGCCTTCTTTCAGTTAGCATGACTTCATCCACAATGGCTGAGTAGTATTCCATTGTGTGGATATGCCACATTTTGCTTATGCATTCAAGTGAGAGACTTTGGGATGTTTGTACTCTTGGTAAGTTACAATAACATAGCTAAGAAGATTCATGTAAATGCTTTTACATTCATTTGTATTGTACATCGCTTTTAATGTAATAAATTGCATTATATTGTATGCAGATGAATGCTTTTATATTCATATATAATGCGTATTATACTCACTATAGTATGCATCACATATTTTGGGTAGATGCTTAGCTATGGAATCCCAGGGCTGTATGACAACCTTATATGTGACATTCTTGAAGAACTGCCAAACTGTATTCTGAAGCACCTGTAGGGGCAAGTACTCCAGTTCCATCCAGCCCGCACAACGCTTGTTATTGTCTTGCTCATTACAGCCGTCCTAGTGGGTGTAAAGTGGAATGCCACTGCTGTTTTGATTTGCTTTTCCCTAATGACTAAGAATGCCAAGGAGATTTTTGGGTGTGTTCATTGGCCACATATTTACCTTCTTTGGAGGAGATCCTTTTCCCATTTTGGAAATGAACTATCTTTTTATTGAGACAGGAGTTCCTCTGATATACATGCTAGGCCTTTATCAGATTGTAAATTTCCCCTATGTTAGCCTGTTCTATGAATTGTCCTTTCCCTTTCTGATGGTGTCCTTTGGGGGGGGGCACTAAGCTTTTAATTTTAATGGAGTCTAACATGCAAACTTAGTTTTATAATTTGTGTTTGTAGCATGTATCTGAGACACTTCAACAGCCTTGGTTTGTTTTTCTTTTTTTTGCCAGAGTTTGAGAACCAGAGGCCTCTGAAAAAATCCTTTATTTCATTTTGTTGTGAATTTATTTTTAAGAACTTTATTTTCCTTATTTCCACATGTGTGTGTGTGACATGTTTGTATGAGGTGGGTACGAATGTATGCATGCATGCACAATGTGTGTACGTGCATGTAGAAGCCAGACACTGATTTTGGGAATCATTTTCCACTTATTCTTTGAGACAGGTCTCTATTAAACCCAGAACTCATCAACCTAATAATTAGCCAACTTCCTTGAAAATTCACATCCCTGACTTTCGAGGCTGCAATTACAGGCCAAGTCCACCTCACTTACGTGACATTTCATCAGTTTTGGGATCTAAAATTCGGTCCTCCTGCTTGCTTGAGGGGTCAGAGCTATTTTCACTTTTGCTTTAGTTTTAGCTTACTTTGTTTGTTTGAGATAGAATTTCACTGTGTAGCTCTTGCTGTCTTTGAACTTACTATGTAGTCGTGGCAGGCTTTGAGCTCACGGAGATCCACCTGCCTCTGCCTCCCAAGAGCTTTGATTAAAGGCGTGCACCATTATGCTTGGCTTGGGGCCAGCATTTTAAGCACTGAGCTATCACCACAGCTATTAGCCATTTTGAATGTTTTATTGGGCTGGGCCCTGCTCTTATATTGGTGAATTAAAAACCTCTCTGTTTCACTCCATGAGGAACCTGCTCTTGCGAAGTGTTTTGTATTTGCTGGTGGATCCAGTAAGGAGGTAAATGAAGAGCTGATGAGGCTCAGTATAAAGGTGCCAAATCCGGCCACCAAAGTTCAACCCCCAACAGACACACATGGTGGAAGGTGAGAAGCAGCTCCTGCGGCTTGACTTATAACCTTCACAACAGGCAGCAACATACACACACACAGACACGCGCACACACACACAAGCACAAAATAAATAATAAAGAAATTGTAAAAAAAAAATAAAGGAAAAAATAAATAGAACACTACAGATTATTAAAGAGATGCATTGTTTTTCTTTCTTTTTTTCTTATTTTTCCAGTTATGGTCTCAATAGGTAGCCCTGGCTGGCTTGGAACTTGCTGTGTAGAACGTGCTGGCCTGGAGCTCACAGAGATCTTCCTGCCTCTGCAGTACACCAAGATGCAGTCTATGTAGGAAAAGTAACAGGGGGAGTTCAGAAGTCTTTCCCAGCGTCCGGGGAAGCCTTCTTGGAAGAGGGGGCATTTCCGTGTGGCCATGAGAAAGGCAGCGTATGAGGAGAGGAGCGTATGCGGTAAGGTTCTGTGTGGTGCAGACGGCACAAGCCACCACTCTGCTTTTACTAGCTTTATATAGACGGATGGATTGAGAGGATATCTTATTTTTAAAATGCCCTGTTAATTGGACGTGTTTGGGACAACACCTCTTCTCTTAACTCAGAAATCTTCTGAGGGTCTTAAAAGAGAACGGCTCATGAAGCCAACTGGGGAACCCAGGCAACGGTGGTGCACACCTTTAACCCAAGTGCTCCGCAGGCAGAGGCAGGCAGATCTCTGAATTCAAGGCCAGCCTGGTCTACAGAGTGAGTTCCAGAACAGCCAGGGCTACACAGAGAATCCGTGTTTCCAAAACCAAAAAACAAAACCAAAAAACAAAACAAAGTCCCCCCCAAACCAACCCTCCCCAACCAACCAACTTAAACACACAAAAAAACCCAACTGAAGAAAAAGGGTTTTGTGTTTTGTCTTTGTGTTTTTGGTTGTGTGTATGTGTGTGTGTGCATTTTCCTCTTCTTTTTTTTTTTTTTTTTGAAAAAGAAAAATTGTATGCTTGCACCAAAATTAGTGTCACTGTGTAGGACACAGTGATGCAGAGAAAAATAATTATTTCAACGACAGTTTCTGACTTTTCTGCTTCTGAATGAGCTCAATATTAGCTCCAGGAAGGGGAAAACACAAAACAGTCCTAAGACAGCAATCAAAAAAGTGTATGTTGGCAGAAATTTCCATCCCCAAATGCACGGTAAGTACTGAGCTTGTGACTTACGGGTAAAAATCTTTTCAGATAAATAATATACCAGCTAATAAGCATCAGGATAAAAAATGTTTTCCATTGAAGATTTCAAAGTGAAAGAGTAAGTCTGAGGCAAGTTTGTTTGGTGGAGGGTAGCTTTTAAATTTTTCTGATTTATTTATTTATTATTATGTATACAGTATTCTGCCTGCACGCCACAAGAGGGCACCAGATCTCATTATAGATAGTTGTGAGCCTTCATGTGGTTGCTGGGAATTGAACTCAGGACTCTCTGGAAGAGCAACTGGTGCTCTTAACCTCTGAGCCATCTCTCCTGCCTAAGGGCAGCTTTTGCATGGGAGCCAAAAAAATAAAAATAAAAATAAAAATCTGTAACTGATTTCTCTGAGTTCTTATTCCCTCCATGGTGGCACTCTGTGACAAAGAGCTCTGGATTTTTCCTGAATGCTAACTTTCAGAAATTTTCAGAAGAGCTTAGTCTCCAGATTGGATGGCCCTGGGTGATAGACTTACAGCACTTCCTTTACATGTTAAATTTTAAAATTGGTTTAAATTGTGTGTGTGTGTGTGTGTGTATGGGGAACTGGGTGTGTGCACAGGAGTACACATGCACACAGAGGTCAGAGTTGTTGGATGCCCAGGAAGCTAAAATTATAGGTGGTTTCAAGAAACTTGCTGTGGGTCCTGGGACTCAAATTTGGATCTTCTGAAAGAGCAGTAGGTGGACCACTGAGCAATCTTTTCTGTCCTTCACTTTTTCATCTCTACAGATAAGTAGGTGCCCACACCTCCTTGAATATGAATAAGCTGGGGCTCAAAAAGGTTAGCTAACTCCCCCAGGATCAGAGCTTAGTTGGCGTTTGATCCCATGTAAATTAAACTAATAATCAGAAATGTTGGAATAAATGTCTAACACACTCTTGAGAACAGCTTGATTTAAGCTGCTTCAAGCATCTAATCGGCCGATGACCTAGACTTTGAAAAGAACTCAGCTTCTAGCTTTTGACCAAATAAAATGCACCGAATCACACAGAACAGTAAGTGAGTCGTCTGTTTACTTTTTTCCCTTCGTTATACCGTTATACCATTTGCTCCCCTAAGCAGCCTGTGTGTTTAGCAGGCGGTAGATAGTAAATTATTATTCTAAATGGTGCCTAGCAATAATAAGGAGGCAGCTCCCATAGTGTCAATCCACAGACAAGGGAATAATTAATGCACGTATCCGAGCAGACAGATTTCAGAGGGATTTGACTACTACCTTAAGCACAGTATCGGTATTTTATTTATTTATTTATTTTGCTGGAACTTAACAAGTGACTTTATTACTTCGTATCTGATTATTATGCCGACACATTTGCTCTTCCTTTATTATCGTTATTTTATTCGGTTCAGTTTTTCATCTCCTTAGATTGCTGCATAGAAACATAGGGGGCTGGAGAGAGGAAAGAATGAGTAGGGGCCTTCTGGGTTTTCTGAGCAAGCAGGCCTTGGTTTTATTCTCGCTACCTTTTCTCCCCCTTTGTTGAGAGCAGGAGCAGAGTCATTGTAAAGGTCTATGTGCATCCACTTTCCGTTCCAACCTGCTTTCTCTCCTTAAAGTCAGGCTTCGGGGTTATTTACTGTGATCCTGCCAGGGCCCAGGACGGAGTCGCGCACTAGACGGATGCCCTCGGTGGTTGGCTGGAAGAACGAAAGGTGAGTAAGGAAAAGGATGCCCGGAGTCCAACTTGAGAAGGGAGGAAGAGGAGATCGAGGAGGAGGAACCCGAAAAGTACTTGAGGGATGGAGAAGGAAATGGAAACGGATGTCCCAAAGGCTGGAATGGGGAAGCGCGGAGGCCGGAGTAGAGACCACGAAAGGTTTCCAAGGGGGAAAGTGTGAGAACGGCGACGGCGAGGGCGAGACAAAGAGCAGCGGGCTGAGGCTGCTCTCGGAGGTTCATCGTGGGAAGAAACGGGAAAGAAGTGGCGGGGCGGGGAGGAAGGGGCGTGAGGGAGGAGAGCGGGGCGGGGCGGGGCGCGGGACACCGGGGCTCGCGGCGCGGGGCACCGGCCCGGGCGGCGACGGAGGCGGGCGAGCCGCGGGGGGCGGAGCGCGAGCGAGCGCCGCCAAGTTCCTCGGCCTTGCTCCGGGCCGCGGGGCCGCGTGCCGCCGGCGGGAGGAGCGAAGCGGGGCTCGGCGGGCTGAAACCCGAAACCTCGCGTCCCGGGCGCGGCGCGCAGCGGAGGAAGCGGCGGGGAGGCGGCCCGGCCCTGAGCAGCCGCGGCGCTTCGGTGAGCACCGGGCTGGGGGGCCCGTAGGCCGGGGCGGGACGGGCTGCCCGGGGATGCCGCGGCGCTGAAAGCATTGTGCCGGGCGCCGGCCGGCTGGCTCGGCAGCCCCCTCCCCACCCCACCCCCCGAGCCCCCGAGCCCCTTCGGCGTGTCGCTTCTCCCGGCGCCCCTCTCCTAAGTCCCGAGGCTCGCTCCTGGCTGTACCGCGCCTTGCTTTTGGTGGTGGTGGGAGCTGGCGCTTTCGCGTCTGGCTTTGGGGCTCTTTGTGGGAAGAGCCTCGGGGGCGCGCCCCTCCAACCACCAGGGCCCACCTGGTTCTGCTGGGTGCAGCCCGCTCCAGTCGCCCGGATCCTGTCCGCTCATCCCCTGGAAAGGGAGAGCATCAGCTCGTGCCCGGGACTCAGCCGAGGAGGGCCGCGCCCCCTGCGGCCGGCTTAGGAATGGGGGGGGGGGAGTGGGGCGCAGCGGCCGAGACCCTCGGCGGGAATCCGTGAGGACCAGGTGAGTAACACCCTCCTAGCCAGGATTCAGTGTGACCTGTGCCAAGCCGGGTTGGGAGGCGCACCCAGAAGTCTAGGGTAGGGTGACCCTGCCCCTCAGTTCTGTGAGAGCGAGGTTCGGTTGGTTTAGGGGTTGGGTGGGGGGTAAGGACTTTACCAAGTGGGCCAAGGAGCTTAAACCCGAGTGCATCATGTGGACAAAGGCATGTGGCTCGAGGACGTCTGGTGGGATGGCCCGTCCGGCGTCCCAGTGATTGCAGCCGGGCGTTGGCATCTCCGGGTAGCACAACTCCGAGACTGCCTTCTCATTATCCTACCTCTCATCCCTTCTGCAAAGTGTTTACAAGAGCGGCCATTTAGTTCTCCTCCCTGCTAGGTCGGGAGAAAGCTCCAGTTTGGAAAGGACCCGGGTTCGGTGACTTGCCCTGTGGTGGACACTGATAGATGAGACTGTCTTAGGTGCTGGAGCCTCGGAATCCGTCTCCTCCGGGTAGAGCCAGCCCGGGTTGCAGCCTGGCCTCTTGGAGCCGTGGCTTTGCTGAACGGATGATGTTTGCCTATAAAATGCATTTTACTTCAGCCACCTTGAAAGCAGGTGAAGACGGCTCTTCCCAGCCCATCCAGGAAGAATGGGGAGGGGGCGGGGCATCAGCTTAAGTGTCCAGGTTCTCCACGGGGCGTCTTCCAGAGCCCCTCTTCACGCCCTAGTCCACACCCACCTTGTTCTTTACTTCTAAGGTGCTGACAGCTGCTTTCATACTCACCTTTTAAATCTATTCACACAACAGTCCTGTGGACTGCAATTATTGTCCCCTTTGATGGGCGAGGAAACTGAAAATAAGGAAGGTGAAACACTCTGCCCTATTTTTTTGTTTGTTTGTTTGCTTGCTTGCTTGTCTTTGTTTGAGACAGGGTCTCTATGCAGTCCTGGCTGTCCTGGAACTCACTATGTGGACAGGGCAGGGGTAGGAGATGTTGAACTAGCCGAGATCTGTCTGGCTCTGCCTCTTGGTTGAACGATGGTCTTTTTTTTTTTGACTTAGCGATGCTTTGCACGTGGGGGCCCTTTGACTCAGGACTTTTTTGTCCTATAGCCCCAACAAGGCAGCAGTGAGCATACCTTCTCAGAAAGAAACTTGCTTGGTATTTTGAAACTAACTTCAAGACCTTGGGTTCTCAAATTTGTGTTGCAGCCCTGTGTGCTGGGAGTCCACTGACCACAGAATATGGGGTGGTCAGAGGGTGTGTGTTCTGTTTGGGGTCTGAACTTAGTCTATCATAAGTATCAGCAGATCCACGTAGAGACCTGTGGTGTACACTCATTGGCGAAGAAGTCGGGCAGGTGGGCTAGGTAGGGTTATGTGTCCAGTGACATCCCACACAGAGACAGCCAGCTGTGGGTACTGTCACAAGGCCTCAACACATTGTTGTCCAATGTGAGCTTTGGGAGAGCTGTAAAATTCTTGTGGGAAAAGAAATACAATTTTTTAAAAATGTCTTTTAATTCAAAACTCATTTTTGTTAAATGTGTGGAAGACTGGATGATGTGTCCAGTTAACTTGCTGTCTGCCGACGGCCAGTGTACAGTCTAGGTTAGACCTTTTGAGACACAGTCCATCGGAAATGTTGTAAAGTAGGAATTGAGGGGAGGATATGAAAACCCCAAAATTGTAACAAGGTGAAGGTTAACCGTCAGTGTGCTTTGCGCTTTAGAAGAAGGATTGGCTTTGTGACTCAATGCTTTATTCATTCAACTTACCAGTGATCTCTATTCTGTCCCAAGAGAGAATGCTTTCCATTAGTTTCCCGGCTGCTTCCGGGTCCTTCTCTGTGCCTGGCAGCAGAGAGAGAAGCAGCTCATGGCAGATACATTCAAGGAAAGGAGGGAGCATGAAGGAAGGAGTTTTCAGTCTGTTAAGTATGAGTCCTCATGCTGTATAGGTGTGTCTTTGTTTTGGTTTGTGTTTGCGTTCTACTGGAGTCCTGGATGACCGGGACTAATCTGAAGTGCCTATCCCTAGGTACCGCCTGGCCCTGCGCTGTATAGTTAAAGCTCCAGGGTACGTATTGATAGTGCTTATGTGGTATGCAGTAAGTTTTCAAAGACAAGGGTTATTAGGAGAGATTTTTAAAATATAGAAATATGTAAAAAAAGTTCTTTTCATATATCCTTGACTCTGCTTCTTCACCTTTGAGGTAACAATAATAAATGTATTTCCTTCCAGGTCCTTATTCTGTGTGTGTGTTTGTGTGTGTACACATGTGCTCGTGGAAGCCAGAGGCTGATAACCTTCTCTCCTGCTCTCTACTTTACTATTTACATTTTGACAATGTGTATCATGGTTTGGACCATGCTCCTGTTCACCTCCTCTTTCCCAACTCTCTAACTTTCTCCAACTAGCCCTCTCTACTTTCACGTTGTTTTTAGACATTTGATTAGGATTGCTTGTGTGTGTGTGTGTCTGTCTGTCTGTGGCGGGGGGAGCTGGGTGCTATTTACTGCAGCGTGGGCAACTTATCATGGTCAATTTATCTACTGAAGAAAATGTCTGCTTTCCTAATTTTTCTGAGGCAGGATCTCTCTCGATCCTGGAGCTTCCTAATCCCAGCATCGGAGTTAGAGGTGTGGGAAGGAGGCTTTTATGGGTGCTGGGGATCTGAACTCAGGTCCTCATGTTTTCAAGGCAAGAACTCTGCTGAGGGAACCATCCCTGCAGCCTCTCCCTCTAGGTATTTTTCAGTGCTCATGTATTACCATGCCTGGAAATAGAGGTGATATGTAACATGTGATTTACTTATATCACAGCATAAGACATCAGCAAATAATAGTGTCTACATTTCTAACTTTAGAGGCAACCCAAATATGTTGAATATACTTTTGAAAAATATTGATACATAAATGGAGGCATATATAATTTCCATAACTCACTGTTTTGATATAAGTATATGACATAAAAGTCATCCAATCTCAGTGATAGGTATAATTCTTTTCTTTTGTTTCTTTTGCAACAGGATCTCTTGGCTAGCCTTGAACTTGCAGAGATCCACCTGCTCTGTCTCCAAGAGCTGCAACTAAAAACTTGCATCACCACATCCTGCAGCTTCATTCCTTTAAATGGCTACATAGTACTTCATAGTGTACCTACTATAATTTATTTAAGCATTTTCCCACTGATGGGCTTTTAGCTTGCTCCCACATAACCTAGCTGTCTATCTTTAAGACACATTTAGAGAATTTCTTGATGAAAATTATTTCTAGAAGTAGAATTTGTGTGTCAAAGAACATGCATACTTTAAGCAGCTTTATTTATTTGTTTGTTTACCTTTTCCAGATGAGGTCTCACTATGTAGCCCTGGGTGTTACGTGGACCAGATTGGCCTCCGACTCACAGAGATCCACCCGCCTCTGCCTTCTAAATGCCCAGATTAAAGGCCTGTGCCACCACACCCAGCTTAAGGAGTTTTTTAAAGAGTTCTGTTTTGTCTATTGAGGTCTGAAAGACTGTTGAAAAGGATATCTAATTAACTTAGTTATGTAAGATTACTTGTTTAGGGTTAGATCATGGAGTTAAAAAAAAAAACCCACAACATTCCAAATTACAGAAGTTATATAAAGAAACAACTCCACCCCACTCCCGTTCTCCAGCCCTGTGTTTCCTTTTTGACGTATAGCCAATTTTGCCAGTTTTTGTCTACGCTCTCAGAAATAATCCCTGCACCCACAGGTGGAACAATATGTAACATTTCTTCTTTTTGTTTTCCCCTTTCAAAAGGAACGCTGTAGCACAATTTATACCGACTTCTGCATATGACATTTTAAGTTTATCCTGAACCGTAGAGAACAACATTGGTTTTGTGCATCTTAAATGCTAATAGATTCTTCTACATTAACTCTTAACATTTAAGAAATCAACTTGCATTTTCTCCAGTTTTTTCTCTCAGTTCCCTTGTCCCCATCCCCATACACAGATTGTAATTTCATAAATGAAAGAAGCTCTGCCTAGTTTCTGGACTTTAATCCACCTGCTGTTGACAAATCAGATGTCTTCTCTTTCTGCCCTTTCTTTGTTGTGTGCCTGGTTGTGTATGAATATTTAACCTCTGTGAGGTTAGATGTATGTCATTTTTCTTGGTGGTTTTCTGTTTTGCTTTTGGGAAGTCCTCTCCAATTTCAGGGTCAAGTTTTCCTAAATTTAGTCTTATTTGTTTGTTTGTTTTTCAATTTAAAAATGTTCCGGGGTTGGGGTGCAAGAGCACATACTGCTCTTGCAGAGTCCTGCATTCAGTTCCCAGAACCCACATCTGCAATTTACAGCTGCCTGTAACTCTAGATCCAAGAGAGGCTGGCCTCCCTAGGTATCTGCGTTTATGTTCATATGAATGCACACATACACACATACATACATACAGAGAGATACACACACACAGACACACGTATATATATTCACTCCAAAATTGTGAGTGTGGCTCAGTGTCAAGAGCACACTTACCTAGCATACTGGAAGCCCTGGGTCCCAGCACTGCGGAAGGGCGGGGCACATGCAGAACTACTGCATTTGTTCTCAGTTTCCCTCTTTTGTGATCTCTGTGGTCAGGGTTGCCTGTGAGTTTGTTTAGCCAACCTTTGTTATTATTATTACTATTATTATTTTGCCTTTTAAAGGGTTTTCCCGCCACGTCTTAAGGGTGTGCTTTTCTCCAGCAGCCACAGTTGGAAGAGCAGTGTGGTGGGCAGCAGGGACAATGTGTAGGTACAGAGCTGGAAAGCAGCAGTGTCTCAAGAGCTGGGAGTGACTTGGGGTAGCAGAGGCGGAAGGTACCTGCTAATGAGTAAAGTCTTCCGGTGTGGGAATCACACAGCATGGTCGGGCCTGTGTGAGAAACTGTCAGTCTGGCGAGGACAGATTGGAATGGGGGCGAGATAGAGATAAGAAGATGAGATCGAAATGCCTGATAGTAATCCATGGGGGAGAGGGTGGTACTCTGAGACAGTTATGATGAAGTTATGAGCTAGACTGTAGTGTGGGATCTCTCTCTCTCTCACACACACACACAAACACATACACACACATTCTTATTTTGCCCTGTATGTAAACCCAAGGCTTGGACATGACCATTAATTGACCCAGGGTGACGTGGACAGAGTGTCAGTCCGAGCTGTAGCCCTAATCAGGATTATTTGGCAAGAACAGTCAAAGATGTCCTAGTTTTCTGATTTTTACTTAAATTTTTCTTTAATTTCATGTGTGTGTATGCTTGCATGTATGTATGTGCAGTACATGTATGTCCCAATGGATGTAGAGGCCAGAAGACAGCATCAGAGCCCCTGGAACTGGACTCACGTGAGGTTGTGAGCTGCCTGGTGTGAGTGCTGGGAACTGAACCCAGGTCCACTGCAAGAGCATCAAGTGATCTTCACTTTGGAGTTCTCTCTCTAGCACAACCTTTTTTTTTTTTTTTTTTTTTTCTGAGACAGGATCTCTCTGTGTAACCCTGGCTGTCCTGGACTCTCTTTGTAGACCAGTCTGGCCTCAAACTCACAGAGATCTGCCTGCCTTTGCCCGCTGTGTGCTGGGATTACAGGCATGCGCCACCACGCCTGGCTACATCCTACTTTTAAAAAAGACAAGGATAGGCTTGAACTCCGTGTATAACACAGAATGGCTTTGATCCTTCTGCCTTCACTTCCCCAGTGCTGGATATAGGTTTGTGCTACCACAATGCTTTATTTAGTGCTGGGGGCAGAGCCGGGTCATGTGCTAGGCAAGCACTCTGTGAACAGGTAATCAATCATCAGCCTCTTGGTTTTTGCCTTGACAGACAGGGTGAGTAGTGCATAGTGTAGAAACATATGAAGGCTTGTGTATAGGGGCGTGGGAGCAGAGTTGGTGAATTCTGTATTTTTTGTATGTTATATCTGAGGCGCTTGAATGTGTTGTGTGGGAGAAAACATCTATGGGTGGGTGGATGTGTGGCCGGGTGTTCAGGGAGGGTTGACAAGTTAAGGGTAAGTGGTATAGAGAGAGAACACATGGAAAGATAAGTCACCAAAAGGACCATTGGGCCTAGAGAGATGGCTCAGAGGTTAAGATCATTTGCTGTTCTTCCAAAGGATCCAAGTTTGGTTCCCAGCAACCTCTCAAGAGTGAGTCCTAGCCTAGTAAGCCCTGATGGCTTCTCTGTGCTGGCTTCCTGCCTGCTGATTTCTGTCTCTCATACATACTGTCCTCCACCAGACGCCGTCCACCATGATATGATGCAATCAGAGGATGCTTAGAATTTTAGCCTCCAAAACCATGAGCTGAATAAACTTTTTTAATGGCGAAGGCAGTTTGAGATAGTTCTCTACAGCAAGAGAAAACGGTTGAGTATACCGGGCTTCATTTTTCTTCATTGCACTTGTCACTGCCTGGGATTATTTTACATATGTAGTATTTACTGCTTGTGTCCCATTCCCACTGTGAGCCTTGTTCTAGCTAGCTTCTGCTGTATTAACAGCTGTAGGCAAGAGCTGAGCAGTGCGTGGGTCTCGAGTACATACTCGTTGGGTAGCACAGTGAGGGAAAGACAAGGAGAAAACGGACTGGAGGAGATTATAGGAGTGTCCAGAAACCCGAAGCAGTGTGGCTACCCAGGGAAGGAGAGAAGGGACAGCCTGTGTCCTTTAGGCATCTACCTCATACACGGCCACCAGAGGAAATGTACTCAGAAGAAATATTCCTGTGAGCCATATGAAAATAATATTGCTTAGGTCGGGCTTGTTGGCATACACCTTTAATACTGGCACTCAGCAGGCAGAGGCAGGCGGATCTCTGTGAGTTTGAGGCTAGACTGGTCTACAGAGTGAATTCGTGGCCAGTGGGGGCTATACAGTGAGACCCTGTCTCAATAATAACAACAACAACAATGATAATTGTACTATTATATGTGTGAAATTCTCAAGGAATCAATACTGTATGAAATTAAATACAATAATATCATTTTAGCAGTATAGGTTTAATTTGCTTAGCTCTGTGAGGATAATCAGTAGAAAGTATACTTGAGGGTAAAACTTCATTAACATGTAATTATTGTTTACCTTTAATAGGAGTAGTTGTTTTGGCGTTCTGAGTGCAGCCCTCATTTCTCACTACTTCCTTACGTCTCGTGTGTGTGTGTGTGTGTGTGTGTGTGTGTGTGTGTTTATGAACGGGGTTGTTTAATTTTCCTTAATCTGTTTGGTAAGCATATATAGTGAGGGATTACTGCTCCTCCAGGATAGTATTCTTCCATCCCAGCATGACCGATGTTTTTGACCAGCTGTGCTTTGTTGATGTGCACATGATTTGCTGGCAACATCTCCCTTGGTGTGACACAGTTCCAGGTGTCCCCTGCAGGGGGCGACATCTCTCCTAGGAATAGTGGTTGAGATGGACAGTTACCTGAGTCTTGTTTGGTCTTCCCAGACGTGTTCCCCAGCCGTCCCGACTCACTTCACTCACATCAGGTGAGTTTTTCTACTCCCACAGAGGCCTTGAAGGGAAGGGCTTGTGAGATGAAGGAAGCAGGGGACATGGGCATGCAGAATTACAAGTAGAGATACATTTAAAAGTGCCTGGGACCCAGACTATGCTGGGGCAAGTGCATGAGTGGTTACCAACAACTAAGTCAGTTCACAGCGAGGAGGCCTCTTCTGCCTTTAGTTTCAGTCTTGGGGCCTTACATCCCTAATGGAGCCCGGGAAGTTTTCATTCCGCTTTTTCCTGCCTTCCATCCATTTCATCTGGCTAAGTAATCCACTGGCTTCCTTTACATTGGAAACGGGAGGGATTAAGTCATTCATGACTTCAGTTATTCAGGCATTTTAGAGTTTACCTTGACAGCCCCTTCAACCAACTGCTTTTGCTCGTGTCTCCTCAGGTATTCCCCTTGGCAACCACACAGAGTAAGTTCATTCTCTCTCTTTTTCCTCATGGAGAGGCTGAGTCTCAGAGAGGCTAAGAGCCAAGATCACCAGAGCCCAGAACTAGGTTTGGCGAGGAAGTCCATGATCTTCTATTGATTTCCAGGTTGAAGTGGATATTAGTGTGGGTTCGCTTTCTGTCACTTTGACAAATACCTGAGATAAACAGCTTAAGCAAGAAAAGACCTATTGGCTCATGGCTAAAGAGGGTCCAATGTATCGTATGTTGGTTCAGCCATGTCCAAGCCTATCATGGGACTAGGCCTGATGATGGAGAAGGTGCAGTGGGCAGGGCTGCTTATCTCTTGATGGCTGGAAGAGGAGCTGGAGACGTTGAAAGACACTCAGCCCAATGATGTACTTCTTCTAATCAGGTTCCCCCAACACCTTCCACAACTTTACAACAGTCTATTAAATTATGAGTTAGTTCACCAATGACCTTATGCACTGACTAGGTCATTGCCTTTATGTGTGATCCAGTCACTTCCTTAAGCCATACATCTCAACATTGCTTTGGGAGTCTTCAACCCATGAGCCTGTTAGGGAGATACTTTGTTTATATCCGATCCATAGGAAAGTGTGTAGGGAGAATATAAAATATTTATCTTTTCAGAGGCAATTAAGAAGCATTTCTAAGCCCCCAGAAGGGAACTTAAAGAAACCATAGTGGTTGAGATGGACAGTTACCTGAGGTCCATGTGCCTGAATAAAATGGACCA
The DNA here is from genome assembly GCA_028658305.1 of Pachyuromys duprasi. NCBI lineage: Eukaryota > Metazoa > Chordata > Mammalia > Rodentia > Muridae > Pachyuromys > Pachyuromys duprasi. The sequence goes on along the minus strand of CM053759.1, from coordinate 25,935,314 downwards.
GGAAAACTGTCAATCACAAGAAATGGTGATTGTAACAGCCATGGTATCAGAGCACAGTGTTCCAGAAAGGATTCTTCAGAGTTTAGCACAAGTGTTGATCAGGTCTTGAGCTACATGCTATTCAAATAAGCGGTGCTCAGGAGGCTCGTGGCCTGGGGCAGAGGAATGGTTTTCCCAGCCCACGTGAGTCCTCTCTTGTCCTCTTATTATCTCTTCAGCTGGGGGACACGCCTAAGAACAAAAAGCTGCTGTGAATTAATTACCATGTGAAAGATGCTTTTGAATTTTCATGACCACAGGACCATTTACTGTAATATCCTTTATTTGGTCCTCAGATAGTGATTGGGATGGGTGTGGTTGGGAGGCCCTTTCTCAGTTACCAACATGAGATGTTCCATTTACAGAATGTGAGATAGGATAGTTTACAGGAAGTAAATAAAGGGGAGGGTGTTGGCCAGGAACTGAGACATTCTTTCTCATACAGCTCTGTTCAGACCTTCTGCATCGACCCCTATGGTCTCTGCAGGAAGCTCAGGTTTCTCCCACGTGGCCTTTTGGAACATTGTAATTGAGCCTGCCTTTCTGGTGGGTGAAATCCAGTGGGACTCGGCAACCTTGCTTTTAAATCCAACAGTTTCCCACACCTTGCTTTCACATTGTTAAAGCCAGATTCCCAGCTCTTGCTGTCTCAAGGGTGCCATGTGTTAGCCTGAACCGCACTGTTTATCATGGACTTGCCCAGGTGAAAAGCAGCTCACCTCAGAGACACCAGAGGAAGTGACTCCTCTGAAACAGCGTGCATACCACTGACCTCTATATCTCTGCATTGAAGGGCCCCCCCTCTGGGAGGGGGGGGAGTCACAATTCCTATTTTACACATGCTGTTAGTGAACTCAGCAGGAGAATTACAGGTTGAATATAGGGAAATTAATGGCCAAAGGTCAGTAGAGCAGATTGAAAGCAGAAAAAGAAGAATATGCAAATTGCCATGGGTGTTTGAATTTGCTTCTCTTTTGCTGTGACCAACATCATCACCAAAAGCAATTTGGGGAAGAGAGTTTTTTGGTTACACTTCCAGATCAAGCCTGGCATTGACAGAAGTCAGGATAGGAACCGCAGAAGAACACTGCTTGCTGGTCTTCACTCACTCCCCCACTCATACCCAGCTTACTTTCTAATATAGTCTAGATCCACTTTCCCAGGTACCGCTCACGGGGGATGGACCCGTCCATGCCAATCATCCAGCCAGGCAGCCTCTCCCAGACATGACCGCAGTTTCTCAACCTGAGGTTCCTCCTTTCCTGGCGATTCTAGGCTGTGTCAAGTTGACAAGAGAAACTCATTGGCGCACTTGGTGTTCAAGGACATAATATGACCTTATTCAGTGGAAAACACAATTTCAGATCATGTGACAGTGGCCCACTGTCGACCCACCAGCTGATCGATTGTGAAGCTGACAACCTTTTTGGAGCTTTCAAAAGTAAGCGATAGCATTAGAATTGATTTCCAACGCCATGTAGTTGAGGGGATTTATGTCTTATGTACTCAGTTTTAAAATACAGGGAAAAGGAACTAGAAGATGACTCAGTGGTTAAGAGCACTGGCTGCCCTTCCAGAGACTCAGGTTTAATTGCCAGCACCCACATGGCAGCTTGGAACTGTCTGCAACTCCAGTTCCAGCAGATCTGATGCCCTATTCTGGAGTATTCTGGTATTAGGCACACACATGGTGTGCAGACATACATGCAGACAAAAACATCCATACATATGAGACAAAATAAAACATACGGAAAAGTATGATGCATTTTCGTGGATTTTGCTGAAAGGCCTACTAGAAAGAGTTAACACGCTATTAACAACATCTTCCCAGTTCCGAAAACTCAGCTGTCCAGAGCAAAACATCCCAGGGGGTAAACCGGTCATTAAGTGCAGTTTTAGAAACTGCTACTGGTGGTGCACTCCTCAACGGTTGCATTCTCCTTGTATGTTTTAGGGTTACCATGGGAACGGGTGAACTGGTTAGGGTTGTGGGGTCTTTTGCACAAGGGTTGAGGATAATGAGTCAAGGGTGGATGGGAAAGGGATGGCAGAGTGAGTGGCTGCTCCACAGCACCTGTTCCCGCCAGCTGCTGGATTGCTCTGCTACAACCACACAGCAGTCCACCTTCCTCAGCATCTCTCTTTCCCCCCTTGACCTGTGACTCAAGATGGAATGCTTTTCTCAGCCAGGGACTTAGCCGAGAAGTTTATCAAGCCGTGGCCAGGTGTTGTGGCTTCACGGCTCATTAGGGGGCTTAGCTGTTTCAGGCTTTCTGTCTGGTTTGGGACTTCTAGCCACATGCTCACGTCTCCTAAGGGTTTCCTTAGGAGAAAGGGAAAAGAATGGAAGCCCTCACTAAATCCTGTTCCTTTAATCAGTGAGTGGAGGCCAGAGTCAACATCTGGGGTCTTCCTCACTCATGCTCTACCTTATCTTTTTTTGGTTTTTTAAAGTGTCTTTTATATTGTAGTTTATTGTAGGTTATCTCTTCTACCAGGTGGGTCAGGAAGCTCAAACTCTGGTTGTCAGGCTTGGCATCAAGTGCGTTTGCCTGCTGGGTTGTCTCATAGGCCCTCTATCTTATGTTTTGGGACGGCGTCTCTCACTGAATCTGTTACTTACCAATTGGCTACATTAGCTGGCCAGTGAGTCCTGGGGATTTTCCCGTTTCCACTCACCCTGTGCTGTGGTTACAGAGAAGCTCCTCATGCTTGCCCTGTGGACAACTTTGTTGACTGAACTTTGTTGCAGCCCTCCAACAAGACACACATAGCCTGGAGCAAAGTGATGGGTGCCGAGCTCTAGGAAGGCATGGTGGAATTCTAAATACATTCCAGATGTGGAGCCAGATTCCCGAATGGGATTTGGGGTATGAGAGAACGTGAAGAAGCAGGGTGACTCCAAGATGGAGCTCTGAACACCCGGAAGGAGTTCAGAGAAAGGGGGTGCCGTGCATGAGAGTAAAGAACATGGGAATCACGGGGGGTCTGGGACATGTTAGGCTTTCAGTGCTTGTGGCGGGAAATGTTGCGTGGCCAGCCGGATGCAGGAGTCTGCAGTGCAGGAGTAGGGTGGGGTGTCGTTGGTGTCTCGCTATCCATGCTGGGACTTCTGAGCTGGTCTTGGTCCAGTTGCCAGTTGACTCATCAGGGCCATTTCTGGCCACAGGGTCAGGTAGACTTGGAATGCCGTAGACAGTTCTGCCCTGGTCTGACCTAGTTTTGCCTGTGGGCTTTGCTGGGATTCCTGTTCTGGGGGCATGGCCTGAGCCCCACTCGAAAGATCTGGTGTCTGTTCTTCCGCTCAGAGGAACCGCCTGGTCTAGGCTGGAGTTTCCAGTGGGAGAAGGATGCTTGCCTGGTGGGCAGGGTGGGCGCTGGGAGCACTGCTGTGATGAAGACTTTCTCTGCCGTCGGGTGGCTAAAGCTGTCCCTTTCCCTGAAGGACTTCCTCATGGCATTCCAGGGTTGTATTCATTACAGCCTCCCCTGCCTGCGTGTGGGTCCAGGGGAGGCCGAGACAGACGTTCCTGACCTTCTAGGGTCTATTGTGACTGGTAAACCTGGGCAGTCTGAAGGCAGCTGTGACGGTTGCTAGCCAGACCTGGGAGAGGGGCCAGTTGCCCATTTAAAAACTCTGCTAATGATTTGCTTCTGAGAGTCCAGCTTTGCCCGGGACTGAGTGTTCCTCAGGCTTTCCAACAACAGAAACAGTAAACAGATTTTCAACCTGATGTAGAGTTCTGCTTTACCTTGTCAGCAATCCCAGCCTCTGCGGTGCATGGTGCTTCGTGATTTCACTCAGAGGCTCTGCCTCGAAGTCAGTTGAGGTGTTGTTGGATCCCTGGAGCTGGAATTGTAGGGGAAGAGAGGGGTGGCGATGAGTGCAAGAGCCTATATCCGGCTCGCTATCTCTTTGTGGCCTATGCCTTTGGTAGTCTGCCCATGTGAAATTTTTTGTATCTTGGCTTCATGTGACATGGATGTTGGGAACCAAACTTGGGATTCTGTAAGTCAGTCACTCTGCACTACCAAGCCATCTTTTTTTTTTTTTTTTCTGAGACAGGGTTTCTCTGTATAGCCTTGGCTGTCCTGGACTTGCTTTGTAGACCAGGCTGGCCTCGAACTCACAGAGGTCTGCCTGCCTCTGCCTCCCTGACTGAGTGCTGGGATTACAAGCATGCTCCACCGCACCCGGCATGATGGACAGATGCTTAAAAAATTTTTTATGAGGGTGAAATACACAAATACACATGGCATTAAACTTACTGTTTTGATTGTTCCTAAGTGTACTGTGTAGTTCCATGGTAGGAACTACGGTGGTGTGCAACCGTTACCTTCACCCGCTGTAGAACTCAGCATCTTGCGAAAGCGAAACCTGTACCCACTGAATAATAAGCGATGCTCCTCACCCTGTCTTCCCGGATACTGGCAACTGCCATTCTGCTTTCTGTCTTCATGTTTGTTTTTTTTTTTGTTTTTTTTGTTTTTTTTACTTTTTTCTTATTTTGAAGACAAGCATCTTCCTTTGTAGCCCAGGCTATCTTCGAATCTTCGATCTCCTGCTACGTCCCCGGATTATCTTCAGGATTCTGATTCCTCTGCATACATCATACAAGTGGAATGACGAAATAACCTACTCCTGTGACTAGCCTGCCTCACCCTCGGCTTCCTCTGTGTTGCATCATACGCTAGAAGGTCCTATCTCATTCTAAGCCTGAATAACAGATTGTAACATACAATATTTTACTGACCTATTAATGTGTTAGCAGGCATTTGGGTCTGTTCTGTGTCTTAGCTGTGACTGATGAGGCTGTTTTGAGCGTGATATCTTGGTGACTGTTTTCAGTTCTTCTTAGCATCATCATTAGTAGTGAGTACCATGGTGTGCATATGGAGCTCAAAGGAGAACCTTGTGAGGTCACTTTTCTCGTCCCACTTTTATATGGGTTCCAGGAGTAGAAGTCAGGTTGCAGACCTGTAATGCATTAGTCTTTACCTATGGATCCATCTTTCAGGTCTTGCTTTCAGTTCTTTTGCACACGTACCCAGCGGTGGGATTACTGGGTCATGCAGTAATTCTCTGCACTAAATTTTTCAGGGACTGTTTTCCACAGTAGTTCTACCATTTCACACCTCTAACCAGTAATCTGCTAAGTACATTTCTATTTCTTAATTTATTGTTGTTGCAGTTATTATTATTTGGAGATAGCGTTTCGTTATGTAACCCTAGATCGTCTGGAATTCAATGTATAGACCAGTCTAGCCTTGAACTCCTGGCTTCTGCCTCCCCAGTGCTGGGATTAAAAGTGTGTGTTACCATGCCCAGAGAGATACAGTTTTTCTCATCATATCATCGCCAACACTTGCTTTCTCCGTGTTTTTGTTGTTGTTGTTGTTAATGAGTGGAAGGACGTCTTTGTGTTGCTATAACTAGTTGGTGACATTCAGCATTTGTTTGTGGCTGCTTACTTTCTTTGATGAAGAAAAACTGTTCAAGTCTTTTGTCTGTTTTTCAGTTGGGTTGTTTGTGTTTTTGTTCTTGGAGTTGTAGGTGTCTGTTATGTATTCTGCATACCAATCCCCTATTTCTCTGTCTGTCTCTTTATCTCTCTCTGTTTCTGTGTGTGTGAGAGAGAGAGAGAGTGAGAGAGAAAGAAATAGAGAGAGAATGCAAGTGCCTGTCTCTGGGGCTCTCTCTCACTGTAGCCTATGCCTTTGGTATCCTGTCCATGAATTCATTGTCAAATCCAATGTCAGGAATTCTTGCATTTTTTGTACCATCCCAAGCCTTTGGTCCTCTCCCATTTATTAGTTTGCTTCTTCTCTTTCAATGAGGTTATTAGACAAATAGATTTATTAAAGACCATTAACTCTTTGTGCATTCATCCCACAAACAGGGAGACTATTCCAAGCAGGTGATAAGCATAAACAAAAGTAGACCGAAAGCAGAGTATGTAGCCCGCTCCAGCTCTGTGCAGCAGTGGGCGGGTGGATGGGTGGGTGGTCCAGACGTGAGAAATGGAACGAGGGTAGACCATGTAGACTCTCATGTGTTGTGCTGAGTGGATGGGTTAAAGATCAGTTGACAGCCACAAACCAGCTTGTAGGGCTAAGCTTCCTTACCTTGAACTTAATCTCTCTCAGCCCATTTCCTGTTTTCTTTAGTGGGTACTTACATGGGCCCAGGCACTATTTTAGAAACTGTACAAATATTGAAGCATTGACAAGCTCCAGAACGGGCACTCCTTTTGCCTCTACTTTACAGATGGAAACTGGTGTCCAGAGAAGCTAAGTAACAAGCCAGGAGCCCGAATCTGGGCAGATACTGGACAAACGCATGTCTCATGCTTTTGTGGACAGGGTCAGAGTGGCAGAGGCTAAGCAAAGAGGCCTAAACCACAGACTTCCAGCTGTGCTTCTGAAGGATGCCGCAAAGGGGCTGACAGTGTTTCTGCCTAGCAAACTAAGAATTCAGAAAGAGACCATGAGGTCATGTGGGTTTACATGCTTGCTTCTTTTCCTTCCCTTGATGTATTTCCCCAAACAGACCAGGGCACAGACCTGATTCACAGATCAAGAGGTTCTGAACAAAGACATGGCTAGCTCTGTGGGACACAGTGGGAGAGCAAAGCACTGAGCACTATCCCCAACTCTAGGAAGGGCAGTCGGGGGGTGCACATTGTCCACGGGGTAACTGAGGCCATTCTCCTGCCCCCGCCATCTTTAGGCTGACTTTCATGTGACCGCCAGAGCATGATGAAGGGGGACTGGGGAGAGAGCTGTTTATAGACATAGATGTGAAGAGCAGGGACCCTGTGATCCCTTTCTGGCTCCTGTCAAGCTGTGTGGCCTTGTTTGTGGGTGGGATTGGAGCGGTGTGTGGGGGGGGGGGTTCACATGGCTCCTTTCAGTTATCTGAAGTGCAAACAAGGTGGTTATTAGAACCTGCTCCCCGACTCCGCCCACCCCTAGCTACTGTGATTGATGTACATAAGGTGCTTTGAGGTACACAGACTACGAGTCTCTGGGAGTATGAGCAAAATAACACAGGGACCTCACTGGAACTTGTTTGAAGTGATGCTCTGGAAAATTTCCTCACCTGGAGGGGGATATCTGAGCCTCTCGTGAGTTTGTCTGTTTGCATTTCGTCTCCTTAAATGAAGGCATCTGTGGTCCTCTTAGCTTTTCAGGCTGGTCAGTGCTTCCTGAAATGGGTCATAGGATGTGTGGGGTGAAGATGAAAAGGAAGGGACACTAGCTCTAGACAGGCGAGGGGGAGGAAGTGAGCCATGACCTCACTCAGGGGGTACCCAGGGTTATCAGAAAAGAACTTTCTGCCAAAAGAGACTTGTTTTCCCTTCTGCCAAAAGAATCTTATTTTCTCTACAGCTGAACGCCAGTCTTGTTCTGTCTAGTGGTCCACTCTTAGAGAAGTAGTAGGAATTCCGCCTCCTTCATCCTCACGTTGTCCACCTATTTGCAGGCTCTCTGGCTGCCCATTGATGGTCCTGTTTATAGGAGTGTTATGGAAGGAGGGAGGTGTTTGCTGTGATAAAACATGCTGACCACTTGGGGAAGAAACAGTCTGTCACCAAGGGAAGTCAGAGCAGAAACTCGAGCAGGGCAGGAACCCCGAGGCAGGAACTGAAGCCAAGGCCACGGAATACCACAGCTGACTGGCATGCTCAGCCTGCTTCTTGGTATCATCCAGGACCACCTGCCAATGGGGGCCTCCCCTCCAAGTGGGCTAGGCCCTCCCACATCAATCATCAAGCAAGAAAATGGCCCATAGACTTTGCCACAGGCCAGCCTGGAGAAGACATCTCCTCAGTTGAGTTTCCCTCTTAGGTGTCAAGTCGACAGAACACTAACCAGCCCCAGACATTTCTGTCTCCCGGCACATGTGGACTGAGGCGTGGGTCATCTGACCCACAGACACCCCACTGTGGAGGTGAAGAGCTTTTCTGCACTTTCATGCAAGGGCGTTCCATGAATCCAAGAAGAGAAGGATAAGGAAGTTTTCTAGGAGGCAGCTGAGGCAGCAGAGCCCTGCCTGAAGAGTTGGCATAAACTTGGTAAAAAGGTAGCATCCTGACACTTTGAATGCAGATCATAATGTGTTAGGAGATTAGTCAGGATGGAGTTTCAAGTGACAGATACGGAAATTAGCATAAGTAGGAGGCCAGGCAGCCTGGGTATGTAACTGAGAAAAACAAGACTTTTAGAATGCCAGGCTCTTCTGAGAACATTTTGGGGATGGGTTAACTTGCATCTTGTCCCTTTCTCTTCCCAGCACGCCACACGCTCTCAATCTCTAGGCTTTATTTCCTGGTAAGCCCTTCCCATGTCATGTCAGAAGTGACCAGCTGATACAACGCTATTGTGTCTGACTATATAGTCCCTCAGCTGACTACTGCATTCTCCAACACTTCCAGACAAAGCCCTGAGCCTGGAGGTCTGTGACCGTTGGTAGGCTGAGGTAAAACTGTTGTGGCGAGGGCAGGCTTGTGCCAGATGCTGTTAGGGGCTGGACATAACCAAACTCCATCCTCACAATTCCTCCATGTGGAGTATAAAAGTTGCCACCCCACAGGCTCAGAAACGGAAATCAGGGGATTTGCCTACAGTCTCGGAACTAGGTTTTATCTACCCCGGTTAGTGTTGTGTCAAAGTGTGTCTGTGGTCTCAGCAACTCAGCCCTTGTCACAGTCTCAGGCAGCAATAATGGAGTAGGAAACGCAGTCCAAGCCAGTGATAGCCAGAATTCTAGGGAACAGCTTGAGGCAGGATCACAAAATAATTGTATGGTCATGGAAGAGAGAAGCCGCTCCTGTGGTAGTCCTGTCCTTGCGGCCTAGGCCTCAGAGGGTCTGTACAGGAATCAGCACACGAACTGATCTGCACAATGGAACAGACACCACCCTGTGCTCTGTGGTGCTGCCCTGTGCTTTACTCAAAAATGAATATTGATCGCCGTCTTGAGTGACGAGGCTTGGCTTTGGATGACTTGAGGCTGTAGGCAGTAGTCTAGGGATTGGATGGCTAGACCAAAAGCAGTTCCCGAAGGCGAGAGAGGCTTCCCTTGGATCTGTGGCCTTAAAGGAAATGGTGTAGCTGCCAGCCTTCCTGGGACTTTAGCTCTCTCAAGGAAAGTTGCTGGCCATGCATTAACACCCCCCTGGTGTCTTTGTCTAGGTGGGTGTCAGAGGAGCAGTGGGTCTTTGGCTCAGAGCAGTGTACTAGTTCAGAAACACTTCTTTGCCTTGCAGCAGAGGGTGCTCCCGAGAGTAGAAATATGAGTCACTCGGGAATTTGCTTCTATTCAATGGGCCCTGGCTTGTCAGGCCCTGGGTGAGCCGGCTGTCAGCCAGGAAGTCTTGGATGGCTGGGGCCTCCCAAATCCCCTTTCTTCTTTAAAGATCCATCCGGGCAGGACCTGCCAGGGTATGCGCCTGCCTATTCCGGGCCTACTGGTAGAGACTAGGAGTTCGGATTTTCCTGGATAGGCACCTCTTTGGCCTACATTCCTCCTCTCCCTCCTTGAGAAGGTTGGGCCAGGAGACCTCAAGGACCCTTACCAGCCGCAGCTCCCTCATTCGGGGTTCACTGGTAGGCCTGCTAACCGGACCAGTGGAGACTCCCCTGGTCTCATCTCCTGGACTGGAAGCTTGGCATCCCATTTTTGTTCTCTCAGGAGCTGCCTGTGCGATGTGAACTCTCTCACAAAGTATTCAAGTCACTCACCAACTAAGTTGGTGTATAACAGGGGCCTGACCAGGTGCTGGGAACATGTAACCGAAGTCTCTGCCTGAGGACATGCTCATTTGTAATATTCTCACTCCAGTCACATCTGTAGGGGCTTCCATGTTCATTTAGCCAGGAGGGGAAAAAAATTCAAAGTGGTCTCACTTTGGAGCCCAGGCTAGCTTGGAACTTTCTATGTAGACCAGGCTAGCTTCAAACTCAGAGATCCTCCTGTCCCTGCCTCCCAAGTTCTGGGATTAAAGATGTACACTACTAGATGTGGTGAGGAATATATTTTGGGGGCTCTGTTATGCAAAGTAGTGATTATAGTTATAACAATGTCACGTATATTTCAGAACTGCTAAACGTAGATTTTTTTAAATGCCCACCCCAGGGAGGAAAAGTATGTGATGTGTTGAATATGTTAATTAGCCTTTTTATGCACCCCATGAATACCAATAATTGTCATGTTAAATGAAAAAGGAGATCCTGAGCTGAGTCTGGTGGTACATGCTTTTAATCCCGAAGCAGAGGCAGGAGGATCTCTGGTCTATAGAGCAAGTCCAGGACAGACAGGACTACAAGAGAAACCCTGTCTTGAAAAATAAAAAAATAAAACATAAAATAAAATAAAAGAAAGAAGGAAAAGAAAAAGGAGCTCCTGTTTGGTCTTTTCATTTTTTAAAAGCTGTTAATATTGTAGTATTTGTAGTTGTTTAAGTTCTATGTTTTACCATTTTTATTTACTTTTACTTTTCCAGTTTTTTTTTTTTCTTCTTTTGAAATGGAGTCGCACTCTGAAGCTCTGGCTAGCCTAGAACCCACTATGTAGACCAGGCTGGTCTTGAACTACCAGAGTTCTGCCTGCCTCTGCCTCCTGAGTGCTGTGCTCAAGGGGTGCGCCACCATGCATGGTGCCAAGTCTGTTTTCTTAACCATCACTTTACACCTATTGCCGCTGACTCAAGAATGATATGTGTATGTAAAGGTTTCTTGAGATGCCAACTAATAATTTACTTAAGAGGCAATGGAATCCAGAACTTGGCAACTAAAGGCGAAAATTAGAAAGACCCTTACAACGATACATACCTGTATTTGGGACACCTACAAAGCATTTTCAAGACACAAAACTAAGAGAACTAAGCCATTGCAGAACCAGATAAAGACTCAGAATATTTTAGTTGCTTGGGAATATGGGCTGACATGCACAATGTAAACTTTAGTAGAAATCATGTTTGTACTTAGCTTTAGAAACACTAATTCTGTGTGCCGAAGAGTGGAGACATCTGCCTTGACAGCATTTCCTGTACGATCAACTTTGCATGTTAGTTGGCCACATACTTACATAAGCTCAGAGGGGGATAGCATTGCTACAAGATGATCTGATATAGAGTGCCTACTGGAAGGATACTGGTCCTGATGCAGGAGAAGACTAGACCCTTTGCGCTTGACATTGGCTAGACCATGTACAGAACTGTTCGTTCATTTCCAGATCAGGAGGGTCATTGACATCCGTGAGCCAGTGCAAAAGTCGTCTGTCTGGACACTGTGGTGACAAACGGTTGAGACCTGGAGAGCTTGTTGGTGAGAAGGAAGGCCGTCCAAGGGTGAGGGCTTAGGTTACTCGGTGCCACTCCAGGCAGCATGACTGAGGTCGGGTTCCCTGTGGCGGGAGCTTGCCAGCTGGCTCTAGGACTTGTGGAAAGGCTGCTTCTTTCTCTCCTTTCCCTGTGGCAAAGGTGCCTGAACAGAGATGGCAGGTCCTCTAGGAGTGCTTGGGGACATCTTGCTGTGGAATGGAGGCGGTTTAGTCATCAGGGACCTTGTCTGTCTCACAGAAAGCTGTCTGCTCTTTCTTTCTGTTTTTTTTTTCTGTTCATGAACAACAGGAGCAGGTGGGGAAAGCGATCTGTGGGATTTTTTGGGGGGGGGGCTGATTAAAGTAGATGAAAAGTTCTCGAGAAACATTAATCTACATATTTTATGCTTAAAATGTGTCAGCCTTGAATTTTGGCCAAGATCCTGAGCCAGTATCCTGAGAACAGGGACCACACCTAATACTGAAGTCTGTGTAGAAGGCCAAGATGGCGCCTTCCTGTCCCCATCCACAATTCCTTGCTTCCTTGCCTCCACCCTGCTTTGGTTTTTAACCCTGATTGACTGAGCCTGCTCAAAACCTTGTAATTGTTATTCGGATAATCTTGTGGTCGAATAAAATGTGGCAGCAAGTGAGCTGGGATTGGGTAAAGGTGTGGATTGTGATTCTGTAACTCAAGGTGGCCGTAAGCCCTTGGGAGTTCCTTTATGATGACAGTTTAGCCAGTTGAAAATCCACCCCAGGAGCAAGGGTCCAGAGCCTCATGCAGTCCGCAAAATGTCCTGCAGAGCCGCAAAATCTCTGGCAGAGTGTACTTAAGACAAGCCACCTGCCCCTCTGCAGATCTGGGCTTCTATAGTTCAGTGACAGAATGTTTGCCTGGTATTTGCAGGATGCTGGATTTGATGCCCAGTACTGCGTGCAAGGGAGGATGGGGTTTCTACTTCAGAGTTTTGGAGGTTTTGGTCCAAAGGGGGTCAGTCAGCCTATAGATTGCTAGGGACCTGTAGCAAGCTGCTTTGACACGTGGGTCTTTGGGAGACATTCCAAAGCCAAGCTATCACAGGGGGTGTAATGGGTACAGTAGTCCATTACAGAGTCAGCAAGCTGGACACAGAACAAGCTGGAGAGGTCTAATGGGACAGACTGCCCAAGGGATTCCAAACAGGTTGGTCAAGGTGAGGTGCGCGACTCGGCCCTGCTAAGCCTCAGCTCCATCTTTCATCAAGTGCAAATGGTATGATCTGATGAGTCTCTCCTGGGTCCTGCCTTCTTTCTGCAGCTGTCCAGAATGCTCTGCTCACCACATTCCCAGGTGCACTGACCATGAGCCTCAACTCCTCCACCGACTACAGGAAGGAGCTGAGCAATCTCACTGCCCGGGACGGTGGTGAAGGGGGTGTTATCACCGAGTTCATAGCCCTCATCATCATCACCGTCTTCGTCTGCCTGGGTAACCTAGTCATCGTAGTCACCCTGTACAAGAAGTCCTACCTCCTTACCCTCAGCAACAAGTTCGTCTTCAGCCTGACCTTGTCCAACTTCCTGCTGTCCGTGCTGGTGCTGCCGTTCGTGGTGACTAGCTCCATCCGGAGGGAATGGATCTTCGGCGTGGTCTGGTGCAACTTCTCTGCCCTCCTCTACCTGCTCATCAGCTCGGCCAGCATGCTTACCCTTGGGGTCATTGCCATCGACCGGTAAGTTCGCATCAGCCTTGGAGAGCTGGAGGCTTATGGAATGAGGCGTCTCTGGTTAAACGGCTTCAGATGGTCTTGTTCCTGGGAAGGGTACTAGAATGTCCCCTTTTTTTTCAAGACAGGGATTCTCTGTGTAGCTCTGACTGTCCCGGACTGGCTTTGTAGACCAGGCTGGCCTCAAACTCCCAGAGATCCGCCTGCCTCTGCCTCCCGAGTGCTGGAATTAAAGGCATGCGCCACCACCATCCGGCTTGTTTTCCCGTTGTTAAGTGATACACAGCTGTAACTTTATTTATTGTTTAGCTTTTTAAAAAAGAAGATTCGTTGCTTAAAAAAAAAATTCCCAGGAACCTCTAGTTCTTGTTTTACACATGAAACAAGGGCCAAAGAGAGTGAAATGTCAGAGTAGGAACTGGGTCCTGTCTTCAGACTCAGCCTTTCCTCCGGTTGTGTGCTTGATGGGCCTTGATTTGGTGTCTAACGGGTGGACCGCAGATAAAAGCCTCCTTTACTCTGTGGAGACCGGCCAGGACTGGTTGAGGGGAACCGTGGGAAGGCAGACAACCAGGGAATGTTGACCAGGGAGAAGACCAGCAGGCTTTTACAGCGCGTATTGACTCCGCCCACAGTGTAACTGAGGCACAGAGGATGGACTCTGATGCCCACACTGATCAGCTGCGCTGGGTCCTTGGAGTACTGTGCTTTGCGGGTAGGCTTAGCTTTCAGTCATCATATGTTTCAGTTGTCATGCTCAAGAGCTTGACTTCTTGAAAACAGAAAGAATGGAATCAAGGTCTATGCGATTTCCTGGAAACTGGGAAGGGTGATAGGGGGAGGGTCGGGGACATTACAGAGGGGGCTAGTCATCAGGATGTTATCATAGGCCGACACAAGTCTCCAGATTCTTGGAAACATGGTTATTTGGGTTGGACTAGCTGCCCTGCGCCCAGCAATGCTGCACTCCAAGGCTGGATTCTTGTTTTCCCTGTGGCTTTGTAGAGAATGTAGAATGAACGAATAAAATGAATCAGTTAGCTTCTCCAAATGTAAGAAAAACAACATAAATCAAAAAAAAAAAAAAAGGAAAGAAAGAAAGAAGAGATAACTCACAGTGTAGCCAAACAGGCATGATCACTGCATGTTGTCAGGGTATTTGCCTCTGGTACTTCTTAGTTGTCTGCAATATGCTTTTTATATTATTTTCTTAGATTTGTTTATTTTATATGCATTATTGCCTGCCTGCATGTATGTGTGTCATGTGTGTGCATGGTGCCCCCAGAAGTCAGAAGGGGACATCAGATCTCCTGGAACTAAACTTACGAATGGTTGTGAACTACCAGTTGGGTATCACAAAGCAAATCCAGGTCCTTTGCAAAAACAACCAGTGTTCTTTCTTAACCACTGAGCAGTCTCCCAGTCACTCTATAGAACACCTTTAAATAATATTTTTTTTAATTTATTTTTAAGAGTGTGTGTGCGTGCACGCATGTGTGCAGGTGCACATTGGTGGTACCCTGCTGGTTGAGGTTGCAGTTCTTGCCTGGACCCAATAGCCATTACCAGCTTGGTGCTAAAGGCTGAACTCCCTCCCCTCAGCAGGGTCCCCTCCTCTCTGCCTGACTTCATCTGGAGAGTGCCTTTTAACAGAGACTCCCCACTTGATATATGGCTTCCGACACAGCTCCCTACTAACTCTGCCCTCCCTGTGCTTATATGTTAATTAGGTACTGAGATTCTATACTTATGATAAGAGTGTGCTGTATAATGTAAATGAAGCATCCTTGAAGTGCCTAGTTCCAACCAATTATGTACACCTATTCTTGGAGCGCCCCCCTCCTAGGAATTAAAGTTGAACTAGCCATCAGCTGTTCACTGATGTGTGATCTCTGTAGGGTTCTCGCAGGCCATTCCAGGCGTGCTTCTGTCTCCTGTCCCTCCTGGCTTTGTGAGCTGCTTTGTGAGCTGCTTTGAGGCAGCCCCCAGGCAGGAGGAGAACCAGCAGGTGCAGGTGCAGGTACCCAAAGAGGCCAGAAGAGGATGTTGGATCTGGAATTACAGGTGGTTGTGAGCCAGACAGCATAGCTTCTGGGAACTGAATTCTGGGCCCTTTGCAAGAGTAGCAAGCACAGAGCCCCCCGCTCCAGACCAACAGTGCTCGATCTATGCCATGCTTTCTTGTTTAACATGTGACCATGAGCATCTCCTCCTGTTTCTCACCTTGGAGAATGCACTGTCAGTGTGTGCTACTCTGTGATGGACTCTGACTCTGACTTAGGTGGTTTCACACGGCACCCTGCAGTGTTCAAGTGACCCTGTCCATTTGTGAAATCGCTGTGCCTTCAGCCAAAGTAAAACACACATCCAAGACACTTGGTGGAGAAAGACAAGGGGCTCTTCCAAAGGTAGACAGGTATCCTACCAAGATGGATTGTATAACAGAGGAAAAGGAGCTTGGGAGGTTGTTGGCAGTAGAGAGGGATCAGACCTTATTGTCACTTTACTTTCTATTTAAAAAAAAAAAAAGGGTTTTGAGCACCTGTTCTTGGGTGCTGTGGAATGCAGACTGAGGCTGAGCTGCTCAGGTGCAGATGAAAGTTGATCCCCTGTGCCTCTGCAGCACCCGGTTACAGTGTCAGCAGCCTGCAGGGGTAGCTCCAGGAAGATGCCAATTGCTTCCTTAAATCTGGGTCAAGTTGAGTGAAGGTGAGAACGACGGATGCTCAGACCTGCCATCGAAATACATCAGCAGCAGTTTCCCTATGCCAGTGCTGTGGGTATTTGTTGGGTGCTGTAAAGGCATGATCTTCGGGTGGTAAGCTCCAGGCATCATCGACACGCCAGACAGTCTTCCAGGATGACGATCTGCCAGCACAGACTCAACTGTGCGTGCTGTTGGTAGTGCAGAACAGAAGCAGCTCCCACAGACAGCTTTTGAAGTCACCGCTGCTGGTGGGCAGGGCAGTGAGTGCTTAGGGAAGGCATTGGAGCGGCATCCTAAGCAGCAAATAGGATGGCACAGTCATATAGGAGGTATTGACATCCCTTCTGCTTAGGGACTAGGCTGGGCTTGTTCTTTTGCTGAACAGTTATTGGGCACTTGTACTGGGCTCTGAGTCCCTTTGACCTCAGGCATCAGGCACACACGTGGCGAACATCCATTCATCCCAGACAAAACACTCATGTACACAAAATAAAATAATCTAGAACTGAAAGGAAAAGAAAAGTTAGTGTCTTTAGAAATGTTAATGGCAGGTGCTATTTATTTATTTATTTTCAGACGGTAATATAGATTAAAAGCATAAGTTGACTAGACAAGTTACATCTCATGCTATGTCTGAGGCAGAGGGAGACAAGGTAGGGTTGGGAAGGAGAGAAAAGAGGGAACGGATCCAGTAGTTAGAGATGCAGGAAGCTGGCTGCATTGCCTTTGCTCTCAGCACTCAGGAGGCAGGGGCAGGTGGATCACTGTGAGTTTGAGGCCAGCCTGGCCTATAGAGCAAGTTCCAGGACAGCCAGGGCTACATAGTAGAGACCCTGCCTAAAATGTATTTTTTAAAAGCAATACTGAAAACAATGGCACCAGTTACGATCTCTGTCATCATATATCATGTGACTGTCATGAGCCAGACATTTTGCAGTACTGTCAACATTTAGCTGAGTTCACTTTCGAGAGCCCTGTGAATCTCTGTTTCGGATGTGCACAGTGATGTGGAAGTGAAGCCTTTCCTCCTCGAGTTGTTTTGGTTGGTCCTGGTGTTTTTATCGAGGCAATAGAAAGCAGACTGGACTAGTCTCTAGAGAGGCTAGCCGAATTCCTAAATACAAGTGGGCTCCGATGTGCCGACCTACACAGGGGACCATGGGTCCTTGCTCGTGTCCAGCTGTGTGACACAGTGTGGCCTGTTGCTTGGCCGGGAAAGCCTGGCTGAAGGTGTCTCTCTCAGAAGCCTCCACAGCACAGGGGGTTAGTTGGGAGAAGTGTTAAATGTCCCCACCCAAGAGGGGAGGACACTCTGCTTCCTTGTCCCTTCCCTCTCACCTCCCTCATCATTTTTTTTCTAGCTATTACGCTGTCTTGTATCCTATGGTGTACCCCATGAAGATCACAGGGAACCGAGCGGTGATGGCCCTTGTCTACATCTGGCTTCACTCCCTCATTGGCTGCCTGCCGCCCCTGTTCGGCTGGTCGTCGGTGGAGTTTGATGAGTTCAAATGGATGTGTGTGGCTGCGTGGCATCGGGAACCTGGCTATACGGTCTTCTGGCAGATCTGGTGTGCCCTGTTTCCCTTTCTCATCATGCTCGTGTGCTATGGGTTCATCTTCCGTGTGGCCAGGGTCAAGGCCCGAAAGGTACACTGTGGCACGGTGGTCATTGTGGAGGAGGACGCCCAGAGGAGTGGGAGGAAGAATTCTAGCACCTCCACTTCCTCTTCAGGCAGCAGGAGGAATGCCTTTCAAGGCGTGGTCTACTCAGCTAACCAGTGCAAAGCCCTCATCACCATCCTGGTGGTCATCGGCGCCTTCGTGGTCACCTGGGGCCCCTACATGATTGTCATCACCTCAGAGGCGCTCTGGGGGAAGAACTGTGTCTCCCCAACCTTGGAGACGTGGGCCACATGGCTGTCGTTTACCAGCGCCATCTGCCACCCTCTGATCTATGGACTCTGGAACAAGACTGTTCGCAAGGAGCTCCTGGGCATGTGCTTTGGGGACCGTTATTACCGGGAACCGTTTGTGCAGCGGCAGAGGACTTCCAGGCTCTTCAGCATCTCCAACAGGATCACAGGTAATTAGGAAAAAGACCCGCCCCCACCACGCCCCCAGGCGCGTCACCTGGGGTCCTTCCCAGTTGCTAAGGGCCTGTCAGTACAGCAGTTTCAGGGTGACTGTGACCTCCAGGCTCAAGGCACAGATGTCCTGTTGTGAAGGGCCACACCAGAGTGGTCACGGTGGCCCTGGGGGCAGCTTTTGAGATGGGGGACATTGTGATTGGGAAAGCTGGGGCCTCATGGTCTGGAGGGGACAGCCACTTCTTTATTAGAGAGGAAGGAATCCGAGCCTTAGGCCAGGCTTCCTTCACCCCTGGCGAACACTTTCCCTCAGGGTCACCTCCATTCCATGCTCCTGGCAAACCTCAGTAGCCTACTTAGCCTGTCCCTCCTCCCAAATGCTGTCACCTTCAGCTTCCCCTCTCAGGTCGGTGGCTTCTTCTGATGGTCCCTGGTAATGTGGTAATCTTTGGTGTGTGTGTATATGTGTGTGTGTTATTAATGCCAAACCATAGCCTTCCATCAAAGCATCATTGTCATATGCTCAGGGCTATTCTATCCAGGACATGCACACCAACACACACACACACACACACACACACACACACACACGACCAAGATCCAGGGGGGTTGCTCTAATCAGAGGTTTGATGTTGTTTTTCAGCTTTTTCTTTTGATATAATTTGAGGTTTCGAGGAGTTGGGAAATAGTTCAGGGAGCTTCCCATAGTGTTATCAACTTTCATAACTGCAGGGCAAGGTCAGCCCTAGAGCCCCACACATGCCTGGGTACTTCTGCAGGGGTTGGTCAGGCCTCGTGTAGAGTGCACCTGAGTTGAGTCCGGTGCTCGGAAGAACTGCAGGAGTGGTGGGACCTGTTGACGCATCAGATTCGGGGCACACATGTCAATGTACCTTATTACTGGTTGAGTTACCTGGTCTTCTGGCTTCAGGTGTGGTCTGTCAGCCTTCTCTACTCCGTTTCCCCTGTAATTAGCACGTAGGCCAGCGGAGATGCTTTGAGAAGGAAAACATCGTAGCTTTGCTCTAGCCCCTACCCACTGATCCTGGCACGCATCTTGCTCACCGCGGCTGTGGTTATATTGTTCTGACATGAACACGGTTGGGATTTTAGAGCCACTTTGAGGAAGACTGTCACCCAGCCAAGCTATTGGAAGGAAGTTTCAAGTGCACCTCTGTCAGCCTGTAGCTCTCACTTCTTGCCAGGTGACTTAAAGAAATAGAGATCCCCCACCTTCACCCTCAAGAGGGCAAGAGACATGACCCCTGTTGCCTGTGTACTCCCAGGGCCAGAGAGGACAAGATGCCCTGTCCTCGTGACAGATACACTGCTAACTGATTTACTCATGGACTAGTGGAGAGCTATTTGTGGACAGGGGAAGTCTGGTGATTTTTTTTTGACCATAGGAAGGAGAACTGTCTGTGTTCCGATTGGTCTCATGTACCCACCTCTTGCCATTTACAAGCTCATGTTCCCAAGTGTGACTTGTGAACCAGAAGGGGCCTTTCAGTGCTTGGCTGCATTTTATTGGGGAACCTATTGACTCAGATTTTATGATAACTTGTCTCCTTGGCAAAAATTAATGGATGCTTTCTATTCCACTGAAACTAAGAAAGAAGGAAACCACCGAGGGCAGAGAATGGTAGAGGGAAAGAGGAGCTAGAACAAGAAGAGGCTTCTGAGTCCTGGCCAAGATTTACTATGAGAATTGCTTGCAATTGTCCTGGAAGGGGCTCCCAGGCTGTGGGAGCCATCAGAAAACACCAGCTGTGGTCGGGTTGGCAAACCCAAAGCTGTTGGTGGTCTGAGGCTCCTTCAGGGAAAAGCAGCCTTGTGGGCTGATGGGTTCTGAATCCCAGGGCTGGCAGTGGACAGTGGTTATTGCTCCTCTCGGAGGGCCTGACTGCAGGGGATCAGTCAGCCACACCACTGCCCTAGATGCTGGGGAGCAAGCCAGCACTATCCCAGGTACATACTCTGGCTTTCCGCAGCCTTCCTGATTGTGGGGGGGGGGAGCAACCTGAGCCTCCACACACAGCCCTGGGTCTTAGCCAGGCTCACTAGAACCTGCCTCTGCCCTCTGTGCACGGACGCAGCCATTTCCTAAACCCAGATTAGCCTGCCATTAACCTGCTTTCAAGCCTGCTTTTCGCCCTTGTGAGGGCAAGTGCCATGGGATTCACAGGGGGCACAAAAGATGGCCGGCAAGATGGAGGCCCTACCACGGTTTTGTATGTCTTCATTTGTGCAATGTATTTGACATCCAAGAAGCCCGTAGGTGGAATTATCAGTGTTCCTGAGACATGCAAAGACAGAAGGGGGATCCCACGCATGCCTGGAACATCCCAAGCCCGTGACAATGGTGACTTCATCCAGAACCCGGCTCACCCATAATCACTCTTTTAGTTTTCTTACTCTGTCCACCTCAAGCTAAAGATACATTCTCTCGGATGCCAGCTGTCACTGAGCCACCAAGCCCTTTTGCTTGTGAGGCCTCTGTAATAGATCTCCATGGCGGGTGGGCAGACTTCCTGCCCAGGGCATTTGGATGCTGCTGGGGAGTCCCACCTTCAGGTGGCTGGGCCAGCCATGGAGTAGAGGTTGCTCCTTAGTGCAAATGGTAAGTACTAATTTCAGTTGGATGCTAAACCGTAATACAAACACGAATCTGGTAGGGAGCTCCTGGCAGAGAGAGGAAAGAAAAGACTGCAGGATAAAAGGCAAAGAAGGACTGCACAGAGCCCCGGTGCCCCAGGGGTAGAAATGCCCTGGGTCTGAGGGCAGAGCTCTTCAGTTATCTCCTGGGAAGGAGGGTCCTATCTGTCATTCAGGGGAAAGCACCCTTCTTGGGAGGTCTGGGGCGGAGTGGCAGGGGTAACGCTGGGGCCTTTGGGGTTCCTCCTTTCCTAGAAACCTCTCTCCTGGCGGCATGGTGAGGTCTTCTGGTGAGTTCGCCTCCTGCGGCACCTCAGAATCCCGTCCCTCCTCACCTTCTACCATGCACAAGTGCCTTTCACCTGGTACATGTTCTTGGGGAGCAAACCTGGTCCCTGGGCCTGGCCTTCTGTGCATTTTGTTAGAAGGGTTAGATGTGGCACATTCCCGTGGGATATGGTGGTGTTCTGTGGCATCTCAGGGTAGCAGTGTCTGCTGCTCGGAGGGAAATGCTTCACAGCTGAGCCACAGCGGTCTGGCTCAAACGATCCCTTCTCACTAGAGGAGACCAAGATGTGTTCCTGGCTTCTGCTGCAGCCTCAGGGATGGTGCCCAGACTCACTGTGGCTGCCACCATCCCAGTTGGCAGGAGATGGCCCTGGGGGCTCCCCTCTGAGAATCGGGCCTTCTGTCGAACATAGCCACATTCCCAGGCCAATGTGCCAGAGGGGACAAGCAGGTTCAGGGAGACCCTGGGGTCTTCTCTAGTTTCAGTCCTGTAACCAACCCCAAGCAAACTGAGAGCTCCTTATGAAAGACGTTCTGAGAGAAGGTGGCTGTGCTGTGCATCGCTCCGGCCTACCATTCCCTCCTGGGCTTTCAGGAAGAAACGGAAGAGTATAGAATGTCCTATCACCATGCACTCTCAGAAATACCAGGGTGCAATTAATGAGGAATCTTTCTCCTATCTTAGGGTATATTGCAGGAGAATAGAGATTGTTCTTTACCATAGGCCATGGTCTTAGTCCGATTTCTACTACTGTAGCCAAGTGCTGGAGACTGGGTGGTTTATAGTGAGCGGTGATTGACACTTGGCTTAAGATTCTGGAAAGTTAGAAACAACTTTACCCCCACTCCCAACTCCCACTCCCAAGAGGACCCAAGGTCAAGAGCACTTATGCTCATTCCTCTTACAGAGGACGTGAATTCAGTTCCCAGCACCTACCCAGGGCTCACAACTTAACTCCAGTTCCAGGGACGCTGGCGCCCTCTTCTGGCTTTGTTAGGCTCAAACGCAGTGTGCACACATATGTGCAGGCAACACACACACACACACACACGTGAAATCAAAATAAATATTTTTAATATATATATTTTTTGAGATGGGGTTCTCTGTTTAGCCCTAGCTGTCCTGGAATTAACTCTTTAGACCAGGCTGGTCTTGAACTCACAGAGATTTGCCTGCCTCTGCCTCCTGAGTGCTGGGCGTAAAGGAGTACACCAGCACCGACCAGCCTAGGTTGAAAGTCTTAAGAGCGCCGCACTGTCATCTGATAGTCCTCTGTCTGTGCCATCCCATAATAGAAGGGAGTCAAGGGAGGGCAAGCCCAGAGAGCAAGAGGGACCCAAACTCACTACTAGACCAGGACCATTCTCCTCCTGTCCCTCCTCTTCTTCGTTTACTTGTTTTCATTTTGTGAATTTGAATATGGGTGTTTTGCCTGCACATTTGTGTGTATGCCACAGGCCTGCCTGGTACTGTGCTAGAAGAGGGCATTAGATCCGTCGGCACTGGCTTACAGGAGGTTCTGAGACACTGAGTGTGCTGGGAACCGAACCTAGGCTTTCTGCAAGAGTAGCAAGGGCTCTAACCGCCGGGACACCTCTCCAGCCTTAAGGCCATTCTTGAGGTAACTGACCCCTTCAGTCCACCCATTAGACCTCACCTTTAACACTGTTGCCTTGGGGAGTAAGTTCCCAGCAGAGGAACACAGAGACAGGGTTTCTCTGTGTAGCCCTGGCTGTCCTGGAACTCACTTTGTAGACCAGGATGGCCTTGAACTCACGGAGATCTGCCTACCTCTGCCTCCCAAGTTCTGGGATTAAAGGCGTGCACCACCACCCGACTTCAGAGGAACTTTTAAAGGGCCCATTCAGCCATAGGAGCCATTAGAGCTATTGGGCCTGTGTGTAATTTCTAAGAGATTTTTATCTTCACATTTTTTCTAGTACCATCTCCTCTCCCTCCAGCTCTTCTTCTTCTAGATACAAATAAAATTTCAATAATTGTATTTATTTTTATTTTTGTGCATTGGTGTTTTGCCTGCATGTATGTCCGTGTGAAGGCATAAGATCTTGGGAGTTAGACAGTTGTGAGTTGCAATGTGGGTGCTGGGAACTGAATCTGGGTCCTCTGGAAGAACAGTCAATGCTCTTAAACCATGTACCATCTCTCCAGCCCCCACACATGAAATTTCAAAAAAGACAAACAATAAATCTGGCACAGGCTAGAGAGACAGTTAAGTGCTCTCACACAGGCATGAAGATCTGTGCTTGAATCCCTAGCACCTTCGTAAAAAAGCAGGGGTAGCCGTGTGCTTCTGTAATCTCAGCACTAGGGAGGGTCCCTAGGGCTCACAGGCTCGCCAGTCAAGCTCAACTCAGGGATCAGCATGTTCAGGGAGACTAAGGTGGAGAGTAACAGAGAACACCACTTGTGTCTATTTCTGTTCTCTACACACACATATTCCCATGCACACACAAGCAAACTTAAAGCACTTTAGAAGAACTCGATCAACTAGGGTTAAACCGATGCAAGAACGCAGGTTCAAGTCAGTCTAGTTTAGATAGTGAGATCCTGTCATGAAAACACACAATTGTAAGTAAACGAGAAGAGTTATTTGTGTGCACTCCACGCAGGGAGTTTATAAATTAAGATGGTGTTCTGACCTGTATAGAAACACGGGCTTATTTATTGAAGCCTTAATCCTCGGACGGTGGATCCAATCATTGCAAAGTGACTGGATTCTTAAGCCTCTGACCTAATCAATGTATTAGTCCCTGAGGCTTAATAAGCTAGTGGAATTCCTGAGAGTTCGGATCTCATTGGAGAAAACAGGTTACTGGGTTATGTTCTGGAAAGATCTCTATCCCTGACACTTTCCTGTGCCTCTGCTTCCCAGGCACTGTGAGGTGAGCGAGTCCACTCTTGAGTAATTCATGAGCATAGCGTTCTGCCTTAGCACAGCCCAAAAGCAACAAAGCCAACTAATCATAGACTAGGGCCTCTAAGACTATGAGTGTCAGTAAAGTGTAAAGAAAGTGGGCCCTAAGACCAGAGGACAGAGGCAGAAACACTCAACCGGAGAGCCCTCCAGCTCTTAAAGGACTTAGCTTTTGAACTTTAATGGTTTTTAAAGGTCTCTTTGTTGTCTCCTTCTCTTAGATCTCTCTCTCTCTCTCTCTCTCTCTCTGTCTCTCTCTGTCTCTCTCTCTGTCTCTCTCTCGTCTATCAGCCTAGGAACTTTTCTTTAGCTGTGCAGTGGTCCCTGCCATCCCTTCAGCTTTAGTAAGAAAACACTGGGAAGGCCCCGTGAGGTGGGCCCAGCAGGCTTCCTTGTTGTGGGGTGGTCCTGCTGAGCCATCCCACAAGGCCCCTGCTCTTAGCACCTGGACATCTTTTCTGGCTGGTTTTCCCAAAAACACTGTTGAGAACTCTGCAGCCTCTCCATGTGTCCCCAGGTTCCCTGAGTCCCTCTGCTCCTGGGGTCTCAGTGCCACAGCCTTGTTTGACTCCCTCTGCTCTTCAGATGCGGGGGAGAGGTTGCCGAGGCTGATGTGGGAAGAGCAGCAGCGTGGTCCAGGTCCAGCAGTGTCCAGCATGGGGCAGTCTCCTGAGCCTGCAGCTCCCAAGCCTTAGTGGCCTGGAAAGGGCCTCCTGCTCACCCACCTCCATTCCCTTTTCCGGAGTCACACAGTTCTCTTCTCCAGGTCATTCTTTCTTTCTGTCTTCATCCATCTGCCTTGCCGCTTTTCCAAACTCTTTAACTCTTCAGGAAGAATTCATGGGGGTTAAGACCTCCCATGACTGCTCACCTGAGATTTCCTTTCCACCCGTCTTGGTGTCTGACGAGGTTGGGAAGGTTCCCTGTGGGGAGAAGAAATAGGAAAGGCATGAGGGTCTAAATCGGGAGGGAAGCAGTCGTGGCTTGTTGTCTTCCAGTGGGTCAGAGTGAGTTTTGCAAGGGACAGCACTCAGAAGGTGCTGTCCAGTGGAGGCCGGAAACCGGAGCGTCAGCTGCCCAGCAGAGAGCAGGTGCCCCTCCAAGAGCCTGCGGCCATTCCACCAATGCCAACTTTGCCTTTCAGACTTGGGCCTGTCCCCACACCTCACGGCGCTCATGGCGGGCGGACAGCCCTTGGGACACAGCAGCAGCACCGGAGACACTGGTCTCAGCTACTCCCAGGACTCAGGTACTGCTCCCACCCGGAACACCTCCAGCTCGTGCAAATTCACTGCGTTCACTGCCGCTGGGAGGCTCATTTTCCAAGGAGTGTGGAGGAGGGGTAGGATTCAGGAGCTGGGTTCCTCATGACGGCAGGTTCGGCTTTCCTGTGCCTCAAGGCCCTCTCCTTCATTAAACACTCCTCTCTGTTCCTTCTCTCCCCACCACATGGTGTGATGAGGAGGTTGAAGGTACACAAAAACCTTGGAAAACTTAAGATCTGAAAAACCTATGCTTTTTCACTAATTATGCTGTTATTGACTGGTCAGTCCCTGGAGTCCACCTACTATTCTCTGCCTCCTTCCTGTGGTCAGCTTCATGGTGTTAGGGCTTGCAGGGAGCCATGGTGGCTGGATCCCATGTTTGCTGAGTGGCCCTGGGTGGGGGCAACTTGGCCAGAGACTGGAAGCGTGTCTTCGCCTCGTTCACAGATTTCTGTTGGAGAACCGAGGCACCTGGCCGCATCTGGAGTTGGTGCTTGTTGATGCTCTGGGTCATGGAGGGATGGTTCCAGATCCCCAGACCAGCAGCAAACGCTCCAGTGAACCCCAAGCTCTTCTATTTCCACACCCCTGGGAGCTTTTGTCTTTTCGGTTGTAAGCATTTAAGAGCTGCGCCCTCTCTCCAGCTCCCACTGGGAGCTTTTGAAAAGGCATCTCTGGGGCTGGGGAAATAGCTGTTAGCGAAGTCAGAACGGAGCCCCGGGCCCAGCCAAGGCAGGGCCCAGTGAGTGATCGTCAGTGGCCAGAGCTCTGCTGCCTGAGAGTGGGGAGACAACCTGGGGAGTAACGCAGACTGGCCTCCAACCACAGAAGAGGGGTGCAGGTCAAGGGAGCCTCATGACCCGTGCTTCCCGAGACAACACATGATGTGCGGCCCTCTGGGCTACCAGATGAGGGAGCATCTTTAGGGAAGACAGAACTTTTTTCTGACTGATGGCTTCATCAGGTGCCAGCCACAAGGCCCACCCCTGTCCCACCAACGATTCCAGAACATAATGCCCTAAGGTGACAGGAAACACAAGCCAAGGTGGAGGAGGGCCCCCTCAGTTGACTTGGGTATTGTTCCTTAGGTGTTGTCCACCAGTAGGTTAGACTATCTGGTCAACCTCTACTGTCTGTGAACTCCTGGGTGACACACAGGCTGTCTGTCAGGCGCTGCTTCCGAACAGTCCACTGGAGGGCCAGGGTCTCTGGTGCTTAAAGGGGGGAAGAGACCTTAGCATCTGTAGTAGCTCATGTGCATCATCTGTCTGCCTTAGGGACGGACGTGATGCTGCTGGAAGATGGCGCTTCTGACGACAACCCTCCCTCGCATTGCACTTGCCCACCCAAGAGAAGGAGCTCTGTCACATTTGAAGACGAAGTGGAACAGATCAAAGGTCGGTTCAGTAAAACACATGGGCAAGGAGGGGATGGTAGCCAGACCCTTACCACAGAACCTGCCAAGGCTTCCTCACCTCTGCCTCTTTCCAATTACTGCAGCCTATGGTGACACCTGAGTCTTGAATCCCAAAGCATCTGAATCAGAGCAGGCAGCGTCTAAGGTGGGGCAGGTACAGACACACACACACACACACACACACATACACACACACAGAGACAGACACACATAGACACACAAAGACATACACACAGACGCAGAGACAGACACATACACACACACAGACACACACAAACACAGATGCAGACATACACACAAACACAGAAAGTTACACACAGGTGCGTGCACACACACAGACAACACAGAAAATTTTTATCTCCCTCAGGAAGTAAGTAACCTGACTGGATAAGCTAGCTCCGAGCCCTCCACAATAGTCGCTCTGCTCTGTGGATGATGTGCGGTCATAAATGTGAAGCAGCCCGTCTGAGCCTGTTTCCTCCTTGGTCGGTGGAAATTCGGCCCTCAGCGAGCGGAGGCCAGGCTGCCGCCCTGATGGGTGGAACGGAAACCCATCCACTGGGCTTTCCTGCCCCACCTGTTAACACAGAGCGGCCGGTGGCTTTGGGACTTGGGCTTAGTTTCCATTCCAGACCAGCCAAGTGGACAAGTGACAGAGGGGCCACTTAGACTGCCCTCGGGCGTAGGAATCTCTTTTCTCTTGAATCTCACCAAATGAGATCCCGCCCCAATCCCATTTAAAGTGAGGGGAAAGGTGGTAGAGGAACTCGGAGAGGGCAAGATTTCTAAGCAGCTACCCTGACAAAGCAGATTCAGCACAGAGCTAGTCAGCAGCCTTCAGCATTCCCGTTACCCTTCGGTAGGATTAGGAGTCCAACTCCTCCTAAGACCTCACGCAGAGCCAAGCAAGCCCCTCTGTGTCGCACCAGTGAGTAGGTGCGGGAGCGCCCCCTGCTGGTTGGGTGCTGAGAGCAAGGTGCAGCAGGAATGATACCTACCCTGTCTGCTAAGGTCTCCCCGCTTCCTTTCTTCCTGGAGTGTGGGCCGAAAGCTGCCTGTTCTCCAGAAAACGTAAGGAGAAGTTCCCCCAAATACTCCGAGAGCTTAGGCAGTGAGCTCGGGGATGCTCTACGCAGGCTTGGTACCTATGAGCCACCTCTGCTCCTCTTTTCTATTCAGTGTGAGCGTCAGGGGTCCTAATCCTTCATGGGACAGTGGAATTGTTGACCTCACTTCCAAACTCGAGGCATTCCGCAATCAGAGAAGCTGGGAGTGCGGTGGAGGAGAGACATGGTATGCGGGTCTGCAGACGTCTATAGCCACGGGCTAGGCTGATCCCAAGAGGAGCCAATTTGAGGAGCCAATTCTTTTGAAGATGAAAAGACTAAAACATTGTAGGCAGAATTTGCTCACTCATTTGTCATGGTGACCATGTGAAGCAAGAAATTTTCTTCTCTTTCTAGACGAGGATGCGAAACTAGAAAACAGTGTCTGGCATTTCTCAGGTAGTAAATTGGGAAGTCCAGATTTTTAGCCTGGGGACTCTGATGTCAAAATTCATACCTGTAACCTCTGCTTGTCTACTCTCCTTGGGGTAGAAAGCCAACAGAGGTCATATCCCTGGAATGATCATGGGTCCTGGCTTCCCTGCTAACTTTCCTTTCTGCCTTCTCCCACAGAGGCTGCCAAGAACTCTATTCTTCATGTGAAAGCCGAAGTACACAAATCCTTGGACAGTTATGCAGCCAGCTTGGCTAAAGCCATTGAGGCCGAGGCCAAAATCAACTTATTTGGGGACGAGGCTTTGCCCGGGGTCTTGTTCACAGCACGGACCGCCCCAGGGGCTAGCTTTGGGGCCCGTCGAGGCAGCAGGACTCTTGTGAATCAGAGGCTGCAGCTACAGAGCATCGAAGAAGGGAATGTCTTAGCTGCAGAACAGAGATGAAGGCCTCGGAGGGGGGGACAGGGGCACAGCGGAGCTACTGGTGCCCATGCCAAGACCCCTGGAAGATGTCACCACTCAGAGACGGCCAGATGCTGGGAACGGAAACATCTGGTGTGCAGCCAGGAGGACTGAAAGTACTGTCTCCAGTCTCTGACCGTGGTGTCTGCTGCTTCAGGGTCCCTGGGATGGAGCGAGGCTTCCAAAGCAGCCACACGCAATGGCAAATGGAGAAGCGGCTGAGGTTTCGGGAGGGCTAGAGGCAGCGGGTTTAGAGGGAGGTCACCACGTGGATCCAGCTGGTCTGGTTCTCATGGTCTTGGTGGTGCTTCTAGAGGCAGTCCCTACTCTGCACCTCATGGAATGGCACAGCCCTCCTCAGCACTCTAAGACCATCCAGGAGCTTTGTGTGGTTGATCCAGGCAGCACTGGGCTACGAGTACTAGACAAAATGCAAAACAGTCCAGAGAACAGCCAGGTGGAGAGCACCCTGCATAGACACCCTCAGCTACTGTCCTAATTGGACTTGGCCTGTGGTGGCCCCTGCTGCTGGCCTGTAGGAACAGCCCACAGGCCACCCACGATGAGGCCACCTCCTTGTTGACAGCATTTTTTTGTTGTTTTTTTTTTAGTATTTGAAAAGGGAGAAACCACTATAAAAGACAAAGGCGAACACCAGGCATTTCATTTTTAGAATAAAAAACCCTGGAAATTACGGCATATTGATAAGACTGGGGTTCTGGTGTCATGCCCAGCTAGGGAGAATTTGCAGTTGGGGGAGAATCCCCTGCATAGGAGATATAGGTCTTAATTCCCAGGAGCAGTTGTGACCGTCACTGCAGCTCTAGGGTGGGCACAAGGCAGAAAGAGCACTGGACCTGAGTTCACAGCCTGGCTTTTAGGCCCAGCTTGGTCTTTGTCCAAATGTCTTCAGGGACATCCTGCCCCGTCACTAGGCCATTTGGAGGAAAAGAAAAGAGTGAGGAGTTGGAATGAGTGGCCTCCAAGATAATTCCAGCTCTGCTCTTTGATGTCTTCTGAGTTTGTAACTTAGGAGATGGGAACTAACTGAACATGACCCATGGGTGAACCAGCATTTGTATATGTTTGTGTGCCCAGTGAACACAAGGATCTCCCAGCATGCCCTGGCCTTGTGCCTTTGTGCCGATTGGCTGTTTAGGGCAGTCCTAAGTGCCACCTACTGAGACATGGGTGTGAAGACGGTGCCATGGCTGAGGCAAAGATAGGAGAGCAGGTGGGGTGTTTTGGCTCGGACTCCTCTTGCTCTTTGAGCTGGAACTTGGATGTCTGAGCTTTGAGCGCTTGCTGTGGTGATCAGGAAGCTAATCTTCCCCGCTGCTCTTAAGCGTGGGCGCTTAGATAAGAGATGCTCAGGGCTCTCCATTTCACAGAGCAGAGGAAGGGTCCAGGACTTTGTCGTATCTGCCACGAGGCAGCCATTCCAGACTGACTTACTTTTCAAGGTTTTCTGTGGGCTACCTGGCTCTTGGTGTGGCAGTGTCTTTCCTGTGGTTCCTGGTCTGCGGTTTACTGAAGACCTTTCATGAGGCTTGGCATTTGTGTGATCTTGTCAATTCCAGGTCAGCTGTGCAGGGACTGGCAGGATTTTGGATGGAGTGGCAGGAGCAGAGGAACTGCGCTCACTCCTGGCAGCATTTCTCTTCTCTGTATTGTTATCGAGGGACCATATTCCCAATTAACCAATATGCACAGAGGTGTGCCCTCTAGATATGGGCCAGTTAGTACAATACATTGGCTTAGTAAGACTCAAAGGCTGGAGAGCTCTTTTCTGATTGCCCTGGGATAGGCTGAGGCCTCCGAATCCTACTGGCTGACCCCAGATTTACTGGTATACAAGAGATCTGATCTAGAGCACTGAATTTCACATCCCCCCCCCCCCGTTAATGGAGTATGTCTACTCATCTACCCAGCACTGCAGGTCTTTAAGCTCAGCACTGGGGCAGGAACACCAGTGTTTAGCACCAGAGAGGGAGGGACAGAGATGCAGCTGAGGATACTGTTGGGGATGCAGAGCATCAGGCAGTGATGACCAATTGTGGCTCCAGAGGATCCGGGTATTACAACTAGGGTGCTCTATGGTCAGACTGTCGAAGCAGGAGAACATCCGGACTGAATCTCAGAGGGAGTTTAGGAGCCAGAACCATGTTTTTGCACATTCAGGGATTCTGATCTGAGCTTGAGAGAAGTAGGCTGGGGAGAGGGGGAGAGGTAGTTCCATACACTCTCTTTTGTCCTCTTTAGAGGACACCTGCCTTTGGTGCAGAGGCCCACCATCCCAATTAAGCCCTGCCATGTTAGCTTCAAACTACTGTGCAGTGGCAGGCCTGAGGCCTTCCCCAGGGGACCCATAGGTACTGGTAGGTGGGACATTTGTTTGCTTCAATACCTCAGTCCTTCTGATTCTGACAGGATCACATGTAGGGCAATGGCCCATCTCTGCTGCTTTTTTACGAAGATTTTACCCTTGGATCCTGAGCTGTGTTCCTGATGCCACCTGTGGGATCTGCTGCATCTGAGAAGGCGCTGGGCCTCGCACTACATCATACACAGCTCAGCACCTAGCTTTCTCCAGGCCAGACAACCCAAATCTTGGAGTTCAAGATCTTAGTCACTAGGTGGCAGCAGTGTGGCTGTGGAGAGCAAAAAACATGGAGGCTTGTTCTTCTGGGCCCTACCATGACAAGTCCCGGGCCTTGACAACTGATTCTTACCTTATGTGTGTGACCCAGTTGGAGTTCACAGGAACTACCTGTAATGGGCTGTGATGTTAAGAAAATCACTGCTCCTGGGACAGGCAGGGTGAAGGATTGTAAAGACAATGGCCCACTGGTGCACATTGGTTCATGGATCCTTGTTTGTATAACTGATTTCACCTTTCAGCCAAGAATGAAACCATCATCACCTAGACAAACTCAGTATTTGTAATAGTGCACTGTAGTTTGGGTCTAGACAAGAGGCAGAAACTAGTGTTGATAAAGTGAGAGAGCTTGCTAGTCTGTTAAGACAGAACTATTATGAGTGGTTTTTCAAATGGACAATGTGCTCCTTAGATTTGCAGATTATAGAGACATTTCTCAATGGACCAGAAGTTGAACTCATGAAACATGTCCAGCCTTGTTTCATCTGTCTCCTGTCTGGAAGGAATAATGAGGATGATGTGGCTAAACATGGGAGGCCAAAACAGACATGTATTAAGTCCCACTGTGTGCCTCAGTTTAAACATCTAAGAGCCTATCAGGTGCTAGGTACTAACTGAGGACTTCAAATACTCTATCACCCTTTGCTTCAGGCAGATGGGATATAGCAGGAATGGTGCTGGTGTGGGATGGCTGTGAGTTAAGATTTCAGGTTGCCAATTACTAGCTAGGTGTTTGGGGGCAAATTACTCAGTATTCTTGCACCTGTAAAGTGTAGTTTTGTAATCTATTTGTATATAGGGATGCAGAATCCAAGGATGCTATGTGCACAGGGTGCTTGGTAGACTACAAAAATGCTTGTGGTACATCCAACACAGCACAGGAAGGTCCAGGGAGCCACTGGTCCTGTTTCTCAGTAACTGAAGGGGCAGAATCCTTCCTGTTTTACAGGGATCTCTAATACATGATAACCTTCAAAAGATATGCTATCCAATTCAGGATGTTTAGTTATGTTGAGGATTGTTGCCTAAGGGATTATTTGCTATTAGGTACAAAAGAACTTAATGGAAATGAAGGAGTGATGACAAATGGAAGGCAACAGAGAGGAGGGCAGAAAAGCTGAGGAGAATTTGGAACACAAGAGGTTAGTGGGAACAAAAATGAGCTTTTCTGGTAAAGTCTTCCTTCCACATTAATGACCTGCGTTCACAAAGAAGAAACATTTTTACATTACCCCGAATGACAGATGATCTACAGAGTCCCTTTGACCTCCCCTGTACTGCCCTACCCCAATGCCTTTAGGTGCTGTCCAGCAGGGACAGTGTCTGGCTCCCAGTTCCCACAGTTCTTTGTCTTCCAAGATGACAGAGGCAGAGGAAGTGTACATAAGTGTACAAGTGTATAAGAAGTGTACATAGAACCAGAGGAAAACTAGGGAGGAAGAGCAGAAGTCAGGTATGACATGAACCACAGCAACATGGAAGTGACCAGCCATAAATTACTACATGGAGGGACAGATGGGTACTGTCCTTGTGGGTTGGGGAGAGAGGACACGAGAATCCAGGAAGGCCATAGGAAAGCTTTGTCTCAAAATGAGGTAAAGAAGACCTAAATCCCTAGGTCTTGGTCTTGAGGGTGAGAGGATCAAGCCTTGTAGCCCAAGGAGAAACAGGCACAGGTAGACTAAAGGTTATCCTTAGGGGAGTGGGCCAGCTGGGCTTTATTAGGTGGGGAAGAAGAACCAAGGAGCACCAGTGATGTGTCTGATTGAACAGGCCCAATGTCAGGTGATCATCTTTTGAAAAGAATTCAAAGCACAAATACCAATCTGCACAAGATTACCACAAGCACAATTCTGGTCAGTGTAATTTTGAGCACACAATATACCAAGCTGTGTTTAAGAATCCATTTTTAAGGGCAGTATTAATGGCTTAGGAATCAGCAGCCACTTCTGGTTTTCCTTTTGACACTATTAGACAGAAATCACAGGTGAACCAGTTCCTCCCAGAGGCAAGGACAGTCCCAAAGGTGACAAGACCATGCCACGTGTGGTAGAGAGCTTGTGTGCCTGAAAATGGATGTCGGTGGTATAGACATGCTTGAGTGTCCTGTGTGTTCTGATGACATACACCTGGAGGGAGAAGTGGTTAAAAACCCAACTTCAAAAAACAAAACCCCACCAAGTTAATCCTGGAAATATATTTAACTTGAAGTTTTGGATGGTGTTTTTGAAGATAAAATTGTCACGGTTATTATATATAAATCAGTATTTATGAGTAAGTGAAAGTGTATTTAGACCAGTTTTGTTTACCTGATTAAATGTTTCTGGAACGTATACAGCTGAGTAAATCGTCAGTTTGCACTTGGACTTGTGGTCTATGAACATTTCTGGGAACCTGTCCCTTCCCTCAACTTCTTACAGCCTTATTCCTATCTTACCTCCCCATGGCCTAAAAAGAGGACTGAGGAACAAGAGAAAACTCACTGCAGAACTGGGAGTGAGGGTTCCTGTACTAAAGTCACTTAGATAGATCCATTTACGAATTAAAATTCCCCCAGGTAGTTAGACTCAAAAAGTGTTGGGTTAAATGACTGTTGCTTACTATATTTAAGACACTCCAAGCCTGATTTTTTTTTTCCTTAATCATAGCCCTGATTGGCTTCGAATTTAGATCATCTTGACGCTGCCTCCCAAGGGCTGGGACTAAAAACATGTGCCACCATGACCACCTGTTAAACCTGGCTTTTTAAAAAGAGGATAAATGAACTGATGCTTTTTCATCGATCTACTTCCTACCTATGCAGCCAGTCTTTGGGTCAGATGAAAGCAAAGATGTTGAGTAGCAGACTGTAACATAGACACAACCACCCCTGCACAAGGCTCATCCTTTCCTTTCTCCTCACCTGTTCATACTGCCTTTTGTGTGTGTGTGTGTGTGTGTGTGTAGGTAAACAAACCCTGGGGCCAGAGCCCTAACTCTCTGCACCCCTCTCTCCACTGCATCTTGGGTGGCCAGAACTTAACTCTGTCTTTGCCATGTATCTCGAATTACTTGTCTGGTTGGCCTGCTCCAGGAAAAGGGCACACAGCTCCCGTACCTCCACCAGCATACAGCACCAGTGTAGACACTTGCCATTCGCTTTTATTCTGATCACTGCCTACCAGTAACCCTTTGACCTCAGTCTTCCAGTACCCTCTGCCTTTTAGCAAATCCACGGTATTGGATTAGTCTAATATCCACTTTCTTCCACGATAAAGCTAATTATCTTCTGCCAGCAGCAGGTATTCCTGAGTTTGCACCATCTTATGGGGAAGAGGTCTATGTTCCCCATAGAGATGGCTCTGTGTTGTTATTCGTTTGTTAATGGGCTAGCTGGAGATGGTTTATGTCTTACTCTCAGTATCTGATTCAGTTAATTCTTCTGGTAGGATATTTAGGTCACCAAAAATGACAGCAACAGTTGAGTTACCTGGTAATTAAACCCGAAGCGAAGCAGCTGGCATTGCAAATACACCAAAAGCACTATCAGAGAGGGCCCCATGCCTGAGGTGACTATGGCAGGCTATCAGATCTGCTCAGACTCTGGCCTTTCGTCTGTCAGGCAGCTACACAGTCCAGAAACCACTTCTAGACATGGTCCAGAGCCAGAGCCAGAGCTCAAGGCTGGCTCTGTTGGTGATGGACGAGATACAATATGGATCTATAGTTCTGCCCTTGAGAACTCCAACATTTTCTTTCTGGTGTCAGTGTTTTAATTTTGGTAGCATTGGATGGCTGTTTCAAGATGGGTTCAATGTAATTCTATTTCTTCTCCAACTGCTGGCTGACAAGGAGGCATAGTGAAGACAGTTATTAGCTCAACTATAGGTCACAGAAAAATTGTTGAGATTAGCTACTGTCTTTTCTACAAAAGATATATGCCAAGGGCTCACTGACTAGAAATCCAGAGGAATCTTCTGAAAAGAGAAGATGCATGTCCTATCCTACCTATAAACCTGGAATAGCAAATGCTGTGTATGTGAGAAAGAAAAGAGAGAGAGAGAGAGAGAGAGAGAGACTCTTGCTTTTGAAGGAGTCCTTCTGTCACATGAAACAACAGGTACACCACTCAGCCTGCCAAGGTGTTTTTGTCTGTAAGGCATGAGGAAGCAGCAACTGCCTCTCTCCCACCTGGCAGGTTCTGCCTTCTGGAAGACCTTCACTCACGGCTATGGATGTTTGTGCAGAAGACAATTAAAAAGTATAATACACAATAACCTGGTGTTCAGAAAAGGCTTTATTTTTGTAAGTGGGTTGGAGAGATGTGCACATGTAATTCGACTGAGAGAAACACAGACAGACAACACAGGAGGTGGGAAATGTTAGGGCTATAGAGTAGTTCAGGACAAACACTGTAAGAAACACACAGGCTGAGTATGGAGGACTCTGCAGTACAAGTGGATGTACAGTCAGCTAACTGACTGCAGTGAAGTTAGGGATCTGGACAGAGGTGGACCAGAAGACAGCACCTGCAGCTTATGCTCATGAGAATCGTCTGTAAGGCTCAGTGACTGGTGTGGAAGAAGTACACACAGAAGACAGATGCTCAAGGTGAAGAAAATGTACTTTGGGAAGAGAAATGCCTGGTAAGTGTGGGTAAAAGTAGCAAAGAGTGAAATAAAAAGTCAAATTTAGGATATCTTAAGACAACCAACATCTTTAATTAGAAAGCATCAAACATGCAAATGGCAAGTGTAGAAATTTATTTGAACCAACATTTTCACTACAATGAAAATGACTTTTCAACATTGATCCAAGCTCCCACATCTGAGGGTTAGGGAAGTATTGCACTTTGCATTTTCTAGGACTCCATACACAGCAAAAAGTTTCAAAAACATTTTGCTTATTTTGTTTTACACACGCTCCCAACTCATGCACACACTCATTCCACACTAATGTTTGGTTATCCCAAAAAACGGGAAAGAACTCCAAAAAACCATAGCCTTAAATTGCACTAAAGTTCTGTAAAGAAAAAAATATAATAAATGTCATATACAAATTTCAGAACATTTAAGTGCTTGCCAAAGAGTCGTTTATTCTTCATCCTCATTTTCATTCTCCTGACCCGAACCTTCTGATCTGTCACCCTCCAAACGATCTGGAAAACACAGACATGAGAATCGCACAAATTCATAATTCTTTTAGTATCTATTATAAATAACCCCAGAACTTTGTTTAAAACTGTGAAAAATGTTTCTCATTTAAACACACATATGTAAAAATCTAATCACTAGTATATACTATGTAGATCAAGCTGATGTCTAACTCACAGAAATCCAAGTGCCTTGCATCTCTAGGGCTAGGACTGAAGGCATATACTACCAAACCTGGCTACATAAAGGTGTTTTTGTTTTGTTTTCTAATATTTTAAATTATATGCATGTGTGCATGCGCTGTGCATGTCCATGTAAGCATATGTACATGAGTGCAGGTGTCTATGGAGGCCAGCACTGGAAGCCCAGGAGCTAGTAATAAGACAGCTGTGAGCTGCTGATGTGAATCTTCTGGAAGAGCAGTATGTGGTCTTAACTGAGCTATCCCTCCAGCCCCAACATAAGTTTTTAATTTTACTTCAAGGGGTAAATAACGAATGATGACATAATACCATGTAATTCTAAAACACACAAGATCTTGATATATTACCTTCTCTTGCAGTGGTTTTCAAACAAGGTTTCACAGAGGCTAAATTTAACAATGGATATCAGGTGCTATGAAGGGCACCTGGGGGGGAGGGGGATGCAAGAGAGAAAGGACTGGAGACCGTGCAGATGTGCTCAACCTTCTGGCACCGTGACACAGTGTCATTACAAAGCTAATGCTCCAAACCAGAGCAACCAAACTGCAACACACACCTTGCTGGGATTGAACCTAGAGCCTCATGCAGAGCAAGCAAGCACTGTATACTGGGCTCAACCATATATATATATATATATATACACACACACACACACACGACATATATATATATATGATTTCTCTCTCTCTCCCTCCGTCCCTCCCTCCATCTAGGATTTACTCAAGACGTGAATGTGTGTTTTGTGAAGATAAGCTGTGTCACAGCAGTGTATGAAAAAGATAATGGCACAGTCACTAGCACAGTAGGACGGCATTATGACAGACACATTCCCCTAAGTAATGTGGAAAACATTAAGGTCAGGCTTAAAGAAAGGAGTTCACAAGAGGACACTGAACAACAAATGGAAGGGATAGTATAACTACAGAAACTGATGAGAGAAACATTTTGGTTTATCATCCAGGAGCCTGCATATCACAGTGATGACTTGAATACATGGCTATACATGAATCCCTAAGTCAAAGGGAAGGTACTTTCAATTCGTGCTTTAACACTCATCAGGTGGATAGCCTGGGCAAGTTATAAAAAACCTACTTTAAAGGGGTAATATTAGAAGGACTGAAAAGATGGCTATGAGGTTAAAAGTACTTGCTGATTTTTCAGAAGACCATAACTACATAGTGGTTCTCACTCATTTGTAACTCCAATACCCGCTAGGGTATCCAACACCCTCTTTTGGGCTCCCTCTGTTAGGCATGCATGTGGAAAACATATGCACGTGCAAGCAAAACACACCATAAAATAAAATCTTTAGTTTTTAAAAAACGTAAGTAAATATTAAAAAAATATTTTAAAATGCACTAACATAACTTTCTTACCATGTTACATTTGTTTTTAAACAGGGCATTTGAATAAATCTCTGTTAAAGTATATTTAGTATAACTTTAAATATTTACTTTAATTTTTGTTTCTTTGTTAGTTAAGACAGCATCTCCTGCAGCTAGCTCAGCCTAGCCTTGCCTTTACTATGTAGCCTAGGGTGACTTTGGACACCTGTTCCTCCTCCCTTCTCCTCCTTTGTACTTAGGGAGTGCCACCAGGTCCAGCAGCACGGTATATCCTGAGGTTTATGATTCAGTTCTGTATTATGAGAAGATTACCTAAGACAGAGTTCTCAAGTGACTGTGTTTTTATTTTACCATTCTTCAATAAACGTTTATAAATTTAATTCACCATGCTAAGGTCAAGTGTTCACAGAAAGAAATCCTAGTTCTGAATCTGTTGCTTTCATTGTTGGATATTAAGGAAATCATATAAACCTCTGTAAAGTAGGGCTTACTGTTTTCAAATAAAAAATGATTTTAATGATAGTCTAGAGTTTCTTACCAGCTCGGATATGATTCAGTGATGCCAACATCCTCAACATGAAAGAGGCTGGAACAGTAATAGTGTTTCTCGTCTCTTCCAGCATGAGTTCATTTCGAGTTATAACCTACAGCAAATTAACAACTATGTCAAAGTTGATACACCTTTGCCTTAAAGATTACGAAAAGTTTCAAAAATCAGCAAGTCTTAAGAGGAATTTTTTCATTGTTATATGTAATGTCTATATTTCTATCTTAAGGCTATTCAATGTCAATTAGTTTAACTTAGACTTAAAGGAAGATCAGAGACCAGCATTCCTTTAAAAAATTAATTTATATTTGTTGTACAAAATGACAGGTTTCAGTTACCTTATTCAGTTCAAGCACACCTTGCACTTGAACAATATTTATATTTAGTCCTCCCTTAACTTTCTTGGCTCCCCACCACACTAGCAATATAAAGAAACTCAACATAAAAACCCAGCACTCTCCTATTTTCCTGTAACAAACATGCTGAGAAAAAAACTAGAATGATCCCATTCACAGTAGCAACAAAGTACACAAACATATCAGAGAGCCATAAGCCATGACTAAAACTACTCAAGGAAGCAAAGGCCTTCTATACTGTGTCAAAGACATACCCTGGAGAGAAAGCCTTTTAACCAAATGGTGCCGGGAAAACTGGAAATCCCTATGTAGAATGAGATTACAACTACTTCTCTAATCTGTTCAAAATTCAATTCAAAGTGGATCATTAATGTAGGACTTGGCACTGTTAGTATTGGGGGAAAAAACCTCAAGATACAAGCACAGAGAGGGACTTTATGAGAAGGACTCTAATAGTCCAAGAAATAATTCCGTGGCTGGCATAGAACTTGCTATAATAGACCACCAGGCTGGTCTTGAACTCATGGAGATCCACTTGCCTATGCCTCACGAGTGCAGAGTGACTTCCTTAACTGAATGCCTTTGTTTTATATCAGCAAGTAATAATAAACTTTTCCCCCTGAAAATAGCATTTTAGATAAAAATTAAAATAGAAAGTATAAAAAAGTCTTACTTCATCAGCAAGTTTTCGATTAAAAATTCTTGACTCTTCTAGTGGCGACCAGATCTTTATGTCATAATCTATGCCAGATGAGGCTAGAACTAGAAAAAAAAAATTATACCTTTATCATATACTAAGCATAGGTGCAAAATTAACAAAATTAATCTTGAAAACTACTACACATATTTTTGAAGGTTTTTGCTTGTTTGAGGCAGGGTCTCTCCACACAGCCCTAGTTGCCCTGGAACTCACAATGTACACCAGGCAATCACAGAGATCCACTGCCTCTGCATCCTGAGTGTTGAGATTAAAGGTGTTTGTGACCACACCAGGCCAAAGATTCGCTTTAAACTGTGCTGTGTGTGAGCATGTGCTTATCAGTGCAGGTGCCTGTAGAGGCCAGAAGAAGGCATCAGAGGTCACAGAGCTGGGGGTTGTGGGCTGCCTGATAGGGGTGCTGGGATCCAAACTTCGGTATGCTCCAAGAGTAGTAAACATTTTAAATTGCTGGGCCATCTCTCCAGTCTTTTTTATTATATAATCAATTATCATTTGAAAACTTCCTAAAAGTAACTAACTACAGAACAAAATGTTAAGAGCACCTAGAAGTCTCTTATATACATGGCCACTTCAAATAGAAGGCAAGAGCAAGCCTTTTCTGTTAGTTAAGTCAGAACTGTGAAGACTTAAAAAGGCTTGGAGGTTCGTTTCAAATAAATGATGAAAAACTCAGTCATGCAAGACTCTATGAGACAATAAAACTTAAATATTAAAAGAATAAACTTTTTAATCTATTTCCTTATAAAATCTATCAAAAGCACATTCTTTTCTTTCTTTTTGAGGCTATGAATCTTAAAAAAATATGTATTTGTTCTTTGGGAATTTCATACTTGTATATAAAATGATCAAATCCATTCTCTATTCCCTCCTCTCCAGCTCTTTCCTGACATTCTAATCATGTCTCCCTCCCAACACTTGTGCTCATTTTAAATCCACTGAGTCCAATTAGTGCTGCCAGCATGTGATAAGCTGGGCCATCCATGAAGCACAGCACATGCTCTTACAAGGAGCCAAATCCCTGAGGAAACTGACTCTCCCTTCAGCTGCAGCCATCAACTGCCAGTGTCTTCTCAGCTAAGGCTGGAGCTCTGTGAACCCCAATCCCACTCATACAACAAATTCTTTGTTTTAAATCCACGTAGGGCTATAACTATCTCTAGCAACAGATTTTTTTTTTTAAATATTACTTATAGCTGATGACTGAGAGCATCGATTTATAGTTCTTGTTCTACGAAAGATATCTTACTTGGGTCAAAAGGATGAGGCTGCAGGCAGTTGACCACATGATTGTCAGCTTCCAGAAGCATCAAATGCTCAGCAGTGTGTCGATCCCAAATGAAGATATGACCACAGTCGGAGCCGCTCATTACGAAGTTAGCACCCCAGAAGTTGGCTTCTTTTATCTGTGGGATTTTAAGACACAGGACAGGCAAGTCAACATTACCAAAAGACAGACAGATTCTGTTCTCACACTGAAAATAAATCGGTTTTAAAAATAAAAAAGTTAGCAAGTGCAGTGGTGCACACCTGTAATGCCAGCGCTCTGGGAGGCAGAGGCAGGTGGATCTCTGTGAGTTCAAGGTCAGCCTGATCTACAAAGAGAGTCCAGGACAGCCAACGATACACAGAGAAACCCTATCTTGAAAAACAAAAAGAAAAAACAAAGCAAGAAGTAAATAAATAAAAAGTAAAAAAAAAAAAAAAAGTTAAATATTGAAGGTTTTTCTTCTAAGAATCTTAAAATCCTGGCAGTACTTCAGCAAGGGCATGGCAGAAAAGCATGGGAAGCTCCCCACACTCCCCTGAGAACAGATTTCAACAGTATTTGACACACAACAGATTCTTCACACAAGCTAAATGAGAAAATGGGCTTAGAACAGGATAATGGGAAAAAAAAGTATAAACATACAGATGAACTTTCTATAAATATTTCATTTTAGCTTTATGAATAAAAAACATTTCACAGAAAAAAGAATTGTTGTATTTCATCCTTGTTAAGAACAAAAATTATTTTTTTCATTAACTGTGAGAAGCCTATAGCGTTAAGAAGGAAAAATAAGCAAGCAGACAAAGGAATATGCTATACTAATAACTCTCCTATTTTTAATAAACGCACATGAAAGGAACACAAAAAGATCTTTATATTTCAGACAGTGTCTGTCAAAATCATTTTCCCAGTGCTCACACGGACAGCAGGGAAGGAGAGGGCCTGCAGTCACGTGGTACTGCCACCACACTTCCTTCTAAGTTTTCATCTTTCTATCCTGAG
Organism: Pachyuromys duprasi; assembly: GCA_028658305.1. Taxonomy (NCBI): domain Eukaryota; kingdom Metazoa; phylum Chordata; class Mammalia; order Rodentia; family Muridae; genus Pachyuromys; species Pachyuromys duprasi. Next base: position 25,893,686 of record CM053759.1, on the reverse strand, counting down.
ACGTGAGCTCAGGGTTACAGGCATGTTAAGCAGGCACTCAGCTGCTCAGGTTTATCCTCAGCCCTCCAATAGTTACCTTCATCTAAAATTTCATTGGCAAGACGCATAAAATGCAAATTGGCTACTTCTATTAATAATGAGTATCCATTTAAAAAATGATGAAAACGTTGCTACCAAAGACATGTACAAGGAGAGCTAATTATTTCCCCACTTCAGTTTATGTTTTACCTAGACCCTAAAGACGACAAACTACAATCTGCAGGTATTTGTGGTAACACTGGGTATACAGAGCACTTTCTAGATAGGAACTATTTAGAGTAATATTCACATTAATTGCCTTGCACTGGATGTACAGGTTGTGCATTTTAAACACTACAACTGATCTGAGGGACTACCTGGTCTATCCTGGTTATTTCAAAGATTAAAGAAATTAAACCAAGGAAAGACAGAGTGACCAACGCCAATTTTTAGATCTTAGTTTTAAAAGTGTTATGATAAAAATGTATCTATATTTTATAATTAAACTGGCTTTCACATACAGATTTATTTCACATTCCAAACTAACAAAATGTAGTAAAATTAGCTTTAAAAAATTTTAAAGTAGACTCCTGAGGATAGTACGCATAGACTAAATAAATATATACATAAATGCAACGGCTACTTGTTCTAAGCTAAAATAATTTTTCTAGGTTACGTATTTTTTTTTCTTGCAATATATTACCAGACTAAAAGTACTGTGCTTGAATAAATAAGTAACAAAATCACCACAGAAAAAAAACACGAACTGCAATCTCATCAAAGTATGCCATGAGCATCTGGTACCATTGTTCTGGAGTTGCGATGGCCTTTATAAACCATTTTTACTAGTGGCCTCCTAATGTTCAAAGTATCCAATTCTTCCATTTCTTTCCTTTCTTTCCTTCTTCTGAAGAATTCCTGGATGCGGGCAACAGCAGAACGTCTACATAGTGCATATTAAGACAAACAAAAAACCAAAAATAAACATTCACAGGCAACTTCTGAATGATAATAAAAACCATAAAATACAGTAAGCCTACTTTTAAAACACATTATTTTAATAAAGCACTGCAATTGAAAGCATAAAAGGACAGACTTCATCATAGTAGTTGAGTTACAACAACAAGATCTTTAGTTCAGTGGTCACTTAGAAACTTGGTACTGGTTGAAAAGTAAAGAAAATAGCATGCGACACAGTAGTTTTCTAAAGTACAGTTTTATAAAATCAAACAGACAAAATTCATGTGCAATTTTACTTCAATTAAAACATCCTATTTAGTCTTGTTTGGTGGTCTAGGACTGGAATCATAACCCACAGGAGGTAGAGGGAGATTAGGAACTCAAGACCAGCTTTGACTGCAAAGTGGATTTTGAGGCAAGGGCTACTTTAGATGTTGTCTCAAAAGAAAACAAAAAACCAATTTTCTATTTAATTTTTGAATGTTTGTCTACAAACTAAGAGCAACATGTAACAGTGGTAAACTAATATTCTAACATAGTTTAAAGAAGTTCCAAGAGCTGACTAATCAAGAGGAGAACAGATATTGGTAAGAAATAAAATGAAGACCTTCCACTAGCATCTCTTTCATATGGCTCAAGGCCAAAGGAGAAATTTACAGTTAATGAGGCAGATTCTGTTTTTTCTACAAAGCAGTTGATAGCAGTAGTAGCTACTCTAGAACCAAGTACTGTTTTTAAGCTGATTTTATTATTAAGGGAATACTCTGCTAACATCCAATACTACTTAATTATAAAGCTTTAATTTGTCACTTAAAATGTAGAAGGAAAGTCCTTAAGATTTAAAACAACAAATTGGTCAGGAAAACAAATGTCAGAACAGTGACTAAAGACACAAAAAGATGACAGTCTTATCAGTAAACAAACTTCTCTTTTTATGTTTATCAGACTAAAAACTGTTTTTTTGTCTATGTATGTGGCAAGAGTTTCAAGAAACAGGAATTCTGGTAGGAGTCTAAAAGTGGTCTTGCATGTAAAAATAAAGTGTGCCTTTCACTTTTCATTCAAGCACAATACGCACAAGAAGGTACGCTCTCATGAGGCATAACAGCTGGATATGTCCTCAAACAGAATAGGCTGAGCTCAGCAGCAACACAATAGAAGCAGGATCATGAGCTACCCAGAAGTCTTCCACGTGCCCCACTCCTATCATTTCTCTTCCCTCAAACTTTTCTGACCTCTAATACTATGGTTTTAACTCAGTGGAATCATGTCATAGGTATCCATTCGTTTAGCTTTATGCATTATGTGTGCATGCTTATACATGTGTGTTCTGGCATGTGTGTGGCCATCAGAGGACAAGCACAGGTACTGTCCTTGTCTCCGCCTTGCTGACAGGCTCTCTTACTGTCCACTGGTGCCTATGGCAGCTAGCCAGCCCAGGCGCTTCCAGGGGTCTGCTAGCTCTGCTTTCCATCTCCAGGAGAAAATACTGGATTACAGACACACCTGCTGTGCCTGGGTTTGCATGGGTTCTAGCTATTCAAACTCAGACCCTCATGCTCAAATGTTGAGAGCACTTTTACCCACTGAATCACCTCCCCAGCACATGTTCAGCTTTTTTAGCTTGAGACTGTAACATTCAACCATGCTGTTGTATTGACTGAAGTTCAATGTATTACATTCACTGTAAAGTATTACTTTGCATAAATATATTTATTCATTACTGATAACATGGGTAGATACTTCTGTTCAGTTTCTGACAACTACAACTGGGCTTCCATCACCATATGGCATATCTTTGGTGAACATGTGCACATGTTCATGTCAGATATTTCCTAAGAGTGAATGCTGCACTGCAGTGTGTGCAAAGGTTCAGCTTCAGTAATCATCCCCAAGTTTATAACATCATTGCACAGATTCATACTTTTATAAGCAGTGTATTGGAGTTCTAGAACACAGTATTTTTTAAAAATTAAGTAATACAATTAAATTCAAAATATGTATTCACAGAGAAACTGTCTCAAAAAAAAAAAAGGTCTTGTGGAAAAATTGCAACTGACAAAGACTAGGCATTAGTCTAAAAGTCCAGAGAGAAAGAAATTTATATATTCACAGAACGGCGTTGGAAACAGCAGATTGTTAGTGATGATTTTTATGTTACAATTATGTATTTACACTTTAAATACACTTTGTTTTTCATAAAAACTAGTATACTCTAAGCTATTACGTCTTAAAAAGCATCCACGAGGTGCTATAGAGAGCAATTTATTGGGTGAGTACCTGACAAGAATGCTTACTGAAGGACTAACGCACCAAATGTGAAATCAACTGATCCAGAACTCTGACAGTATTAATGAATAATATCAGTTATTATACGATTTTGAGAAATTGTTACTAGATTGATGGGGAAAAAAATCCCAAACATGGTAACTCAGCAGAGTGAAAATGTGTCTGGTCAAAGCAAGCCCCAATCATGACAGAAACTGTTAAAACAGCAAGACAGAAAGGAACATTTGGAACCACTTATAAGCTACTCACAACAGCCTGAGCCACCTACCCAACAAAGCAGTGGGCATCCCTCCCATAAACGGGTAAGTCATGAAACCTAATACTTATCAGCTGGCACAGTAAGAGAAAAAAATGAAAAAAAGAAAATTTACATTTGTATAAAATTTCTACATAAAAAATTAAAATAACCTAATACTTATCAGCTGGCACAGTTTGAGAAAAAAATGAAAAAAGAAAATTTACATTTGTATAAAATTTCTACATAAAAAAGTAAAATAACCTATAGGCCAAGTAATTGAAATACTAGAAAGTACATGGCTGGAAATAAAATTAGGATACGAGGTAAGTGCATTTCTAAAAAGCAGTGTAACAATTTTTTTTCCTTCTGTCTCCACCCACGCACCTGCATGCTGTAGTTAGAGATGCCTGCCACTGCGCCCATGTTTTATGTGCATGCTGGGGATCAAACTCAGGTTCCCCATGCTTGCAAAGCAAGCACTTTACCCACTAAGTCATTTCTCCACTGAAACACATTTTACAAAAGTAATTATTAATACCTTTCACTGAAAATTGTATTTACTACAACTGCAACTATCACCCAAGGATTTGTGTAGAACTTGGAACCTGATTACAAAACAAACAGAAGGTACAGGACAATGGTAGTGCATGCCTGAAGTCTCAGCTATTCTGGAGGCAGGAGCAAGGGCATATTTGCTTGAGCTATGCTCACAGGGTGCCCAGCATCAAAATGGTGACACCCTGATTACAGGAGACCATTAGGTTGTAGGTCTGTGTCTACTCTAGACTGGACACATCCAATCCTATCTCTTAAAAAAAAAAAAAAGAAAAAAAAGTACATCTGATGACAGAGACTAGATGGAGGGTGAGGGACTACTCAACAGACTGAGAGACAGGGTGAGATTACATGAGAAAAAGAGCAGGGACAGCTACATTTATTTATTATTCAAAGAAACAGATAACATGATACGTAACATTTGTACTACAGCAAAGCATATTATTAAAATACAACAGTCTCTTATGAGGACTTTCACATCTGTGATAATTTATTTTTCTAATTTATTTCAACAGAAATTTATAAAAGTTGTGTGTGAGAGAACTCAGGAAAATGTCATACAATTAAAATTCTCTTCAGGAAATCTCTAAATAAAAACTAAGCAAGGTGGAGAAAGTCCAATTTCATTCCCTAGAAAAGGAAGGTGTGGTGATATTTTCTGTTTCAACACCAGTCTTTCTTTTTCACATTGTTTATATGTTTTAGCATTTTAAAGACCCACTTAAAGCAATGTTACTTTTTAGTTGCAATCTTCATTTTAAAAGCAGAAACCAGCTTTGAACACTTGGGATAAAATTTTTAGTAAGTTAAAAACATCAAAAAGCCCTGAGTAAATTCCATTTTGGTATCATTAAATTAAAAAGCGATAGCCAGTAACAGAATCATTTGCAAAATTATTGACTTCAAATATACTTTGTCAAAACAGCCTATAACAGCATAAAAACAAAAAATGAGGTCTTAGCTGGTGAACTGGATTTTACTCTTTAGAACCCTCATTGAGGTAGAAGGAGAAAATGGACGCCACACCCACAATGTTGTATGTGTGCCCTCAAATGTGTAGATGATAATAGTACCAGATCCTTTTTAAAAGCAAAAATGAATTCAAACTTGCTTCAAGGTCCCGAGGATAAAATTAAGCAGGAATCACTATAAAGTTATGTTAATTTTTGGCTTATCTTACTATTTCCAAATTCCATATAGGAAACTATTCTGATTGTTACTATATATTTTACATACTACTTTGTTTTAAGAAGTGATAATACCTAAAAACATGCCACTTCTTAGTTTGGATAATTTTTGTTGTTGTTAGCAGGCTTAGGTAGATGACTGTTAGAATATGGTTCACTTTAATGTTCTACTACAAACTGCGTACTACTATCAGATTTTCAATTAGAGATAGATTTATATATCATTCTAGTATGTGATATTCTTAAGTTATTTATGTACTTCCAAGAAATGGCATTGAAAAATCAGAATCTTAAAATCTAGCACAGAATTAAAACTTGAACAAAAAATATAAATAACAAAACTAAATATTATGCCAATCAAGTTTTTAAGAAAACATAACTTGAATTCTTTCACCAACTATCAAAGCAAGTAGCCAATATTCGAAGGATATTTTAGACTATAGTTACTTGTCACCACACTTGAAGTGAGCAGCAGTTACATCTTCACACATGGAATTTGTTTTCATTCTACTCCCATGCAGCACATGCAGATAAATAGTTTGTGAAAAGCAACCTGTTTCCAATGCTTAGCACTTAAAGAGTTCAGTAAGTTCAAAGGATGTATTAACTGTTAATAGGAAAGGTGGTTAGCTGTGGAAAAGAGGACCTGGCAAATTCATCATAAAGAAGAAATAAAGGAGCATACTGAATTACCTCATTATTCTATCACCTATTGTTGTTCCTCTGATATTACATCTAGTGAAGGGAACACAATAACTAAAGTCACTTACAAAGATTTCAAAGAACCAAATATGTAAAGCATCACAGTCACCATTTTTGTCATCAATCATCTCAATGTAAAGGATTTTTGTTTCCCTTTGTGGTGGTCATGAAGTGAGGAATGCCACCCAAAGAAATGTACATGAAGAAATCAAGGAAACATATACTTACTGAATTAATATTAGAAGGAAGATCACACTGGATCTGTTTTACCTTTGAAATACCCTAACCTTAACCCTGCCAGAGTGTAGGGAATGTAGGACTTACTTTGAACACTTCCAGTTGCTGAACCTCAGGGCTGAACTGCACTCTGGGAGATAAACAGTGAAGCCGACTCATTTGTCCTAAGTGTAAAACTGGAACAAGCAAACCCAGTACCAGGGCTTTTAACTCCCTAGGGACCGTAGTTTTTCTCTTTGATCATTTCCTCTGCAATTTTCTTTAATGGAGCAAGTGGAATCATTAACAGTACAGAATGAGCTGGTTAGAATGAGTGAAGAGATGCTGGCATATTTGCAGTACAAAGAATACTGGCTCCACAGAGTCCAGAAAGGCTAGACAGACAAAACTTTCTATGCAAATGACATATACTTTAAAAATCATGACACAATACAGGATTAATACTTTAAATTGTTATGAAAAACTCATTAGAACTATAACATCTTAGCGATTTAGTGTACTAAGTACAAAGTATCATTTGCTTATCTTCAGAGTAATTCTGTTTTCCTGATTTAGCACAAAAAGTCATTCCATTTACTCCACAATGTAGCCGCACTGTGAGAGGAGCTTACATGAAAATGACCTAAGAGAAAAGCTTGTCAGGTGTGGTGGTGCACACCTTTAATCCTAGCGCTCTGAAGGCAGAAGGCGACAGATCTGAGAGTTCCAGGCCAGCAAGGCTACAGAGTGAGCTCCAGGGCTACACACACCAGATAGTGTCTAAAACAGAAAAGAAAGAAATGAGAGGCACTCTCTCTTTCCCAGGGTACATTCTGATGTCCACAAATCCAGCATGTGAAATTAGTGAAGGAATAAACATGCCACTTTCACTTGCCTTTAATATCACCATTAGTGAATACAATGAATTTTTAAAATCAATCTGTTTTCTATTTAATAGTTTATACTTTTATCCTAGACAAGACCCGTTGTTTTTTTGTTTTTGAACTTCTGCCAAAAACATTATAATAGATATAGTGTGGTTCTCTCTCTGACTCAATTACTATAAAGCAGGGATCAGCAAACTGGCATTTATGTAAAATCTTGGTCAGCTATTTTTTTTATGACTTTTAAGTTAAGGACACTTTTCTCATTTTTAAATGTTTGCATTTAAAATAGTTATCTAAGTGCCTATATAGCAGTTTCCATTTTACCTCCTGGCCAGCAAAGCTTAAATTATTTATTATCTGGCCCTTTGCAGAAAAAGTCTGAATACCTGTGACTGTTCCAGTTGTTTTTATATAGATGTGCTATAGTTAAAGAGTGTTCCACATTTAAAAATCTCCATGTGACTATTATGGCCTTTATTTGCTGAGGCATTGCGTTTTCATCCTTGATTTCAGTTGCAGAATGCACACCCACTTTATATTTAAGACTTTAAGAGTGCTAAGAGTCAAGCATGGCGGCTCATGTTTGTAATCTCACACTGGTGTGGGTGGGAGGACCAGGAATTAAAAATCATTTTCAAATATATACAAATTCAAGGCCAACCTGGCGTACATGAGAGCTTGACTCAAAAAATGCAAAAAGAAAGCTGGTATAGTGGTACATGCCTTTAATCCCAGCACTCAGGGAGGCAGAGACAGGTGGATCTGAGTTCGAGGCCAACCTGGTTTACAAAGAAAGTCCAGAAGAGCAAAGATTACGCAGAGAAATCTGATCTCTCTGTAGCAAAAATAATGTAAATAGTTGTGTTATGGAAATTATTACTCTGCAGTGCAAGGACTTTTTGGGTACCAATGGCTTAACTACATGAAACCTTTAAAGTTTCATTTAAAAGCATAAATTTAGCAAACAATAAAAGTGAAAATTAAAATTTGTGAGCTATCCTATGTAGTTCTCTTATAAATAAAAGGAAAAGTTTAACTACTATACATTTAACTTTCTAACTATTTGACTTTTACAATACTTAGTGGATCATTTCTCTACCCTAACTAAATTAATTGACTGGGCTTTTGAAATGGCAGCAAGAACTGTTCTGGGGCACACGGACAACACATTAGCCTTCTAGCCTGGGCACGGAGTGGTCAAATGGCAGGTAAGTGACTTCTAAGACATGCATTCTGTTAGCTGGGCATTTCACCCATGTATGGAATGTACCTTAGCCCCTTCAGAGACAGAAAGTAGTCCAAATATTGCTAACTTTACAAGACAGTAAATAATTTATGTTCTTAAAAGTAAATTTTTAAAAAAATTTGCTTCTTTTAAAATACAACTCAAATTTTGGCTATGAATCTCAGCATCTGCTTCCATGCCCTGTTGGGTGGAGCCTTATAGAGGACCTCTTTAGCAAGCTCCCACCATGGCTTCTGGTGACATAGGGAGTATTATAGAAGAACACGGAGGGAACAGGAGCCCCACAAGGAGACCAACAAAGCTAAAATATCTGAGCCCAGGGGCCCTTGCAGAGACTGATGCACCAAGTGCCATGCACAGAGAGACATAGACCCCCTGCACAGATGTACCCGAGTAGCAGCCCAGTCTCCATGTAGGCTCCTAAGTAGGCGCAGCTGGGGCTGCCTCTGTCATGAACCCGGTTGCCTGCTCCTTGCTCACTTGTCCCTGGCGATATGGCCTTCCTAGGCCACAGAGGAAGAGGACCCAGGCAGTCCTGATGAGACTTGATAAGCTATGGGCAGATGGCAGAGGAGAACTCTCCCTTTCAGTGGATTAGGGGAAGGGGCTAAGGAGGAAGAATGGAAGAAGGAGAAAGGGTAAAACTGGGAGGAGTTGAGGGAGGAGGCTCCAATCAGGATATATAATGAATAAATTTTTTAAAAAAAAGAAAAAAAGAAAAAAAATTCCAAGAAAAGAATAAACAAAACAAAACTCAACCTATTATCTACCTCTAAGTTTGGAAGCAAAACCCACGGCAAGTAGACCCTCACTGTCAGGTAACAAGCTGGCAGCAGCCTCACTGATAAAGAGGACAGACCCGGCAGGCACATTCTCTACTCAGGCAGCTCTGATCACACAGCAAGTGGTGCTAGCCGAGGGACACATCACAGCAAAGCCGGAGGAACAGCTGCTTTTGTCACTCACAAGGGTTTGGTAAAGAGCTAGGAGAGGCTAGATGTGGTAGCGTATGCCTTTAAACCACTTCAGAGGCTAAAGCAGGAGGATGACTTTGAATTCAAGGTTCTTGGACTACAAAGTGTGACAACAACAAAAATGGACCAAAAAAAAAAAAAAAAAACCCAAAAGAAAAAAACAAACCTGGGAAAAGACATGGAATCCTGAAGGAATCGCTATAGTGCTGAAAGGGCACTGCAGGGGCCCAGCCACCTCAGCTGGGTGTGTCTATACATGTAGCATTTTCCTTAGTTTCAGATACTCTGCTCTGCTTTGAATGGCTAGTACACTTTCTTCTCCAAGTAAGTTTCCTGAAGATTAGGACTTTTATTATTATTTGTTACTAGTCTAAATTTATGTCCTATAGAAGGTAAGTAATATACAGGCCAAACTAAGGCCAAGTAACCTCACTGTACAGATTACTAAATTATATCCGGTTTTTAAAAGTTTAAAATCTGGATCTAATCATAACACCCGAATTTAAGTTCAAGCATAAAGAGGAGGTAGTTCCAGGCTGCTATCCATAATTATCAATTTTCTAAATATTTGACTAATCTAATTCAACAACTGCATTTTCTAGGTTAATCAAGTTATCAGATACCACCAACTTTATGCCAAATCTTAGAAGAATGAGAAATAATCTAAATATTATAAAAATGGTAATGTTTTAGAAACCATCAGTTTGATTTTCAAATTGAGCTATGCTTGTTAGCACACCTGTAGTATTAAGTAGTAATGACCTTCTAAGGAACCCTTAACTACTGTGGAAAGAAACGGAACTAAGTTTTCGTTGCTAAAACACACATATATATAAAGAATGCTGAGGGGTTAGTGGAACATGCCTGTAATCTCAGCAGTTTAACTCAGAACTTGAGGTCAGCCTGAGCTACAGAGCCAGCCAGGGCTAATGGTAACACTCTATTTTAAAACAAAATAAATCAATCAAAATAAATGTGGGAGGTTAATGATTAACATGTAGAAACTGCTTTTTATTAATCTTCAAGTACAAATATAAGGAAAGATTACTTAAACAGTAAACATCTCTCACACTGACGAGAGGTACACACCCTTCCATGGTGAGCTAAGGTGGTTTTCCCGAGCTGAAAGTTGCACTTTTTAAAGCTTCTATTTGTTAATCTTTACTCCTTAGAGGCATTTCTTTTTGTCCTTTTACTTTGTGAGAGAGTCTCTCTAAACTGCCTAAGTTAGTTCTCCTTCCTCAGTCTGCCAAGTAGCTAAAATAATAGGCATACATCGCTGTTGCTGGCTGAGCCAGTCTTAACAGTAATTGTTTTTTCAGGATTAGGTAACCTTATACAGAAAATACACTGGTTGTTTAAGGTATGTATTAGTCTTTTCAATGTGAGCCAGGTCCCATAATTGACTCACTTTAAATCTGTACAATAATTTTAGATAATCTTTGCCCCACATCATATACAAGAAAACTGAGTTTCTAAATCAATAAGCACCATGTATAAGAAAGATTGGTGGTGAGTGTGAATTCAAACGCAAGTTATGATGTTTTAACAATTACGCTGCATTGCCACCTTCTGGTCTTGAATTTTGAGTATGACTTACTTCTGTAGCCCAGACCACCCTGTAATGTTCTATGGAGCTCAAACTGGCCTTCAACTGGCAGCAGTCCTCCTGCCTCAGCCTTCTGAGTACTCAGATTACAAGTATGAGCTTCTATGCCTGGTAGATTGCTACTTTGAGAGGTATAACAATATCTTAACATATGTGTAATGTGTGTATAATGTATCATCTTGTTAATTATGTCAGAAATGTATGCTGAATGTTTGATAAACAACAGTCTGTTCAACACATAAATATGTGAAATGGTCATAACAGAACTTCAATCCTGTGTGAATTAGGACTTTAAAAGAAGAACTAGATTTTTCTGGAACAATGAGGTAAGATGGCACTAACCACAGAGAGGTTCCCACACAGATGGCGGCAACACACTTTTCTTCCTAGTTACCAGAGAGTGACCAGAAGCTCCTTGTTAACAAGTGAGGGTTATCCCTACCTCTTTCTTTTTATTTCTTACTCTGGGACAATCTCAGTAAGATGCATAGGCAAACCTTGAACTTGGGACTCTCCTGCTGCAACCTCCCAAGTAGCTGGAATTAGACCTGTATCACCAGGCCTAGTCAATGTAAAAGATCGTTAAAACGTATTTTATCTCCTAAAATAAATCTTCCTTCTGTTTACGTAAAATCTAAGAATGAAAAAATCATACAAACATAGTAACGATTCAATTCTCTATTATTGCTACAATATTTATTTCCCATCTCATACCTTTATATAAATATTTAATTAATTTTTATTGATTACACTTTATTCACTTTCTTTTCAGTTTGAGTCATTACTCAATTCTTAATTGAGTTCTCCAAAAGGAGAACTATCATCACATTACCAGGGTCAATACAAAAGAAAAAAAGTAACACTAAGATAAGAACAAGGTTGGAGGTACACATCTTTAATCCCAGCACTTGGGAGGCAGAGGCAGGTGGATCTCTCTGAGTTTGAGGAGTTCCAGGACAACCAGGGCTACCCAGTAGCCCTCCATTTCAATAAACAAGCAAAACCAAAAACGCCATAATCTCTACAGGGCAATCTGACAACTAAACGTAACCTTAATTTGTAAGCAACCCATTAGTCGTTCTCAGCACTCGTTCTCTTGATCCATAAGCTGAGGCAAAAGGCACTGTCCACTTCTTCATAACAGTGCTCACAATATGTGAAATCATTTACAGTTTAAAAATTCTATGTGTCATATGCAATTGAGACAGCTCTAGATGAAACAACTTTTAAAACAGATTCTCATTTGATTTTAAACTCACTCTTGGGAATTACATTTTTCATAATCTATGCTAATTAAAAATATACCAACCTATCTCCAGGTCCTGCTCGGTATCTTGCACCAGGGATCAAGACTGGGTCATCATCACTGTCATCTGTGTCCTGGAGAGTAGAGTCCCTGGTTGATGTGTCTTCATGAGCTAAAGGTGTGATGGCTTCTGTTTGGGATGGGAGTTCAGGGTTGGAGCCAGCATGATTGGAAGCACTCTCAGTGCTTGCCTGCTCAGAAGTCTCCCTGCCTGTTTCAGACAAAGTGCCTTCTTCTGGAACACCACGAGGACTGTCAAGACTCGGGATCTTCCTTTCTCCTGAGTTAGAATCCAATGGCTCAGTTGTAAAGTTATCAAATTGTGCTGTCAGAAAACAGTTGTTTATAGATTAGTCACGGGTTCAGCTCATCATCTTATTTAACTTAGGAGCTGATATGTTCTAATATGAAGTCTGATTAAAAAAAATGAAGTCTGATTCATATTAGAGGACTATGGAGAGGAAAATGGCATACCCATCATTTAGAAGAAATCTTTGTCTCTGGAGAGATTACAGATTAATGCTGTTTAGTTTTTGTATATGAGCCAATTTCCTAAAGACAGCAAGACAACTCACCTATATCTATCTGGTTTTGAGTGAGGTTTTCTGAAAATGTTCCTTTCTCTGATAGTTCTTCAGGAGCTCCTAGAATTAAAATTATTATTAAATCTAGCTTTTTAAAGAAAAAAAATACAAACATATCACCCTAGAATTCCTTTAAATAAATGTCTCTCAATTCTGGGTCACAGACACCTTTAATATTCAAATAAAATCTCACTGCACTTCCTGGCAAATGGCTCAGAGGGTAAAGGGGCGTGCTAATTGTAAGCCTGGAGACATGATTCTGATCCCTAGACCCCCACAGGCATGCACCCCACAAAATAAAATTTAAAGATAAGATCTCACTACAAGGAACAAACAAAGGTGAAGCATTGTGGAGCAATAGCAAAAGAGAAGTGAGTATTCGGCACTGGGGTTTCTTAAAGAAAAAGCAAAGTAACCCGACTTGTTTCACTGTCTCCTTCAGGTGGCTGCACGGTGCTCTGTGGGACCAAGGGCTCCTCCTGACCCTCAGACTTGCAAAGGCTCCCATTTCCTCTGGAACTTGAGGCTGTACTGCTCCTAGCATCACAAAAAGATAAGTGATTCTACCAAAGGTTAACATGAGAATTTTTATGTAACTCTTATATTTTACAACTTAAAAGTATATTAGAAAATTCAGAACATAAGTACTTGAAAAGCCATTTTTTTTTAAAAAGATGATGACAATCAGTACAGTTTATATTAAAAAGGATTTTTAAAATTTTAAAATGGGGACCCTTTCATTCACTATTTTGATGCTTCTATTATTGACTAGACACTTCTATGTGTCTCTTAATAAGACTCTCGTCAGTGTGTGCTGGGAATCAAACACAGGGTGTCATACATGCTAGTATGTCACATCTTCAGCCCTAGTTTCTACTGACGTTTAAGCTGAATGAAAGCCTGGCCATTACATCAGTGTTTCTGAATTGCTCCCAGTGGGAACATTTGCCTATCTTGGTGTGTGTGTATTTATTTGTGTATATGCACACTGAGCATGTGTGTGTTTACTGAGCATTACAGTTTTGTAGAAAGAGCTTATATTTTCAATTTTAGTTCTAATACTCACCTGATGATGGCCAAAGTCCCATTAGCATTTCTGGCTATTGCGCAATATTATACCCAGTCAAATACATAACTTTTAGTAAGAATTCCATTAAAAAAAATCATAGCACATGTGTAAGGAGAAGGTTGATGAGAGAAGAGGAAGATGTGTAACAATCTGAGATTAAAATGAAATTTAGAGCCAGGAAAATGGGTCAGTGGGTAAGGTGCTCATTGCCAGTCCTGAAGATCAGAGCATGATGGCAGCAACCCACTGGTGAGAACAGAGAACCAATCCCCCCAGGTGTCTATGGCTTCCACACACATGCCACGACATGTACCCAAACAAATAAACACATGCAAAAAAGCAAATTATTAGGGACTTTTTGCCAAGATTCTGTAAAATTTCTTTTAAGCCAATTGCAAAAGTCAATTCCATATTTTTTAAAGTGTACATATATTTTTAAATAATAATATACACTGACATGGGTATACATGAAAAAACTGTCAGGAGGGTTGTAAACCAGCTAAAGTGTCGTTTCAGTAGGATTATTTCAGTGGAAATATTTCACGCTGTTTCTTCTTTTGTTGTTATTTTAAAGACCATATCTATCTTCCCGTCTTTCTTTCTTCCTTTTTATTTTTAATATGTGGGTCTTTTGCATGTATATTCCACATGGGTGCCTGCTGTCTGAGCAACAAGAGGAGGGCATCTGATACTTTGGAAATGGAGTTACAGATGGTTGTGAGCCACCATGTAAGTGCTGGGAACCAAACCTAGGTCCTCTAGACAAATAACAGCAAGTGTTCTTAACTACTAAATTATCCTTCTAGCGCCTGTAAATATCTTTTTAACTAGAATATAAAACCATCATGGTCAATAAAACCAAACATGATACAATATTTTTCCTCACTGAGAAAGCTATGATACAGACATCAAAAAAATGGTCACAGTACAATAGTTATGATGATTAAAATATTATGGTAATAACACAAGAATAAGAATCTAGTGGAAAAGATACACTATTCAATTAAACACACTCAGCATAATTAATATGGCACTGTAAATCACAGGGAAATGATAAGAGTGAACAGCAAATGGTACTGGGACAAGGGAACAGCATGTGGAAAGCTAAAGCTGTAACTCAGCAACATGCTTGCTAGAAAAATAATTCCAGAATTAATAAGCAAGCATTTCTACTATAAAACTATGGAAAACAAAAAGTAAGATGAGAACAGGATATCCCCAATCTGAAAAGAACAAGGCTTTCTAAGACGAAGATTGCAGGTAGAAATGGTAAAGCACAATCACTTCAAGTAAACTGAAGAACAAACACATCTAGAAACCACTACCAAATGATTATCACCCTCACCAAGTTCTACAATAGCCTAAATAAATCAACAAAAAAGGATGGAAGCCATAGTAGCAAATGGGACAAATTATTAGAATGTATAGAAGGGTATTACTGTAGCTAACAACTATGTGAGGCTTATCATACACCAAGTGTGCTAAGTTTAAGGTGCTTTCTCTGCAAAATCCCATGAAATGTTCACAACAAACCTTAGAAATGTGTTCTTTTAAGAGTGCTCATTTCCACTAGAAAATCAGGATTTAGAGAGCTTCCTCAGGCTGTCAAGTTAGAGTCCAATTTTGTAGTGTACTCTACTGCCTCATCTATCATTAAAGACACTAAAAAGCAAGGCCCAATAGTGAAATTAAAAAAAAGGATGCATAGCTTTTACTGTTTTGCTTTATTTTAATAATATATTTGAATATTTAAAAAAAATGGTAATTTTGACAAACTGATAATGTCATTTTAAGTGAAATTAACATTCAAAAAAATAAGAGTATAAGACTTTTTTTAAAGAATTGTTCTGAAGGCATTCTTCTTAAGAAGGCAGTCTTATATAGAAAGATTAGAATAGAAGAGATAGGGCATAAATGATAAATATGAGAACCTTGTGATAAATTATTTTATGGAATATTAAATATAAATAATATGTTATGGAACAGGGCCACAAATGTCATTATCTAAAAATGTTACGATGAACCACTTGGGGTCATTAAGAAATGCCGCTGGCTGAATCTTAAACCCAGTGTCTAGAATTTGATTGCCCTCGCAGCTCTACAGCTCCATTCTTCTGCCTCTTACTCTGTGTACAGCCACAGTCGCTTAACTGGCATTGACTTCTACCTACGGTACAATCTGAGCACAGGATCCAAAAATATCTTTTCTGTTTTTAAACACACTCTTCATTTTCCTCCGGTGACCTTATCTGTCACTCATTTGTCTCTCCTCTGCTCACTCCATTTCACGTATCTGAGCTTCCTACTAAATTATCCTTCTGGCTCCTGTAAAGATCTTTTTATCTAGAGAAGAACATAAAGCCATTGTGGTCAATAAAAGCAAACATGATACAATTCTTTTCCTCACCGAGAAAGTTATGATATAGACATAAATAAAATGGTCAGAATTGCTCAGATGTTGTGCAAGATTTCTCTCTGCCTAAAATGTTCGTCCCTACACGTATGTCACCTCATCGACGACTAACTTTATGTTTCTTGACGGTCCTCATTGGCTCTGTTTTCTTCCACAGTACTTAGTGCCTTCCAACATGCTATCCTGTGCACTTATTATAATTACTGTCGAGTTCTTCTACCTACAGGAGGGCACAGAGTTTTTTTAGACTATTTTTTTCACTTATACATTTCCACCATGTGGTTGCTGGGAATTGAACTCAGAACCTCTGGAAGAACAGCCAGTACTCTTAACCTCTGAGCCATCTCTCCAGCCCCCCACTTATACATTTCCAATGTCTAGAATAGTCCTTGGGACATGGAAGGTCTCCAATAACATTCAAAATCCTATTTAATCAGACTTTACTGTAAAATGCATTTAAACATAAAGACACAGGGAAATTTGTGAACTGAATAAATTAACATATAATCACATATTAATCAAACATATAATTATATATTAATAATACACTAGCACAAGATACATTATTTGCACGTAATATGTGTCATAACAATATATGCTATATTTATATAAATTTAATATATTAACATGATTTAACATTAATGGTAATTACAAATGACTATAAACAATTGACACAATATTAAAGCTTTATAATTATGCCAGCACATGATATATTTTAAAATAACCATACTGTCAATAAGCATTCATTAATTACTAATTAAACAAGGTTAAATAAAAATATTTGAATAATATTCAATCAAAATGTTCTAAGGCAGTGGAAAAGGTGGTAATAAAATGTTTACGTAAATTGTGTTTTTTAAATGTAAAAAAATCAGTTAAATTAATACATGAATGAAATCACAAATGTCATTAAAAACAACCTATATAGCATGGAGTATAAAAGTCCAACCTTTCTAATAATAAATTAAATATGAAGTAAAATTATTTAAAAATCATGAGTAAATACATTGCAGCCAGCCCTGAGGAGTCAGGATAAGCTGGGGTTGGATGGAAGGGAAGGAGGTCCTCCCCTGTTGGTGGACTTGAAGGGGGCGGGGAGGAGGGAGATGAGGGAGGGAGTGGGAGGGTAGGAGGGACTGAGGGAGGGGGCTACGCCTGGGATTCAAAGTACCTAACCTGTGATTGAGATAAAAATAAATAAAAAAAAAAATCATGAGTAAAAAATTAAACACATTGAACTGAGAGTAAAATATGTTTGTTCATACACTAACAGAGATGTAAAGAGAGAAAGCCCTTTAAAAATAAATTAGAAATAGCTTGATCTAAACATAGTTCAGCTCTGGAAATATATCTAGTAAAATAACATTTAGTACAAGTAACTAAAGAAAAATGATGTTTACTTACAGTTAATACTGCTTATTAGAAAGTTAAGTTTAACAAATGTAGAATGGAATATATTCAGTATAATTAAAATTATGTTCTAAAATGCACAACAAAAATCATGCACACACACAGAAACACATATAACAAAGACTAATATTTTAAATTAATGTTCTTTGTAGGTGATTACATTACTGTTTGTATTTTCTATCAGAACAGACATCCCAGGATGACAAACACAATCTGCTACAAATTTAGAAATGTAAATTTTCAGGTCTGATTTCACACCTAATCTGCGGGTGGGATTTGTTGATCTGTGGAGTTTTGCTTATTTTGTTTTATGTGCATCCAAGTGTGTGTGTAACATGTGCATGCACCATAAGATATTGGGTGTCTTCCTCTGTTGCTTTCCACACACTGGCTTGAGAGTCTCTCACTGAACAGGAAGCTCACTGGTGAGCTCAAGGGATCTGCCAGTCCCTGCCTCCCAAGACTAGGGTTACAGGCACCTACAGGTATGTGCAGCAATGTTCAGCTTTTTACATGGCTGCTGGGGAGTCCTCAGGTCCTCAGACTTGAACAGTAAAGGCTCTTATCTACTGACAATGAAGCATCTTTGCAAACTCCTCATGTGTACATACAAGTTCTTCACGGAACTTAAAACATACTACAGTACAGTTTCACAACCGATTCAGTATAGGAAAAACAAAACATCAAATGAAGTACAGAAGAAGCACACAATACAATTCTACAGAACAGCTAAGAATGCCATCACAGAAGTGTTTACTCACCATTCATCTGTAAAGTTCAGTTTTATTGTGCTTGTAGTTGTCCCTTCTGTGCTGTAGTGCAAACTTAAAACTGGTTCACCTGTCCCTGGTTTGGGGCTCAGCCTTTCATTACTGTTATCTGAAAATTGTGTTTAAAACATTTAAAAAGGTCTCTAAAACCAGTAGATATATGACATTTCCTAAAATTTAAAACAACTTAAGTTAGGTTGTTGTCATAACTTTTGTTCATGTTAGGGCTCGCATTTAAAGTTCAAAGCAACAGTATCAATTTCTAGCTTTGTGTACATGACTCCCTCAGATTCAGAGGGAACTTAAACACACCAAAACCCATCCCTTTTCATTAAGGAATCAGAAGCTCTTAGCATGCAACAACAGACATTACAAACTGGCGCCTTATTTAACAGAGCACCCACGACACACTCTGTAGCTGCCTGAGCGGCAGAGAGGATTGGCAGAGGCTAAAGCAGCAGACAAACGGGCTCTCGGCACAGAGCTGCTCGCAATGCTACAGGTCGACACTGCGGAGCTTCTGTTCTCTCGGGGCTCCATGGCAAGGCAGCAGAGAACTGGGCTTTTGTTCTCTAAAAACTGCTTCAACATTTTAGTGTATTTCAGCTTGCTTCTTAACTAATCTTTACAAAACAGCTACTTCTTAATAATGGACTTCCAATAATTTCACCTTAAAAATGTATAGGGTGTATCTATAGTATATAATGTCTTAAAAAATGACCAATAAAGGTGGGCATGATGCTCACACCTGTAATCCCAGTACTTGGGGGGTCTAAGACAGGAGGAACTCCAGCCAGCCTGTGTTCCACAGTAAAAACCAGACCAGCTGGGCTACAGAGTTAGACCTTGTCTCAAAGAGAAAAACTCCGTATTTAGCTGGGCCTGGCTGCACACATCTGTAACCCCAGCATTCAAGACTAAATTTAACTATATCCTGATATACACAGTGAGTTCTAAGCCAGCCAAGGCTACTTAGTAAGACCCTTTCTCTAATTAATCACTTAATCAATCAAACAAAATGGCAAGTAAATGTCACAGAAAGTGTAGAGACTATTCAAAACCCTCTCCCCCAAACAGCAAATAGACATTCTATTACAAAATGAAATATAACTTTAAAACTTCCCATTTGATGTTCATTAACATCTTGTAGAAACATGAGAATACACAGGGAATAGAGACGGATACAAAACCAAATCTCAGGCCCTTTGGCTAGCTGTCTCCAGAGAGAAAACTTGTTTGTGATATCTTTTTCTTGGCATCCATTCCAAGAGTGATATAATAATAAGCTACTTTTCCTAAAAATAACAACAAATTACAATAAAAATCCAAATTACTCAGGCTTTTCTTTTCTGCTTTTACAACAGTGCCAAGAATGGGTCATTTGTCTACACACTATTTTCCCTTCAGTTATGTCACTGAGATTTTTGTTCCACTGATGACAAAGTGATTACTGTTTCAAGGCTTCTGTAAGTAGGGCAGGTGGCTAAAGCCTGGGATGACCAAAAACACAGGCAGAGCTGGAGCTGGTTCTTTCAGAATATCTTATGAAATATTTTGCTATTTATTTTCCCTCTAAGGTAAAGAGAAATGAAGCATATGGTGGCACACATCATTAAGCCCAGCAACAGAGAGACAGAAGCAGGCTGATCTGAGTTTAAGTTCAGCCTGGTCTACATCGCAAATTTCAGGCCAGCAAAGGCTACATAGTGAGACCTTGTCCAGAGGAAAAAGAGGGGAGGGCAAGCATACTGCTCTCCTACAGGACCTGAGCTCAACAGAACCCATGTTGGATCACTCAGAACTTCCTGTAACTCCAATTCCAGGGAACTTAACACTGCTCTCCTGACCTTCACGGGCAACCTCCCAACCTCAACCCTGACTCCCCCTCCCCCAAAAAACCCAATACTCTTTTTGAAGAAAATAAAAAAGACAATTTTAAAAAGTCATATGCTATTACTATATAAATACAGTAAACAAAAGCAAGGAAGAGAGAGAACACTGCAGAAACATTTCTTTAACATTTGTACAACACCCTGACAAGCCCTCCCCAGCAAGACGCCTCCAGGCAATTAAGAGTCATAACTTCTTTCCTAGAGCCATCTACTATATTATTCAAGTACAGTCATAAAATAGAGCAATATTATACAATCATAAAATGAGGATAGCTGATTAATACTGTGCCTTTTAACTTTTAATGAACTTATCAGCCTTAGCTTAAACTGGCCAACTACTGCATAAATGAAATGGACTCTTCCACTGGACATTCAAACTTCAGACTCCTGAGTTTAATGACTTCCATGTAGCTGTGCATAAATTTTGTGTCTGGTAGAAACACTATACAATTCAGTGTTTGACTTCTCAAATGAAGTACTAGTAGTGTGAGTTTATATCCAAGGATTAAGAACTTTACTCATTATTTCGTCCTAGCATAATGATGCTTTGCATGACTATATACAATTTATTAAGATGGGTTTTCTTAGAATGTCAATTCCTTTTTTTTTTTTTTAACACAGGGTTTCTCTGTGTAGCCCTGGCTGTCCCGGACTCAATTTGTAGACCAAGCTGGCATCGAACTCAAAGAGATCCATCTGCCTCTGCCTCCAGAGTGCTGGGATTACAGGCACCACCACACCTGGCTCAGAACAGATATAATTTGGGGACTGAAGAAATGTTTTAGAGGTTAAGAGCACTGTCTGCTCTTCCAGGGGACCCAGATTTGATTCCTAGCACCGATATGGAAACTTGCAACCATTTGTAACTCCAGTTCCAGGGAATCCAATGTCTCCCTTGGCCTCCACACACATGGTGTGTAGACAGACAGACACGCTGACAAACACACATGCATATAAAACACAAAATGAATGTAATTCACAGTATGATAAAATGCATATTTTAAGTTAAACATTTCTAGAAAAATACTTTAAACACCTACAAATTAATGCTTTGTTTTTTATATTGCTTAAAGGATATTCATAAGCATTTAGATTTCCTCTACCTTGTTGTTTTAAATTGGAACAGGAAACATATTCTAAAAACTATTTCAAAGCCACACTCATTACATAATATAAAGATCTTTGTTATATCCTTCTCACACTTACATTTTTTGTCTTTACTGTCAGATGAGGCATAACATTAGTTATCTCATTCCACATAACCAACTGGTAGACAGTAAATAATACACAGAATCTGGAGTGATAAACACTGAACTAACATTTCTCATTAATATAACAGGCTTCAAACATTAGATACTTATTAAAAATTTTAAAATTTAGTAGATATATTTAATGACTACCTAAAATACTACTTGAGCCAGACATGGTAGTTGCAGTAAGCCCAGCTACTTAAGAGGTGGAAGCAGAATGACATTAAGTCTGAGGCTAGGTCACTTAGACTCTGTAATTAAAAAAATACTTCAGAGAAAATGGAAGGGGTGTATAATGTAATTATATTATAATCTCAAAAAATTACAAAGTAATAATAAAGAGCAAGGGATATAAAACTCTTGCTTAGTGTAAGCAAGGTCCTGGTGTCAATCATTTGTGTTATATAAATAAACATTAATGTAATCTCAGGATATTATTATTAAAATTTTAATTTATAATAGTATACAAGTATGGTTTTTTTTTTGGTTGTTTTTTTGTTTTGTTTTGTTTTTCTGAGACAGGATTTCTTTGTAAAGCCTTGGCTCTACTAGATTCGATTTGTATAACCAGGATGGTCTTCAACTCACAGAGATCTCTGCCTGCCTCTGCTTCCCTGAGTGCTGGGATTAAAGGCATGTGCCACCATGCCCAGCTATAAGATGATTCTTAAAGCAATATATATGTAATTCATGACAAGTCCAATTTTTCCACTTCCCAATCTACCCAGCATAATTAGTAAAATCTTTTTTCCTAGGTCTTATTACCTATTAATCTCCTATATAAAGCAATGCTTTAACGCTATAGGAAGCCTACATAGGTAAAACTGACAGTTATTTTATTAGCTTTTATTTAAAGTTATCACTGTAATAAATGTAAACCAATTTTCTCATTAATAACAAATACTTAAACTTATGCAAAATTGTACTCTTATGCCCTCCCCTAAGTTAACTCTTTTAAAATATATATTAAAAAAATAAGAGGAATGTGGTGGCACACACTTTAATTCCAGCACTCAGGAGGCAGAGGCAGATGGATTTCTCATTCAAGGTCAGCCTGGTCTGAAGAGTAAGTTCCAGAACAGCCAGAGCTACACAGAGAAACCCTCTCGAAAAACCAAAAAAAAAATCTGTAAGTTTTAATAATATATAAACAATAATACTAATGAACATATGCATGTTTTGTAGACTACATATTATTTATAAAACAATTTTCCCTTTAGGACAATAAACATGACAATTAGGCATAGAAGTAAAACAGAAAATTTAGCTTCTCATTAAAATGTATTATTTTTCTATGCATGCAACACATGCCTGTAGTCTCAGGTACTCAGGAATACTTGATTTTAGTTTAAGACCAGCACGGAAAACATCGGTATGAGCATCAGTTCTAAATTCTAAATATATATATATATATATATATATATATATATATATATATATATATATATATATACACACACACACACACACACACATATATGTGTGTGTGTGTGTGTGTATGTATGTATTATTTAAAGGGATTCGTGGTGGAGCACACCTTTAATCCCAGCACTGGAGAGACAAAGGCAGGTAGTTCTCTGGGAATTCGACGACAGCCTGGGCTGCATAATAACATTTAGATCAGCCAGTGCTACAGAATGATACCCTGTCTCAAATAACATTATACATATGATTACCTATTATATACTCATATTATATACATGTTATATGTATATATTTATAAGACATGTATTTGTTATACATACATTTATAGGCCATTGTTCCTATATTAAACATAATATACAATACACATTTAACATTATTTTTATTTTTTGAGATTATAATTACATTATCCCCTTCCCTTTCCTCCATATTATAACAGAATGTATAATATACATATATATTTAAATAATAGATACTAAAAATTATATATATTACATGTAATTTTCCTAGGCAGCAAAGATCATCACAGATATTGTGCCTTGTCCATAAGCACAGCAGAGACATCATGTGCTTATCACACATAACTTTAAGTTTTATGGATATGAGAAAGTGTTTTACTCAAATAACAATGTCTGCTAGTTGATCTTCCCCTAGCATTTTGTTTATTTAGAAAGCATACTGACTACAGGAAACAGAAACAACTGAGACAAACAGGTAAGTTCTCGTGGTCCCAGCTATCCTGGAGCCTAAACCTAGACTGTCTCAGCACAAGACATCAATCAGCCGGAGCGACAAAACCAGACCTCTGACTCTGCATTTGATGTCTCTTTCATACTTGGAAAGAGACAAGATTCTTCTCTAAAAATCTGATGTTTATACAGCAGAGTGTGTATTTATCATCATGTAGGTGACCAGGCGCTCTCTATGTTGTTTTCATTCCCATAGTAGTTCTTAGATTTCTTTTTTTATGGAATTAGCAAAAATAAAAATAAAAAGGGTTACTAATAACATTTTTCAGTTTCAGTGAGTTTGTCTCACTGATCAAAACTTTTCTAATGTCATCTTGCAGAAGTGACTTCTTCCTCAGAGGATTATATAAGTTAATGGTAGGAAAGCTGCTATCAACCAAATATGGTTTCCTTAGCTTTCTCTAGTATTTCTACATGACATCTGTCTTCAATATGCTTCTTTGAGATTTGCACAGAGCAGCCAAGTAGATAACTCTAGAGCTCTCAGTCAAAAGCTCTTATAAATTAATTCAGTCTCCTCCACCTCTTTTTTCTTCCCTCCTCTTCCCTAGATTTAATGACAGGGACTCACTATGCAGACGTGGCTGGCCTAGAACTCACAAGAAATACACCTGTCTGTGCTTCCCAGGTACTAGAATTAAAAACATATGCAAGAGAAACCAGACTAAGATACTTCAAAGCTAACATTTAAAGGGTATCTTACATAGCTCCTTTTCCCTACAACTGTTTCTCTATCTTTCTGATGGATTACTATAATCTTATCAAGATACCTAGACATAATTTTCTCAATTTCTGGATAACCAGTTTCAAAGTACCACTTATTATTGCCACTATTATTGTCATTATTTTGATTCTTTTGTAGTGCTGGAGACATAATCCATAGCAGATAAAGACAAACAACCTATCCCAAGCACAAATTCTACTCATTCTACTTCACAAGGATTTTAAAATTTTACTTATTTCTTATTCCAATGCCTTAGACTGGATTCTTCATTGTCTCTTACCTGGATTATTACAGTAATTTCTTATACACTCTGACTTCTTCAATCTTTACCCTCCATTCATTCATTTATACTATTGCCCAAATGAACTTTCCAATATGTAAACCTGGTGGTTATGCTGAGTTTTCCAAACTGCAATAATTTTCACGGCTCCGATCACTTAAAGAATTGCTTACTCAACAAGCCCTGCTCCAGTCGTGGTGGCGAACCTTTAATCCTAGCACATGACGCACAGGCACAGGAGCTGAACTCTCAGAGTTCCAGCCCAACCAAAACTACAGAGTGAGACCCTATCTAAAAACAACAACAAAAACAAACAAACCCAGCCCCTACCTCCTCAAAAACAAAACAACACAAAAACCCTGGCCAAATATTGGCATTAATAAAAATGGACCGACTTCATACCCTGCATAGACAAGACATGAATAAAAACAGCACATCCAGATGTGGAGAGAGGTATACACAAAACGGTCCTCCAAACAAATACATGACTGCAAAGCTAATAAGAGCAAATAACAAGCCACAGGAAGGGAAATACCATATACTGGGAAGTCACATTTTTTCAGAGATTGGCACTTAAACGATAAGTAGAACTGCTTAATAAAAAATTGCAGTTTGGGAGTGGGCAGAACACATAAGATATCTGAGAGGGAAAGGAGCCCAGAGTGTGAGCAGACTACAGGCAGCTAGGCGAGAACACAGCGAGTGAGCAAAACAGCCACAAGGATGGTTAGGGACACAGAGGCTAGCTCATGTTTGCCATATAAGACATGGCATGGACTTGGGAGTTTTCAAGGGTTAAAGAAACTTTGGATGGATAAACGATATGAGTACATACACTTTTCAAAGGTTCACTGTTTGCTAGTAGGGAATTGACTGTGGCTTGAATAGCCATGAGAAAGCCAGTCACAGGGTTATTACATTAGACCAGAAGAAATAGACTGGTGACAAACAGGTATATTTTCCACAGGGAAGGCATGTGCCTAGGTTATTTCCCATCATTAAGAAATTTCTGATCATAGGTTTTATCACAAAACTACATTTACAATGGCCTTTTACAATGAAGTTTCTGCCAAACACACTTGATATTTGACCTCATACAACCTCTCTGGTTATATGACTACATGGCAAATCATATTACATGGTCCCCAAAACAAAGATCCTTCCAATTTCTATCTCGATTTCATTTCAACCTCACTAAATGGATCACCATTCACTCTGGCAGTGAGGCTAAAGCTGCCTCACTGAGTTAAACTTGAGACTTCTCTTTCTCTTATAAATTTAATATCAACTAAATTAGTAATAACATTCGATATAAATCTACAGAAATTCTATATTGTTAACTAAACATGATTCTGGCTATAGTATACTATAAATGTGATACTATCATTATACTGCATTTTATTACTCTGGTAAAGATAAAACATGCTTACTTTTGAAGTGCTCAAATTCATTTATTTTTTTCTTTTCCTCCCTCCTGCCTCACTTTGCTCATTGTATTTTACTTTTTTTCTTGACTCAGATTTTCAATCTAACTCATGGCAATCCTCCTACATCGGTTTCTGAGTGCTGGGATCAAAGGCAAGAACTACCACATCTAACCTTATTTTTTAAGAGCAAGTACAAACAAACAAACAAACAAACCTAGTAATACTTGTCATCAAAAGGTTTACAAATAATTTAAGGCTAAATTTACAGAAGTTTCTAATTTTTTTTAGTTTAGTTTTTTGGCCATTTCTCTAAGATGGTTAAAATTAGATCTTTTTTACACCCGACACTGCAGCAATATGAACTTCCTTCATTCAATGAATGACAAGTCCGCCTATATCTGTCACCTTTCAGCCTACTAAGGCTTCCAGATTCCTTGCTTAGTCACAACTTTTTAAAAGAAATTTGCGAAATTTATTAGCAATCCATTTATTCCCTTCAAACTGAGATAACCGAAATCAAGCTGGTGAGATGACTCAGCAGTTAAGATGCTTGCAGCCACATCTGACCTGAGTTCAAACTCTGGAACCCACACATATAGGAGAAGGAAAGAACTGACTCCTCATGTTATCCTCTGATCACTATTGCAGAATTGTGCCATGACATGGCCCCCTGATACACACACACCACAGACAGATAGACAGATGATTGATTGATTGATTGACTGAGAGAGAAGAGGTTCAAACTATTCTTTGTGGCTTAATATCATTAACATTGTTATATCACAAAGTATTTAGAATCCTTTAGCGAATTCTGAGCTGAGCTAATAAGCTATTTACCTTAATTCTAAAGAAAGCACTATAGCTTCTTACATTATTTCTTTCTGCAATCATACCTCCCTTTTCAGAATGCTCTCCTATGCTAACTGCTCTCTGTACTGTATCAGATTAGCTAGTAACAAAGCCTGGCTGAAAAACCTGTTGATTGCATCTGGTTGTCTTCAAGCCTTTGAGTCTGAGTCTATACCTTTGCTACTTTAACAAAGTACAGGTGGTAGTAAAGAGGTGTTCCCTGCTGACTGCCTAGCTTTCTGTCTATCACTGGATTTATGAGCACTGTGCTTAAAATTAAAAGTATCAGAGCTGAGTAGGGTAGCAGCATGCATGTAATCCCAGGACTCAGGAGGACAGCTAAGCAAAATCACTGGTAGCTTAAGGCCAACTTGGGCTCCCTATAAGACCTTGTCTCTACTACTAGTTCAGTATGACAAAAAAAACAAAACAAAACAAAAAAACCCCAAAACTATGTATAGTTACCATAGCAACCCAAGAGTATGGGATATTGCTACACTTACATAGCTTCTAAATGAGCATGGGGCAATACGCTAACATTTAATCACAGTTTTATATGATTTTATGATATACAGCTATAATAAAAGTTATATCATATTCATTACAAACTGTTAAAAGAGAGACTTCAAAGTTGCTATAAAATGCCAAAGGCAGAAATGAGCTTACACAGAACATAATTTGTTTAGGCCAAAGGAGCCCTTTGTGCACAATACCACACAGGATAGTTTAGGCCATAAAATACTGAATGAAGACCATAATCCAAATGATATGCTAAGCAAAGCGAGAAAAAACTTTGTGTATGCGTTGCACTAAAACTATGGATGGATGGGCATAGCACATCTCCTGTAGCACGCACCCTGTTGCTCATCAAGTGACATGGATCCGAGCTGTTTGTTAACCACAGAAGAAGGAGAATCTGAAACAAAAATGAGATTTCAACTTAAAAGTAAGCAGCAGAAAACTGCACAGCAATGTCACGATAATATCTAAGCTTAAGAAACAAATGTATAAGGTGGGGAAGAGAAGTAAGTACTGTGGTATGTTTCAAGCAGTGAGTAAGCAGGGCCATGTGCTTAAGGTGTTATTCCAGGCAAGCATTTAGCAATCTTGAGAATGAGTCGAGAAAATAATTACTCTACTTCCACGCACAGTAACTTTAATAAAATTCATCTAGCACCAATACATGGTGCCAGAGAGATAATTAGAAACAGGGCATTTCCTCTAACCAGAAGATACTTTGCCCCTTACACTCCCCCGCCAGCTCTAAGACGGCTTTCATCCTGCTGTGGGAGATTCAAGGCATGAAATGAGATGTTCATTAGACTTTGTGAGAGGCTGTTTGCTCTACCATGAGCTGAATAAGGAGTCAGGATGTTTAACAGAAAATGGGTTGTAGTAAAGTAGCCAATGAGTTAAATACCTTTAAAGAAACATGTAACTTTAACAACTCTATGGTACATAGTGCATAATGAAACTATATTCTCTGAAAGCTTAGGCTTCTTTACAGAGGTACCTGGTAGAAAAAGAAAAGCAAGAAGCTTAATGGTCTGTGTTTTCTATTTTCTACTTTGGCTTCAAATAGTACAACTTTATCTTGATCTTTTGGACACTCTGAATCTCTATTTGAGAATTTATTTCATTATTGGGTTCTAGTTTTTAGAAAACACTGGTATAAAGGACAACGGCATATTAAAATAGAAAGGGCATTTGTCTGGTGTTAGCAAGTCTTAAATTCTGATAATCAGCAATATTTTTAGTCAGGTTCTTCTTTCTCTCTAGTCAACACAGGAATGTAGCACCTTAACGAAAGTACCGGAGAACGTAAGCTATACATCCCTTGTCTTAAAAAAACCCAAACCAAAACCAATCAAAAACTGATAATGCTACAAAATCCAATTTTTTAAAGTGCTGACATGACACGAGTGGAGAATTTCACAGCTGACCTGTGACAGAATGCAGTGAAAACACAGATACACTAAAAGTCCTATATATCATAAACTTGATGTTTGTATCAAATACACAGAAAGCACTAAAGGACTAACCTGCTGAGTCCTGAGTACTCCCTCTAGACATCTTATTAGGTATAGGCAAATATTCCCACAAACCTGCTACTTCTGGTCTCAAGCATTTTTGGACAAAGGATACCCAACACAGAGAAGGCCCAGTGCCAAAGCTACAGCAAAAAGGGAATATGTGGGTAACAAACACAGCTTTTCATCAAATGTAAAAATGATTCTAAATTTCTAAGATCTTTGCCCTTAGTCCTTCGTGAATGTTGATAATAAGGCACGTCTGGCTGAGTACCAGCTATGCTCATAATGAAATTTCATTTCCCCCAAACAGGTGGTAAATAAAGATCATCCTTAGCTGAATAGCTAAGGGAAATTTCCAAATAAATCCTGGTTTCATACCAAATTTACAGCATTTGACTGTATTTGTAGTCTGAAGCCTTCTACTAACATTATTCCTATTCCTCAAGTCTAGTATCATACCAGTTTGCTCAGAGAGTTGATAAGCCATGAAATTACTCTAAAGTCTGAAGCTTTTACTCATCTTTACCCACCATGTCTTCACCACAATGTGTGGTTAGGAGTCTTTACTCCATAAGAAGGAAAGCAGAAATGGGAGTGTCTATCAATTCCTTAACCTACCACACCTTTCTTTTTAAAATGATTTCTCAATCATTTTAGATCTAACATTGCCACCTGCGCCGTTTTGAAAAACATGCAATTTAGTCTTCAGAAGTTACAATTTTCAAAGCAAACACAAAAAGATAAATAAACACTGGGAAAGCCTCCTGAAGAATCTTTTATAAAATACAGTTTGTCCCTCTGGATTTGTTACACATTTCCCTATGTACTCCTTTAATAATTAAAAGCTCCAAGACAAATCTAAAGTCACTAAGAAATGCAGTTCACAAATGTTTTTCTGTTATGAAATCCATAAATCTTGAAGTAAAATGTATCTTATCCTTTCAATAAAACTTAGAAAGTATCACTAAAAACACACTAATAAAGATCTTCAATGCTATAGTCTCCACAAAATTGTACCTCAGTCTTACAGTATTTAAAATAATAAAGCCAGGAGCGGTAGCACAGGCCTGTAATCCCAGAGCTTGAGGAGGCAGAGGCAGGCGGATCTGCGAGTTTGAGGCCAGCCTGGTCCACACAGCAAGTCCAGGAGAGCCAAGGCTACAGTGAGAAACCCTGTCTCAACAAAACAAAATAAATAAAATAAAAAATAAAGCTTAAATTAAATCAATAATGGAACTCCATTTTAATAAAAACATTTCATTGTACTGTTTTAGCTTGTCACAATTGTGTACTTCTAAGAATTACTTGTTATTCTTATATCTTTAATACTTTTCAAGTTACATTTTTATTTACTTTGTGTGCTTGTCTATTGTGTGAACATGCACATGCTACAGCTGGCTCATACACGGAAGTTAGAAGACAGCTTGTGGGAGTCAGTTCTCCCCACAACATGGATCCTGAAGATGGAACTCTAGTAGATGTTTATCCACTGAGCTATCTCACTGGCCCAACATCTTATCTTTTAAAGGGTAAATATTTATGATTCTTGCCTACCGGATTCAAATAATCTTGGGAATATGCAATCCTTTTAGAATTATTTTCCTCTAACATAAATATGATTAATAGCACGTTTTTCTGCTACTAGGTGTTCATGAATGCCCATAACTCCCATTACAGAAATACTTCCAAATATGAACACAGTAATCATCAGAATAGCAAATAACAAATCATTGTTCCAACTGTTCAAATATTCCACTCCATGTTTCTGTGAAACATTTTAAAAGGTGTTATCACAAAATAAAAACCAGAATATATGGCCTACTACTAAAAGCAGTATGATAAGTCAACAACACTTAAAATATTTAAAATTCTATTATTTTAAGGGTAGAAATTAATGTTAACTATTACTCTCCTTGTAGAGCTCCTGCTCCCTCCAGGTCTTTCTATCTTCCCCTTCTTCCATAAAATTGCCTGCACTCTGCCCAAAGTTTGGCTATGAGTCTCAGCATCTGCTTCAATACCTTGGTGGGTACAGTCTTTCAGAGGTCCTCTGTGGAAGGCTCCTGTCCTGTTCCTTGTCTTCTCCTACTTCCGATGTCTATTCTGTTGGCCCTTCTGAATGAGGTTTCAGCCTCTTCCCTAGGGTCCTCCTTGTTTAGTTTCTTTAGGGACTACAGATTTTAGTATGTTTATCCTATATTATATGGCTAATGTCTACTTATAAGTGAGTATATGCCATGTGTGTCTTTCTGCTTCTGGGTTACCTCACTCATGATGATCTTTTCTAGTTCTATCCATTTGCCAGCAAAGTTTGTTTTAATAGCTTAGTAGTATTCCATTGTGTAAATATGTCACAATTTTTTTTATTCATTCTTTGGTTTAGGGACATCTGGGTTGTTTCCACATTCTGGTTATTATGAATAAAGCTGCTATGAACATTAGTTGAGCAAACGTCCTTGTTGTATGGTTGAACATCTTTCAGATATATGCCCAGGAGTTGTACAGCTGGATCTTGAGGTAGCACTATCGCTATAGAGACTGATGTACCAACCAAGGACCATGCATGAAGAGGACCTAGACCCCTGCTCCGAAGGAGCCAACAGGTAGCTGTCTCCATGTGGTTTCCCTAGTAAGGGAAGCAGGGGCTATCGCTGATATGGACTCTGATGATCACTTCACCCTAGACAGCCCTGATGAGACTTGATAGGCTGGGGCCAGATGGTAGGGGAGGAGGGCTCCCTCTTTCTGAGAAATAGGGGAAGGGAATAAGGGGGGGAAAGGGAAGGAAGGTAGGTGGGAATAGGGAGGGAAAAGGGAGGGAGAATGGAGGGTGGGGTGGAATAGGGGGAGAAAGGGAGGGAGGGTGGGGGGGAATAGGGGGAGAAAGGGAGGGAGGGTGGGGGGGAATAGGGGGGGAAAGGGAGATACAATTGGGATGTAAAGTGAAAAAATTTTAGAACACAAATTTAAATTTAAAAAAAGAAAGAAATGTTAAGCAATAGTTCATTCAGTACTAAGCTCTGTGTATATCATAGTCATTTACTCTGTATTTCTCCCAAATTTTCAGTTTGGTATTAAGTAAATCCTACAGTCCTTTAACATCAGAACTTTTTCAATTGCAGAAAAACAAAAAGTAGCTGGGCACAGTGGCACACACCTGTAATCCCAGCACTCTGGGAGATAGAGGCACACAGATCACTGTGAGTTCAAAGCCAGTGTGGTCTACAAAGTGAGTCCAGGCACAGCCAAGGCTACACAGAGAAACCCTGTCTCTGAAAAATAAATAAAACCAAGCAACCCAACCAAAAAAAAAACAGAAACCCAAAAAGTTATAATCTAATATATAAAAGGCTTCTTCAGCTGTATTTCCTGAGTTTGAATGGCTTTTTACTCTCTAATTGTATAATTCTGAGCATTTTACTTTAATTGTCTGAAGTCTCATTTCTACATCTATAAAAAGGGATGCAGTATTCTTTTGAGGATTTAATGAGATGATCCTTGTAAGCTACATACATATAGAAAAGTCAGTTCATGCAATCAGTACATCCCTGCTTTTTGAAGATATGGTCTTGACTGGAAGAGAATGATGCAAAATCTTCCTCAAACTATGGGGTATATACTCATTTAACTACAGTTTAAAACCCTAAGATTCATTACTCTTTTCTTTAGGACTCTTTAACAATTAAGGTAATTTATAAAGGCTTATAGAATTAAGTATCTATCATGTCTGATTTATTAATTATGTACACAGGCTAAAACACAAACCAGTGCACCCACCTCAGATGGATCAGAGCACTGCGGAGAAGCAGATAGTGAATTGAGCCTGCTTGCACAGGATAGGGTAAACGCTGATTTTTTCCAATATGGCTCAGTTTTGAAAAGCCCTTTTTCAAAAATAATCAACAATGTTTTACACCCTTTTGGGGTATAAAAGTTATTTTTTTTTTCCAATCGGCAAAACCGTGCCATAAAGTGAAAAAACAGTTCCTACCTGGCCCTCTCTAGGCTGGCTCCATGCTCCAGTGGGGCTCTGTGGTGGCTGGGCCAGAACCAGTAGAATGCACAGGGTGGTGTCACTCTGAGCAGGAGCCAGCAACCCAGGCCTTCAGGGGACCTGAAACGGAAGAAAAAGGCCTGGGCTTTAACTCAGCTACTTAACGAACGCCTTTGTTGCCGCTTTTCAGCACGTTCTTTTAATAAATGCACAAACAGCTCATTCAGAATCCTCAAGGCTGTCTACCTTAAATGGTCTTGGTTTAAAGACATTTTGAAGAAGTAAAACAGACCATAAATAAGATGGTATTCTCTCACAAGTATTAAGAACTATATATTTATCTATCCCATCTATATGCATCTCTGTTAACTGGGATAGGCTACACTACCTAAATACATATTATAAATAAGATAGCACTTTGTCACAACATTGAGAACTATACACATATGCACATATATCATACACACACACTCGTCACCTATCCCATCTTCATCCATCTGTTAAGGGGGTAGGCTACACTACCTAAAAAACTGTTAACAAACTGGTAGCTCACAGACAACAGCAAAATGAATTATCCATGCTCATGTAGTCATAAGGTAAGGGACAAGAATTCAACTAGTCTCAGACACAGATAATGATGAGATACAGTAAAACAAAACAAAATAAGCTTTTTATAGTAAGAATAATTTTTTTTAAAGCGCCTCCAAATCTGAAAGAGTTTCATTCATAGGACCCATACAATGGAACGGATTCCTTGCAAGTTGTCCTCTGACCTACAAACATGCTATAGCATACCCCAAGCCATATGACAAATACCATTAAGAAAATAATCAAGCTGGGTATTGGTAGCACATACTTATAATCTCAGCATTTGGAAGGTTAAGGCTTGGACAGCAAATTCAAGGCCAGTCTGAGCTAGGCAGCAAGAACATGTTTCAAAGAAATCACAAAAACCAAACTGCATGACTCTAATTCTAACATTCAGGAACATGTGACAAGAGATCCTAAGTTTAAGAAGACCTGAGAGTATATAGTGAGATCCTGCCTCAAAATACTTGCCAACAGCAAAATCACTGATTTATTATGAGTTATGCTGCATTTCCTAAAAGAAAAATGAGTTTTAATATAATCTCTAAATGATTTATGGTACATTTCCTAATTTACAAAAAACATGTACTTCAAAAAAACTAAATAGGAGGCTGGAGAGAAAGCTCAGCTAACAGGACTTGCTGCTCTTGCAGAGGCCTGAGGCTGAGCTCTCAGCACCTATATGGTGGCTCACGCTCTCTCACCTCCAGTTCCGGGGGTTCTAAAGTGCTCTTCTGGCTTCCAATGGCACTGTGTGCATATTGTGTGCATATATGCGGGCAAAATACTCATGCATATAAAAATATACCTTTTAAAAGCTGAAACAAAAATATCTTAAATATATTCTAAAACTGAAAACTGCATTTTTAAAATTAGTTCTGAAGGATTATCATTTATAGTTGTCAAAACTTTTTTAGGAGATAAAGAGATGATGGTTCAGCAATTAAGAAGGCCCAAGTTTTATTCCCATCACCCATATTGGGTGGCTCACAACCACCTCAAACTCCAGTTCCATGGGGAAGTCCAACACCTCAGGCCTGCCAAGCACCTGCACACATGTGCACATACCTGCACACAGACACAAACACATACGTACTTAAAAATAATAAAAATGAATCTTGAGAAAACCCTTTTTCTAGAGTAAGCTGATCTATATTTTGTTTCGGAGCTGAGGAGTTATGGGTTAGCATGAAGAGCAAGCCAAACCACAACAGTTTTTTATTTGTGCAGTTGTTCCCCCCCATCTACACAGCTTCTGCTAGACAGTTCAACCACTGTTTGATCCCACATGCACTTGCAGAACTTCCATGTAAAACTTTGATGAAAGACTTAGAGCTGCGCCATCCCACCCTCAATAAAAGGGAAAGCCATGATTTAAACATGTAGCAACTCTTGTTTTATTGTGGCACTGCAAGACCAAACCCAGGGTCTTGCTAAGCAATTGTTCTACCACTAAGCTATGCCCCAATCCCTAATTCTTTTATATGACTTAGACAAAAGTTTAAAAGTGAAGTTGACATTATTCGGTGTTTCAGAATAACGTAACAAAAACTGCTGGATGTGGTGGCACACAACCTTAATTCTAGCAATTGGAAGGAAGAGGCAAGTGGATCTCTGAGCGCAAGGCTAGCCTGGTCTACACAATTAGTTCTACGATGATAGCCAACGCTAAACAGAGAAAACCTGTCTCAAAAAAAAAAAAAAAAAAAAAAAGAAGGAACGAAGGAACAAAGGAAATATTGACAAATGGATATATTCCACTGTCATTACTGTTAAGTACTGCCTGGCTCCTTCCCATCTGATCCTATTAAAACTAAATTATTATTTCTGCAAAGTGAGTTGTTAACTTTCATATAGAAACTAGATATTGTTGATTCATTCTATACTTAGCCTTTCACAGAATTCTCCTGAGTCCTATGTTTTGAAAAGAAAAAAATGTATCTGTCACACAGATACATTTATACACTTTTATACACTTATACACAGATAGAAACTTTAAACACTTTTACAATTTCTTCATTCTAAGCCATGTATCTTTTGAACATCTTTTAGCTAAGAAACTTAAATAATGGGGCTGGAAAGATGGCTCAACGGTTAAAGAGCACTGTTTGCTCTTCCAAAGGTCCTGCATTCAATTCCCAGCAACCACATGGAGGCTTATAACCAACTATAATGAGATCCAGTGCCTTATTCTGGTGTGTGTACACATACATGCAGGTGGGGTACTGTATAAGGGGAAAGACAATGGAAGTACCTTTTGTTGGTTGTATCATAACTTATTTTAAATAATTATTATTATATCTGTGCATATGGTACTTGTGTAAGTATGGTCACACATACCATAGCACACAGAAGGTCAGCGGAAATTTTTCAGGAGTCAGCTTTTCCTTTCTACAGTGGGGTCTAGGAATTAAACTAAGGTTATCAGGCTTGTGTGGCTAGTTCCTTTACTCATTGGCCCCTCTCCCTTCTTTACCTGCTGGCTCCTCATAATTTGATAGGCAAAACACATCACAAAAATATACCTCTTATATATAAGAAACTAACAGACTAAAATCAAATATACTAATTTTGGTACCTTTGTCAAAACAGAACGAGCCTTGGGTTTTATGACTTTTATAAGCTTCATGTTGTACTTCACTTTCTGACTCTCAGCTTTGACCCTCACCATTTTCACAGCAATTTTCTGCTCCTCAATAAAGGAAAGCACACATGATCTGTAATACAGGAGGCAGACTGAACGACTAAAAGTTCTTTTGTTTTAG
This sequence comes from Pachyuromys duprasi, assembly GCA_028658305.1. Taxonomy (NCBI): domain Eukaryota; kingdom Metazoa; phylum Chordata; class Mammalia; order Rodentia; family Muridae; genus Pachyuromys; species Pachyuromys duprasi. The sequence goes on along the minus strand of CM053759.1, from coordinate 25,857,280 downwards.
ACAATCTGACAAGGACTTAGGTCCCACAACACAAATGCCTTGAACTCCACCTGGATAAAGAGCATGTGTACACCTTTGTGTTTTCCTGACCTTCCCAGTGCACAGGAAAGCAATCATCACTAGGGTTTAGGAGAGCCTAGTACCGTTAGAGGCTGTATTGTAGCAAACCTTATAACTGTATGTCAAATGCTGGAAGGACCAACCTGAGTTTCCCTGAGCACTGTCCCAAAAAAACAAAAAGTAAAGCTAATTTTGGTATTTTCTATCCTGATTGTAGTAACATCCACTATGAGAAAAATGGATCAATTACTGTTAATACAAAACAAAATTTTATGTATAAGAGCTTTTAAAAATTTCTATTTATCTTTATGTGTATGAATATTTTGTATGTATGCATTTATGTGAACCACATGCATTCCTGCCTGTAAAGGCCAGAAGATGATGTTGGAGCCCCAGAAACTGGAGTTATAGACAGCTGTTAGCCACAGTATGATGCTTGGAATTGAACCTAGATCCTCTGCAGGAGCAGCCAGTTTCTAAACCACTGATCCATCTCTCCAGCCCCTATGATAAGGTCTTAATAACTGTTCGTTAATTAAAATTATCTTTTTGCTAAATTTCAAATTTTCCCTTCTATTTTTATAACATATATATTCTGAAATAATGAATTCTGCACTAAGCCATTCACCTTTCCTCATAACCAAAGCTTAATAGACAAAGAAAACAGACATTAGTTGTCCTTCATGAAAAGTTTCTGAGGCTTTAGTTTACTATAACATCTCTATAGTCACTTTTGTGCTTTAGCTTTAGTTACTATAACATGTGAGAACAGAGAAAGAAAAAGTAGCACTAGCAAATGAGCAGAAGGTATAGTACAGACTCAGGTTCACTGGTAAGGAGGGAGCAGCTTCATTGGTAGAGTGCTTGCCTATACACACATGGAGGTCTGGGCTCAGTCTCCAGCACTATAGAAACTGGGTACGGTGGCAGCATTTTGGGGGCAGACACAGGATTAGAAGTCCAAAGTTATCCTTGGCTACACAGAGAGTTTGAGGACCACCTAAGCAAAAGGAGAGCATTACGCAAGAATAAAACAAAAAACTGACTAGAGCGCCTTATATGAATGCTACGACAAAAACATAAAATACTTCACTTTTATTGAGGAGATCACTGTACACTGAGTGAAACCACGGAGGGCTTCAAATACTGGACCATGTGTGCAGCCTGAGAGGTCCAACACATTGTTTAATAAGAAAGGAAAGGGAATGTTTCTCAATTTCATGATTACCACTAGCAGGAAATTGGCTTCTGAATTAAATACAATTTAATTAGAATGATACTGAGGGATGGGAGGATAGCGTCCTATTATTTTACAAAACACATATAATCACTTTACTTATTTTTCTGAGGCAGGGTATCACTGTGTAACACTGGTTTGCCTACAAAGCACTATGTAGACCAGGCTGGCCTTGAACTTAGAAAGATCCGCCAGCCTCTGCATCCTGAGTGCTAGGTTTAAAGGTGTGTACCACACACCTGGCACAATTGTAAATTTTTCACTAAAAACAAAACAAAACAAAAAACCTACTTCAATTTTCAAATTTTTGGAACTTCATATGAAAGGCTTTAAGCCTCAACTTATTTTTCTAACACTCCCAATGTACACTTTCATCCTCATATAGTTTTGCTTTTTACTAAAATTCACTTTAATATTTGACTTGTTACTGGTAAATTTTGGTATCTTGAAAATACCTATATCTATAAGGTGCTGGCAAGATGGCCCAGCAGCTAAAAGTGACTACCTCCAAGCCTAGCACTCTTAGCTCAGCCCTCAGAATCTACACAGTGGAAAGAAAGAACTGATGCTCACATATATCAGGACTTATTTTCCTTTTTATTGGTTTTTGTGTCTCATGATTTCTTTTTGCTTTAAAAACATTTAGGGCTATGGTACTGTATACAGCATGAATTTATAGTAAATTGTTTTATTAATATATACCATATTTTCTTGTTAATTATTAGTTTTATGTATATGAAAAGATCTGCACAGCAAAAAAAACAAAGGCATTTTTACCTGGCTTTCTTTCTATTAGTATCGCATGGAACAATAACAAAAAAAGTCCCAAATCTGTTCTAAATACATTATATTTAAAAAGCTCAAATTTATTATATATTTTACCACAACATTATGGTTACCATTGCTGGATCAGATATTTATGACGTAAAGGTTGACAAAGTCTACCCATAAACAGATTAATTCCAAGTAATTAAATCAGAGTTTTCAAAGTAATTAACACCCAAACTCATTACTCCTTAGGGTGGGCAAAGCAAAATATATTAAGTATTATAAGTTCATTAATGTAAGAACGCAGACACATTCTTCTTCCTTGATAAACATTTTAACACCTACTGTATTACCTATACAATAAGATATATAGTACCTTGCTGTATCTTTTATTATTCTCAAGGGATATTAATAGAATTGGAGTGTTAACAATTCAAGTGGCATTGACTGCTACTATAGATAGTATCAGAATCTGACAGCGTAAGAACAGAAAACAGACCATAAAGTACTTTTGCTGCCCTACATATAAAAATTGATTTTAGCAGTGCTAAGAAAGAAAACACTAAAAAAATCTAATAATAACAGAAGGAAATGATTATGACTAAATTAATTACTAGGTTTATATGAGAATATTGGTTAACTACATATACACCCAAACAAAAAAAGAGCCAAGAGTCTATAAGCACAGGTTCATTTTGGCACACAGGAAATTTCTACAAAAAGATCAAAGCAGGCATGAAATTCAGTGGATTTATTAGAAAGTAGTTCAACAGCTTTAAAAGTAATAAATATCTGCCCCTTTCCAAATAGTTTTCCAGCAAAATAAAGACTTGTTGTACATTCCTATCTCTGGGAAAATGTTCCTGTCAATCCTCCCTGCTAGCAGCAGATACTGAACACCACTATATTTGCCAGGAAGGGAAGGAAAAGCTTCAAGCACATTAGCTCCCCAGCTGAATGGGAGGAGAGACACTGGACTACACACAGCAGTGTTAGAAAGCAGCTGTAGAAACCGCTTCGGCACACTTGACATCAATAACCTGAAGCTCGAGGGTCCCGTGAAGAGCCCTCGTGAGGAGACTGCTCGGAAGAGGGAGGCTGATGCTGGGCCTGTGCTAGCTCTTGCTGCCTCTGCTGCTCAGCCTTCTTAAGCCTCAGCTGCTGCAGGCGCTTACGGAGCAAAGCTATCTCAGGCCCCCTTAAAAACTCTGACACAGACAAGAAAAGAAAGAGTAACACAAAAAATAGTATAAAGTTGATTATACACTTGAAAGGGAAATATTAAATAAGACATGCTTCAAAGAGGAATACTACAAACAACTTATTGATAAAAAGTCATTAAATTATAAAACACACTATATACATAAAAGCAAATGTTTCTTTAATTATGATGAATTAGACACATAATTTCTACAAATATAAGTAATCAAATTAATGAAAATAAAATCCTACATAAGCAAAACACTATTTTTTATTTTATGATACTATACATTATGGTACTAGGGATTGAATGTAGGACCTACGCACATATTATCACTGAACTACACACTTAGCCCATCAGATTCTAAGTTAAACATTCAATTTTTCACCATTTTTCTTCTCTTTGTACAGAAAAGTAACACTGAAATAATAGCTATAAAAATTAAATAATCTTAACAAAAATAAGTTACTTTACTAATTCAATAAAGTAACAATTAAAATTCAATATAATATATAAATAGTTATACATTTGGAAACAATTCTTAGAATTCATTAAAGTTTTTAAAAATGAAAGTTGTTCATTAAAAAATGTTCCTTTTAATGTTAGAACTGTCATTTACCTTTTCTAGTTTAGTTCAAAAATATTTATATATTATTATCCTAATTTTTCTAAGGATATGACCCAGGTGAAAAGAAAAATTACATAAAGCTCTGCAAAGAGGTAGTTATACACCTAGTACATATAAGGCTTCAGGGACAAGAAAACATTAAGCAAAATAATCCTTAACCCTAGGGAGTTTACATCCTGAGGGAAAATAGACATCTGTGAATATATACACACATTCACAGGTCTATGCATGCATGTGTCGCCTGGGGGGAACCACTACAATTAAACTAGTACAAAAGGCCTGCAAGAAAGATGAAAGGAACAGTGTATTTTGTGAACAGTCCTTAGGAAAAGTCTTCTAAGGTGCTGCTTGATCACTGGCATCAAAGACATGAGGAAGAAAGCTACATGCTATCATGAAGAAGCCTTTCCAGGAGGAGGAATGGGTAAGGGAAACGCTCATGAGAAACGTGGGAGATCTGAGAGATAAAGGGAGCATAATTGCTAATGTCTAGACACAGAATAGAAAAGGCTAGCACAGGTATGAGGGAAAGCAGCTGTCATTTGCTACAGTGAAGAAGAAAGAAAGAGCAATTCATTCTGGAAAGAACTAATGGCTATCCAAGTGGAGAAATTAGCCAGAGACTGAATGTAAGAGTCAAGAATTACAAACAGAATTTTGGAATTCAGATGAAATTCTATATTGCACTTGTGGTGAAACTTTATGGCTCCTGATGACAGGTAAGAACTGAGCCCTGGGGTACCTTCAGTGTTTAAGAGGAAAAATGAAGAAGCCAGGGACAGGGTAGGCACAACTGACTGACCAAAGTACTGTAGATGAAGTGATACAAGTGTGTTCACAAGGACGAAAACAGCCAGTGCATTTAATGTTCTAAAACACTCCGAAGAGGATACTGGCTAAGACTTAAGAGCCGGATTTTGTATTGTGTAAGTAAATGACTACACTGATGAAAGCTGTTACTAATATAAGCCAAAACCAGACTACAGCAGGTTGAAAAGTGCGGGCCATGAAGTCAAAAAAGGAGGATATACACTCTGCAGAAGTACTGAATGTTAGTAGAGGGAGGAAAGTTAGATGATGGTGAGGAAGAAAAACCAAAGGGAACTCTGTGTGTTTTACCTGTGGAGAAGAACGTCCATGCTGCTAGAATGTTTAATTGAGGAGAAGGAAAAGATTATACATGAATAGAAGTAGATGAATGCAGGACAGGTATTATTGAACAGACCAAGGACATGGAGAAAAATTAGTTTTGGAGAGGAATACAAACTGCATCAGAGGCAAAGAAAATGGGGAGGATGCTTTCAGTGACAAATTTCACAACGGACACACACATAATTTCTCTTAGCAAATTACTTATGCAAATCCATTTGTAGCAAATTACACTTCAGCCTCTCATGCAAATTTTTTTGTTATTTAGGGAACCAAGGATACTAGAGTCATTAATCTTTTATTAGTGTGGCTTCTGTTATAAAAATTGCCTTCAACCAACTGATTAAGAGTTAAGGAACAATTTCTTGTGAATGAGGTAATCCAGACCCAGAAAGACAGATACTAGGTATGCATTTACGTGCATGTGGATATTAGCTGTTAAGTCAATGATAAGCAAGTTACAATCAATAGAATCATAGAAGTTAGGTATATAATATGGGACTGGAAGGTATAGATAGATCTTCCCAGGAAAGAAAAATAGAACACATGGTTATGGATGAAGAGGAGGATCAAACAGGGACGGAGAGAAAAGAGGAGGATAAGGGGAGAAATATGGGGAGAGACAACTAAAATTGAGTGCTACTTAAGTGCAGTATGGAAAAATAATATAGCAGAAGCTTCCTAAAACATATACATACATATATGAAGACAATCTAAATAAAATTAACAAATAACAAGAGGCAGAGTCCCAACTAAACATTTCTCAACAAATGATGTTTCCAGTACTGGGATTGGGTTATATCTAATTGAGTTGTTGGCCAAAGGGGTTCCATGTGAACCTCCAAACAACCCACGCTGTTGCAAAGACTATAGCTTGCTTTCCACAAACTATGCCCTATGCTGAAAAACCTACATAACTCTTGAACACAGAGAAGTCAGGCTGGTGCCTACTTAGAGTCTTCACCCCTATTGGCTAGTGTTTTTGATACTGGAGGGCAGTCTGCATGGCACTAAAGGAGAAACATAATACCAATCCAGCTAAAAACTCTTTGATCTACAATGGTGTCCTGCCTGCAAGATATGCTCATATAAAGGTGGCACAAAGTTGGTAGGAGTAACCAACCAATCACCAGATTTGACATAAGGCCCATTCCACGGGATGGAACCCACACCCATGTTGCTTGGCTGACCAAGAAACCTGAGAGTAGAAAGCCCAAGGACCTCCGGGGAAACCCAATTACTAGCATTCTACTAACGGAATGTAGCAATAAATGACTACTAATGACATTCTGCTATACTCATAGATCAGTCCCGGCTCATCCATTATCAGTGAAGCTTCTTCCTGCAGCAGATGGAAACAAATACAGAGACCCACAGTCAGACAATATGCAGAAAGTAGAAAGACCTCAGAATACTTAACCCTAAATCCTTCACATGAGGACTCAGGGCAACCTCTGGAAGAGGAGGCAGAAAGAACATAAGAGCCAGAGCAGTGGAGAACACCAAAGAAATACACCTTCTAAACAACACAGGACCGACAAACATAGGAACTCCCAGAGACACAGGACTGCACTGGTCTAACCCCAGAGGTGTTCTAGGGCACATGCCTCATCCCCAACCCTGAAGCTATCTCCAATTGATAATCACTTGCAAATGTAAACTTAGTTTTCCTCAAGGGAGTCTCACTGGGAGAACAAACTAAGAGTAGGCTGCATGCCCAGCTGTAGATGGCCAACAGAAAATGAAGTCAATAGCATCTTTAGAGTTTCTCTCATAATGTTGGTGTCAGGGCTTTTCCTTTTCCTTCTTTCTTTTTATTATTTTTATTTTTATCTTTGTTTCTACTTTTTACCCTACAGGTCCTTTGTTGTCTATATTATGGCTACCAATTTTGCATTTTTATGAGATTACTGAGTGTGTGAACAAGTGGGTTTTTGTGCCTATATTCCCTGTGCCTTTTCTTGGGTTCTTTTCCTTCAGTTTGTTTGTTTTATACTATTCCAATTTGCTTGTTTTTGTTTTTTATTATATTTTATTTTGCTATTATCTCTTAGATGCTTGTTGAGTTTCTAACAAAAAGGGGGTGGATCTGTCAAATTTTAAGTAAGGTTGTTTTTCCCATCTTAGATTAATTTATAAGGGGAAAAAGTCATCCCAAGGCTAGGTAATACTGCATTAAAATTATCAACAGATAATTCCACTTACCAGCTTGGAATATTACAGCAGAGCTATACACACTCACACTATATCTTATTAAAAATATGTAACTATATATAATTTATAAATGCAAATAAATGTTTGGAGAATTAGTTTTTCTTAACATAAAACTAAATTAAAAGGTAATACAATAAATATTTTGGTTTAAATGTTTATAACCAAACAGTGAGCAAACCCCTGAGAACTACTATAGGAAATCTCATGTGCAAAACTACTAATTCTATTCTCATTTTCTTCTCAAAGGTTCCTTGCTATTCTCCCTAACTGGCTTAATTTCATTAAGATAGGAGAAAAATAAAAGCACTGACAGCTGAGCCAAGAAAGGGCTCCTTGGTTCTCCCTTCACCCCACACCTTCAGGGCGCTCTGAACAATAGATTATGTTCCTATCTAATGCAGTGGAACTTTATTTGCGCTCAATTTTTCTTCCAATTCCAATTTGCTTCCTATCTTGGGTCTGGAATGATCATCTATTTCAAGGAACTACCATATAACTATTATTCAGATTTTGAAATTTTTGCCTTACTGTAACTGTACAGCTCAGTAACTCAGTAGTGAGGTTTCTATAGAGCTAAATATAGCATAATGATTATACAGTCTGAAAATTGTGAATGTAAGCAGTTATTTACAAGCAAGAGTTCACATACAGACCTTATTATCTACATCTCTTCTGATAATGGAATTCTTGCAGTCTGAGTGATCTCTTTAACTGGAAACTTAAAGCTCCTGGAAGTGACTCCAGTCTCAAGGGAATCTCTGCTCCAAACTGAATTTTGTATGCACTGAAATCACCATTTAATCCAAAATTACCACATTCTCTAACCATAGTTTTAAAAGGGTTATGAGTGAAGAAAAATACACAAAGGCAGAAAGGAAGAAAAACACACTACCAACACTCTCTCACCCCAAGCTTTCTAACATGGAAAATATTTACGAATGATACAAAAATACGAAAACATACGCAAGTCTAACCTAGGAAACACTCAGCTTCAGCAAGGTCATCCTGGTAAAGAGGAGACATCCAAGCATCACCGAGAGAGACTGTAATGTTCTGTACTTACGCTGGGAATATTAAAATTTAAACTGATAAGCATTTTCCTTAATTTGGCACACAGGTGTATTTTTTAATGTAATTTTATAAACACATTTTAAAAAAATTCTTGATAAATGATCCATAGAAGAATGTGTACAGAATCACAATGTCTGAGCTACAAACACAAGAAATGGTTTCAAGGATTCTGATATAGCAATTAAAATTCAAGAATGTATGGGATGAAGAAGCACCAACATAAGGAAAGGTTCACCACTGACTTAAAATTCCACTTGAGTCTTCCATGCACTTCTTGTTCTGCTCTGAAAAGCAAAGCCCATTTCAGCGTGCTCCAAAGACACTGCCCTCACCATTTCAGCGTGCTCCAAAGACACTGCCCTCACCGTTTCAGCGTGCTCCAAAGACACTGCCCTCACCATTTCAGCGTGCTCCAAAGACACTGCCCTCACCGTGGTCTCACACCACTGCACCACTTGTGCCTCCGTTTGGTTTTTACCCTGCTAGTATTCTAGCTATCCTGCTTTATTCATTCTTCTTTATAACAACAACAGCTTAGGAACTATTCTGTAAGCTACCTTAAATATTTTTATAATAAGGCAAAAAAAATCTATTTAGTCTTATACGGCCTACAACTGTAGAGCAAAAACATGGACCCCAAATGATAGACTGGAAAACTAAACACAGACTGTAGAGAGCATGTTGGGCAGTAGTGAATGGCTATTATTTCAGCACTTGGGAGCAAATGCAGGAGAATATAGATTTCAAAGCTAGCCAGAGTATGAGATATTATCTCAAAAGACTCCCCTCAAAGAGAATAGCTTATCAGATGTATCAAAAGCTAATAGCCAGGGATAGTGGGCTACACAGGTAATTGTAGCACTCCAGATGCTCACACAGGAGGATTCAATTCAAAGCGAA
>CM053759.1:25556089-25847952 GCA_028658305.1 Pachyuromys duprasi | reverse complement strand
TTAAAAAAAAAAAAAAAAAAAAAAAAAAAAAAAAAACAGCTAATGAAGTAGAGTTAAAGTTCTAAAGACCAAAATATAAACATATGCCACCTTAAAAACAACTGGATGTTTTATAATATTCTTACTGCATTTTTAGAGACTGACTGTTGGTGGGGTGGGGTAAGACGTTCTTAATTACAGACTCAATAGGCAATGAATACCCTATCTCTGTGAGAACAACCTAGTAAAAAGAAGTCACAAACAAATTAATCAAAATGAAAAAGGTCTTGTGTTTAATAGGTACTTTTATAAAGCAAACAAGGTTTTATTTAAAAAATGCAACTTCTTAGGGAAAATGGAAAAGAAAAAGGACTCTTAAGATAATTATGGGACCACTTACTTGGGAAGTATTTAAGCTGAAGAACATCTTCCTAATTAAAAAATAAAAACATCAGAACTTAAGAGTTAAAAACAAAGAAAGAAGCAAAGAGAGTCTGGCACAGTAAAGGAACTAAGAGGAGATCAGTACTCCTAGAACATGATGATCTGGGGATCAGTGAGAGGAAGCTAGAGCTTTACGAAAGCCAGGCCATTTAAGTTCTCAGAGGTCTACAGCAAGGAGTTTCAAGTACTTTCTTTTGTGGCTCTATTTCTACTTAAAATCAGCTTTTACAGAGTGGTATAAACAGCCAAACTGTAGAATAAACACCAACTGTAAATGCTTACTGTGGCCTCTTTACGAAGAACAACTTATAAGGGAACAAGAACAGGTACATGGATATCAACTATGCAATAGGAATGAGAGGAGATGGAGCGAGGTAGAACATAATTTAGATACAGTAGCAATAAGACTGGTTGATGAATTGAGTATGAGATAAAAAGAAAATCAAAGAACATATTTTGTTTTTGTATCATAGGTTATTAAAATTAAGGCATAAAAGGACTAAAGTACAGGCTGGTGAGATGGCCCCGCAGGTAAGGGCATTTTCTGCCAAGTGTGACAGCTTCTGGGACCTACATAGTGGAAAAAGAGGATAGACTCATGACAGTTGTCCTCCGACCTACACCCCACCCCCAAATCAAATTTTTTGAAAAGCTTAAAAGGCTAAGGTGAAACAATGAAAGGGATGGGAAGGACTGGAGGCTGCAGTACATTTTACGTTGGGCATGTTACTAAATTTAAAATCACTGAAAACAACCAAAATGGAGTCACAAATGATAATTAGCAAAATAATCTGAAACTTGGGCTGTAAGACAAGACTTAAATGTATCTTTGGGAGTCACATAGAAAAAAATCCAGATGGATAAAGTTTATGTGGAAAAGACAAGAGAGTCTCCTAAGAGATTCAACCACAATACTTAATCAAAAGTAGATAGAACAAAAAAGCTAACAATGGTTATTAGAAACTAAGCCATGATGGATAAGAAGAACAAACAGGCAAGTATGGCATAAATGCTAAGAAAGGCAAGAAGGAAAAAACTATGTGAAATGCAATTGAGTCAACAAATCTACTGAGGTACTAATATTCTCACTATTGGCAAAATGGCACTAACTGGTAACTCTGACAAAAATTTCTACAGGAAAAGGAAGCAGAAAAGCAACTTTCAGCTGGTGCATGAATAAATGGGGTGGAGGTGAAAACAGTTGTAGAGAACTGAGAAGTAGAGCTGTCTTACTTGGAGGAGTGTGGACTGATCGAGAGAGGCTTGCTTTCTTTTTTAAGGAAAGAGGTAACAATATCTTTGAGGCTAAACGGAAAAATTCAGCAGAAAAGGCAATGTCAAAAGTGAAGTCCTTGGAACAGGAATGCAGTCCCTGGGAAGCTGGGAAGGCATGGTTTGAACTGCGCCAGCCAGGTATGAGAAGAGATACATTTCTTCTAGACAAGCAGTAGGTGGGTGTTAGCAAGTTGAAATGGTCAAGAAAATGAGTGCTTTGCTCTTCACTGTGAAGAAGTTCGCAGCTTATGGAGGAGATAGGGATAAAACCGAGTACTTTAAAAGTCAGCAAGGGTTTAAACAAACATCCTTATAGTTGGAAAGCAAAGGCACCGGAAGACAACCTGCCCTGACAGTGTTCACCAAAATTTGTGGTGCGACTTTCACCATCATCACAAAAGATGCAGATGCAGACTAACAGAAGGACCCTGAAGGACTTGGGCAAGTTTTCATTCTCACTGTCCTTGTCGTCAACTATTAAAAATGATAAAAGGAAAGGCATGTGGTATGACGGAAAGGAATAAACATTTATATAGAGAAACCCACAGCAAGGTGAGTATAGAGAAATAGTCATTTCCACTTTCTCTAGATCTACACAAAGCATAACAGAACACACCTCCAAATTGACATTCCCACCTACTGCATTCCCACAATGGACAATCCCCAGTGCCTACTAAGCCACCTGAATTTGGTAAGGACAAAGGATCAGAAAAAGAGCAAATCAAAAACAGTAAGTCCTTACTGTTGAAATGTTAGACTCTAGGATAACAAAAGGACTATTGTTAAAACAACATAAGCATAATCATTTTCCTCAGAAGTGATATAATTTCAGAAACAGGAAAATACTCTAATCATAGCTTATAAAAGTAAAACAAAATTCTCAATTTACTAAATGAAAACATTTCCTTTACTTACTTTGAAATGTTTATGGACAAAGGTACCAAATATATTCAAACAAATATATTCATACGACCATCACAAAAATATTCTTTATTGCTTAACATATCACTAAAGGAAGTTGAGCAGTTTAAATTGTGGAGTGAAAATGTACGACATAGCTGTGAAAAAGTTTTTTAAAAGCTCCAAATATTTAACTCACAAATGTGTTTAAGAAACAACTGGGACTAGTTATGACTCAGTACAATTTAAACTGGCTACAGTGTCTTTTCACTAAGTTTCCTGATTACTTAAAATTGCTTAAAGTCTTTCAGAATATTTGCAAGGACACTAGCTCTTCAACAATCCTTATCTTGAGGCTTCTTCAGTGATGGCTCAACAGTCAAGAGCACTTATTCACCTTACAGAGAATCTGAATTAATTTCCTAGCATCTACATGGGGGGCTTAAAAGTGGTCTAACTCTAGTTCCAGGTAAGCTGATGCCCTCTTCTGGCTCCCTTAGGCACAAAAGTAGTGCACATACATAAGTGCAGGCAAAACACACACATAAAATCAAAATAAGCATTTTCAAATTTTTTCTTATCTTTACTGATTTCACTTGTTTTGATGTACTTGTAACTCCTCTGGTTCCGTTTCTCAAACCATTCAATATATTTTATTTTCCCTCAAGCTAAAATGATTCGAGAAAAATAAAAAAGGTGATTTTCTAGCTCATCTTTTGCTTACTGTTTTGATAAACTGTACACAGTATTAACAGTTATACAGCTGAACCTGACTTCTATTCCCATAGAATGTGATTATTAATTATCAAAAATGGGAGACAGTGATAAAACAGTACTTAAAACACCGTACTGTCTGCAATCTAACATCAGTGACAGCTTGGAGGCAGAGCTAGGAAACCATCCGAGGTCATAGTTTAGGTAGCAGATGTATTCCTAGCTACAGTCCTTGCTAATATTTTTGTTCTGTATCAAGTAAAATGCCTCCTTAAAAAAACCTTAAAAATAATACATATATTATTTACTATATTTACATAAATAATTCTATATTCCACAGTTGGGGGGAAAAACACGAGAAGTTACTATATTGATAAAAAGATGTTAACAGAATTTAGAAACTGATATCAATTACCATAATAATAAAGGATTGGTAAGAGAATTATTTTTCATATATAGAATAGCAAAATAATTCTTCTGGCAAAGCATACTATGCTTTTGAGAAGGGACTACTGCAGATTCACTATTCTGAATATTTTCAAAGTATTTAATAATTTGAGGAAAAATTGAAAATATAAATATAATGGAAATAAATGTATTTTGACTCCCATTTTAATACAGACACAAAACCAACTAAATCTAGAACAGTATTTTGGTCAATAATGGTATATAAAATAATCCTTCGGTGTATTAAATTATGTCAAAATAACACCACATATGAATTAAAGATTCACCATTTGTAAACATTCATAAAAGTTAGACACACTTGAATTTTGTGCTTAAGTTATATTTGCATACTACAAATAATTTTGACCATTTATTCCAGCAAGAAGTTACTGTAATTTAAAATCTTTCAAAACAAACAAAAGGTATTCTAATCAGAGATCACCATGTAAACAGCCTACTTGAAGAATAACATCCTCACCAGACTGATGATGTGTGTGATGTCCAGATGCCTCAGCAGACTGCCTTTGTTCACTGTCTGAAGAAGTAGAATGAGGGCTCTCTATGGCAGACACTGCTGCCTGAGCCTGAACTGACACTGTAGAGGATGTAGAAGGTTGAAGAAGTTGTTCAGCTGGCATATCTACATCCATTGCAGTTTCACCCACTTCCAAATTAGGACTTGATGGGACAGTAGGAAGAGATGAAACATCTGGCTGATTTGTTCCACCTTCAAAAAAGCACATTAATGCAAACTCAAGTTTTTAAAAGATCTCTTTATTTATACTTTACATATATTTATGTCTCAGTGTTTTTGTGACAGGCACCTATGTGCTTGCGGAGGCCAGAAGATGTGGGGTCTCCCAGGACCAGAGTCACTGCCAGTTGTTAGCAGCTATGTGGGCTCCATGAATACTAACTACTCTTAATCACCTCTTACCTGATCTTTAGCCACTTCTCCAGGCTCAAACTCAAATTTTAAATGCAAAAAAACAAACACAAAATGAAACTCTACAGAAACGTTCTGAAAACACATACATAAGTGTGCATGCACACACACAAATATAAAACTTCAGTGTACTAGCTAGTCTTATATCAACTTGACATAAGCTAGAGTCATCCAAAAAAAAGGGAACCCCAACTGAGTAAATAGTTCCCTAAAACTGGGCTGTGAGCCACCCGGTAGAGTATTTTCTTAATTAGTAATCAATGTGGGAGGGCCCAGCCCATTGTGGGTGATGTCACCCCTGGTCTCGGATCTATAAGAAAGCAGGCTGAGCAAGCCATGAAGAGCAAGCCAGTAAGCAGCACCCCTCCATGGCCTCTGCCTCCAGGTTCCTGCTCTGTTTGAGTTCCTATTCTGACTTCCTTCAATGATGAACAGTGATATGGAAGAGTAAACCAAATAAACCCTTTCCTCCCCAACTTGATTTTTGATCATCACAGCAAGAGAAACCTTAACTAAGACACTTAGGATATCAATAGCTACTGGTGATTTGGTTCACTTAATCAAATAGTCTAATCAATAGGGATAAGAATCAATGACACATTCTTGTTAAAATAATCACTCTTGGACCGGTATGATGGTTAAGTAGGTAAGGAAACCTGCTGGCAAGCCTGAGTTTGAAAACTGAATCTCCCAAGTTGTTTTCTGACATGCACACACACCAAATAGATAAACATTTTAAAGAATCAAATTTTCTAATTATATATACATTTATCTTTAGAGTTCTGGAGACTTCCATTTTTAAAGTGTATTGAAAATGAACTTAAAAACTGGAAATCTCTTGTTTTAATTAAGAAACTGGGTCTAGTGGGCTGGAGAGATGGCTCAGAGGTTAAGAATACTGGTTTCTCTTCCAGAGGTTTAGAGTTCAATTCCCAGCAACCACATGGTGGCTCATAGCCAGCTATTATGAGATCTGATGCACTCTCCTGGCATGCAGGCATTCATGCAGACAGAACACTGTATATATTTAAACAAAAGGTGGGCCTATTGCAATCAAAAGAGAACGATAACAACTTTGGTTACAAAACACAGTTCAGCATATCAGTTAGATGATATCAACAAAAACTATCTTCCAGTTCCGTGTGGTGATGCATGCCTTGAATCCCAGCACTCAGGAGGCAGAGGCAGGTGGATCTCTGGGTTCAAGGCCAGCATGGTCTACAAGACAGCTGGGCTAAACAGAGAATCCCTATCTCAAAAAACAAAACAAAAACAAAAAACTATCTTCCATAAAGTTTTGTTCTTTGCCAGCTTTCTAATGACTTTAGCTAGCAAGTCAAATTACCTCTGGGCCGAGGTCTTCCTCTTCCTCTATTGCTTTGTGCAACTTCACTTGCTTCTTCAAACCACCTTGATAACATATCAGACATTCTCTGCATCAATGACACGTTGGGACTTTGCTCTCCTATCACAACATAAATTTTGTAAGTTTGGCAAAATGTCAGGATCTTTAATAATACAAAGACCTAGATTTGAAGGCCTTTAAAATGCTAGAAATTAAAAATCAAATCACCTAAGTAACTTACATGAATGGATCAAAAGTCATTAGGATTCCCATCACATCCACATATGTGTACAGTAAGACCTTCAGGGGCTTGGGTTCTGATCTCTATCTATGCCTGTTCTTAGGTAATTATCTCCTAACCCTGCTCAACCAGTATGAAGGGTTTATTAATTCAAAGTGGAATAAACTGAAAGAAAGGCTTGCTTTCTCAATACAACATTTTTTAAATGTAGGAGTACTCTTTCTGCATGTGCACCTGTATGCCAGAAAAGGACATCAGACACCTTTATAGAGGATTGTGAGCCACCATGTGATTGCTGGGAATTAAACTCAGTGTTCTTAACCTTCGAGCCATCTCACCAAACCACAACATAATCATTTAACACAGATATGAAGTAATCTTGAGTTTTTACCTCAATTTCCCTGAAACAATTCTTATTAGTTACTGTAAAGTTCCAGGTATTTGATGAGATCAGGTCCATTCAGAGTTGTATGGCCTCAGGTATTTGCAAATAGCTGACAAAGAATGTATTTCATCTTTTCAACTTCACACCTCCTCTGTGTTCAAATAAACAGATTGGCTTGCTTTTCCCCTTTATGGGCATTTTCTTTTGTTACACCGTGGGAAATATTAAGAACATTTTATGTTCTCATAAAGCTGAGGATCTCAAGGGCACTTTAAAGTAGAAATATAAAAACCCAACACTCAGGAGCCTGAAGGAGGAAGACTTGGAATTGTAACTTGTGTCACAAGCAGTTTTGTCTTGTAGGCTAGTGTGGACTGCACAGCAAGTATGAGAGTAGCCAGGGGTTCATAATAAAACTCAAAACAAAGGGTACAAGGTCAGATTTTAAAATGTAGTAATTATACAATCATGTAATTATTTGGTTTGTTTTTTGGAGACCAGGTTTCTTTAATCTGTAGTCTAGACTGGTCATAAATTTACTATGTAGCCCTGGCTATCCTTGAACTTGTGATAATCCTTCTACCACAGCCTTCAAAGGTCTGGGGTTACAGCATGTAAGCACCTTCACATATTGTAACTTTATATTTAAGAGTATTAAAAATACAATCAAGGATAATATACTTAGGAATACTGCTCTGATTACAAAAGGATGAGAATAATTAGAATAAGATTCATTAAATAAAGTACATTCAGATGACGTGTTTTAAAGTTAGATATATCTATGTGCATATGTACGTATGTTTGTATGTGTATGTATGTATGTGTATATATATATATATGTGTGTTAAATATACATATCCAATGATTCAGTCATTCCACTTCTAAGAATTTACCAAATGATGTATTTAGACAACTTTTGCTAAAATATTCTTAAGATTTCATTGTAGCATCATTTACAGAAAAAAAACATGGAAATGAGGAGATGGAGAGACAACAGAGGTTAAGAGCACTTGTAACTCTTTAAAAGGACCCAGGTTCAGTTCCCAGCATCCACAAGGGCGCTCACAGCCATCCATAATTCTAGTGCCAGTTTATCTGGTGCCTTCTTCTGACCTCCAGCAGCACAAGTCACAGCATGGAACACATGCAGGCAAAATGTACTCATACAGACAAGATTAATGTTGGGGGCCCTGTGAAGAATAGCAAGACAGCTTTAGAACTCATGGAATGCAGCCTACCAGTTAGCGCCAGAGAGGCAAACCTCTGAGGACTATGTGTCCTAAGGATTTAATGCTGTTAGGAAGTTTCGCTCTCCTGGTCGCCCTCATAGTCACCACTTCCCTCATAATCTAAAAGTTATATGAAAACTCTAAGGGAGATTCCAGCCCCTGACACTTGCAATATCAGTGACTGATCTTTTCCAAGTATTATTGCTGGAGCAGATCAATATTCAACCACCACTCATGGAAATAATTTAGAGATGTAGATTGTTAGTAAAGTTAAGATTAAAATGTTTTTGTTAGTGGCTTTGAGATAAAAAATCTTGGGGAGCAATTTAAAATTCAGAAAGGTACACTCTTAATAACTGAGCGAGGGATTTTCAATAGCAGCCCGACCCAGCACTGGCTGGTATGCTTTTCTTGCTAAAGCTGGGCTGATGACTAAAGTGATTATTAATTTCTTGTACCTATTTGGCTCTTGGCTTTCTGATATATGATTTAATAAAAAATTCTTAGAGCAGATGTGCACCCTGAGGATTTAAAGTAAAAATGACTGCTTTTTATATATAAAAATTTAGATTTGTGATTAAGATTTTTATAAGATTAATTTTAAGATAAATAAGTTGTCTAATCCTTTCTTTATAACTGCAAATTGCAGCCTGCCAGTAGAGAAACTAGCTGAGAAAAATACCTTGCTTGCTTACACTTCGTTAATCTATAACAAGTTGCTTAGTTACAAATGTATGTGGATTCTTGAGAACATTTTTTACCTGTAATATGTAAAACGTTTGATCATGTCTCATTGTAATCATTCACTAGAAGAAAAATAAATGTAAGCACATTGTAATTGTTATATTGCTTGAAAGATTTTGCTGGGGTATCTAAGCTGTAGGGAAAAAAATAAAGTTGTTGGAGCTGTGCTTCATCCACTAAATGTGTGTATATACTATGTATATATGTAAAGCTGTTGGAGCTTTGCTTCATCCACCAAATGTGTGCGTGTTTCCTCCCTCTTTTACCAGCCCCAGCGTGTTTTTTGCCAGCCCCAGGGAGTCTTTTGCCCACCCCAGAGAATCAGGTTTTATTTCCTCAGAGAAAAGTCTACTGAGCGTTCAATGGCTGAGTCCACACCCTGCCTTAATTTACCTGTTGTGTCAGAGCTGGTTGTGGCAATAACTAAACCTTTAAATACCAGATGTCACAAAAAGCTGGCAAAAGTATAGTTACCGTCTCGTTCTCGTTCACTCTCCGGCCTTGCTCTGGGACCAGTATCTGACCAATCACCACGAAGTCTCAAGCGCTTAACTGGAGGCTGTCGTAACTAAAAGGTAATCACAGTAGATGCTATGTGACTCTCAAAGAACAGAATTGCTCTCAGATTTTATTCTGGTGATGTGGACTGAATCATGGCCTTGTACATCCAAGGCAAGTATTACACCATGAAATTAATAATCCCCAGTCCTCAATTCTTACAGCATAATTTAATGGTGCATTTCCATCCTCCAACTGTCTTTGAGCATGGAAATGAGATGCTGGATCTATACATGAAACATTGCTAAATGCTGTCTCAGTCTTTTACAGTACTCATGATAAATATCCACTGGTGCTATAGTCCATACTTACTATCCTCAACCTACAAAACACAAATAACTCTGAAGCTGTATATATGTAAGCTGGGTTTACTGGTGCTTGCCTGCAATCCCAGGTGAAGGAGGAAGATCATAAATTTAAGATCTACTTAAGAACAACCTAAGGAATTTAGTGGCACCTTGTCTCCAAATAAAAAGGGGGGGGGGGAAGAAATGGGGGAGGAGTGCAGTGGTTGTCTAGAGATACAGTTCTATGGTAGAGCACTTGCTTGAATTTAATCCCCAATTAACAGAAGGATGAAGACGGGAGAGACAAGAAAAGGAAGAAGGAATGAAGAATGAACAATGGACAATGACAGCAGGAAGTCAATAATCTTGACTACCAAATAGTGGGTACTAACATAGTCTAAGTACTTATACACACAACAATGACATGGTATTTTTACCTTTTCCAGACTACTTAATTTTCCAGGTCTCCCCATTATCTATTTTACCCTTCCATCACTTGCCTCAAACTTTCTCCATGTTCTACCATCATTCTTAGCTAGTAACATTTTCTGCTACTTTGAATAAAAATAGAACTACCATATGACCTAGCTATGCAATTCTTGGGCAAAGATCTTCATAGCCTTCCACAGAAATTACTTGAGCATCGATGTTTACTGCTGGTCTGTGCAAATGAACTGATTATGCACACGTGGTACACAGACACAATGAAATATAGTTCATCTGTAAAGAAAAATGAAATCATGGCATCTGAGAGAGAAAGATGGGCCTGGAAAGTATAAGATCAAGCACGGGACACAAACTAAAAAACAACAACAAAAAAAACAATAACGAAAAAAACCTTGCATGTTCTGCTTCATATAGGAACCTAGTCTGATGTGTTTGTGTATATTTGTATATAGAGAGTGAGTGAGTGAGTGAGAGAGAGATAGCTAAAAACCAAAAATTTAGAAAGGAGACCGAGAAAGGGTTATATTAGATGAAGAAGAATAGAGTATGAACAAAAGGATGCATTAGTAATGCAAGCAGATACGAACCTAATTATTGTCTCATATTTGTAATAACATGAATTCAAGTATCAACGGTGACAATACTTGCATTACTTTCTTAATATACAATAATTATATACTATTTTTTCAGACTTAATTCACTTTATTTGTCTTGTGTAAAAACCCTTATGTGGTGGCCATTGCTGGATCCTGAGTACTCTGAACAGAGACTCTGGTTTGGGTTTTCACAAGATGATCAGTAAATTTTTGATAAACAGACTTGGTGAACACAGTCTCTTTCCAGAGGCCGGGGGTCAGGTGGCTATAGGTCTTGCAGATGGCATCAAAGTTGGCCTTGGCAAAGTTGCCCAAGGTGGTAATGCAGCCCCTAGGCTGATGTGATCAACACCATCGATCATCAGTAGCTTCCTGGGCACAGGAGCAGAGACGATGCCAGTGCCTATGGGGACAGGGATGAGACCAAAACAGAGCTACAACAGCCTGTCACTTTGCACAAAACAGTGTAGGGCTTGTTCCCCTAGTTGCCTCTCTGCACAGGGATGGATGATGGAAAGTTTGGTTGTGATGAGGCACCCTCAAATGGCAGTGGCTACCTCGTTGGAGCACTTAACACCAAGACCCACATAACCATTGTAGTCTCCAAGAACAACAAAAGCCTTGAACCTGATCTGTTGGCTAGCCAGAGTCTGCTTCTGCAATGGCATGGTCTTTAGAACCTCATCCATTAGGGATGCACCCAGGAAAAAGGCAATCTCAGATTCCTTAGTGGGTAGGGAGAACAGGTAGATTTCCTCCAAAGACTTGATCATGTCCTTAACAAGGTGATCCAGTTTAGTGACAGTGATCCATTCCTTGTCTTCGACTTTACACCTCCACGTGCCCTGCAGCCTTGGCTTCGGCCACAACAGCAGACCCTAAGACCACTGCTGAATGGTCTGATGAAGCCTCCGTGGAAGCCACCACTGCCTCCTAATCCTGGGCCCCTAGGTCCTCCGGCCCCTCCCTCTGCACTGCCATCATCTGCCGTTTGGTGTTTTCCAGAAGAAGCAGCTTAATTTAATACTTTTAAAAGTTGATTTTTGACTTAGGAGATAGCTCAGAGGTAAAAGTGTTTGGTGCATAAACATGAGGACCTGAATTCAAATCCTTAAGATCTATGTAAAAAGTTGGGTGTAGTAAGGTACACCTGTAACCCCAGCACTGGAGGAATAGGGGAGTCAGAGACGGGAGGATGCTGGAGCTTTGCTGGCTTAAATGAAGGGGCCATTTTCTCAAGTTTAATATAGAGCTAAGTGTACATTAAGGACCTGATAATTGCTGGATTAAGAACAGATGATCTAAATGTTAATGTCAAAGTTTCGTCATAAACTACCAAATGAAATATTATGGAAAAGAAGATGATAGCTCATTAGTTTCATAAACTAAACAACTTTTGATTGGTTAAATATAGTATGACTTATTTTTATAACTCATATTTTAGAATTATTGTTTTTAATTTGGTTAATTCAACAAAGCATACTAAGAAAAACATCTCCATAAAAATGATAGTTGGAGTTTGGTCTGATGCTTGTATGTTGATGCTGGTTACTAACTGAGTACACCTATCCTTGTGTAAATATACCTGATTGGCTGATTAAACGGCCTATATCTGAGCAGGGCAGAATGGGGTAGGTATAGCTAAGGTTCCAGAGCTTTAAAGGACAGGAGAATCACAGGAAGGAGACAGATGGAAAGAGAGGGGGCCATGGTAGGTTAGTGTGGAGAAGGAACCCTGTGGCTGGGTCAGGAGAAAGGACTCCAATAATGGCGTGGAAAGGCCCAGATGAAGAATTAAACAAGTATTCATAAGATTGTGGATGAAAGGCAGTCCAGTAAAAATGGTTAAGGCAGATGGCATTGGATGGGAGCTGAGAGATGGATGGTGAGGTTACTGAGACAACATAGGTAGAAATATCTGCTCGACCCAAGGTAATAGGGCAATTATAAAATCTAACAGGTGTCTGTGTCTCATTTGTGATAGCAGGTTAAATAATACTGCTGTAATAATTATAGGGAAATAATAATAAACATCATTTAGTCTAACACTTTTTACTTTCTACAACAAATGATTCAGCATTAATCCTGATGAAATAATCATCTTAGGCTAAGAAGGCTAAACCAGCAAAGTTGGCCAGCCCACTTAAAACACCTATGCTCTGCCAAGTTTTTTGTTATCTCTCAGTCACAGAGTTTGACTGCAACTGTACTTACCTACATGTTTTAAGGGGAAATTACATAGCAACAACAAAATGACACAGCAGAATTCATTTTCAACCAGTCCAAAACACTCATAAATAGCTTGTAATTTTCCTGCTTTATATAAACTGTCACTTTCAACATTCTAAAATTCGTCTACAAAATAAACTTTTTCTAATTTTACAGTAACAATTGCCAAGCCCAATTCTGGAGGTTAGACAAAAGCCAGCATTTATCAGGAACTTGTGAGGCCTGTTCCCCCCTCTAAGGAACCATTTCCTTACCATTGGCAGAAAGAAAAAATGGCTACCTGTGGTGCCTATTGGCATACCAAAGTATATGCTGGCCTCCAGGCTCCCTCAGTATCACAAATACCTGCTGCACATTTCAGATCCATGCTGGCATCCTAGTTGTTCTCACTCACCCCTAACCCTAAACTTCTCCAGTTGGTGGGCTTCCCTCCCGCTCACCCACCCAGCTTCTCATTTCTCCTTATAACATTTTTATTTCTCCTTATAACCCTGCTTTTTTGGCTATGCTTCTTTTGTCTTCCTCTCTCAGTCTGCACCTCTCACTCCTTTCATGCCCAGATACAATCTGCTGGCCACGTTCAGTCTACTACCTTCTCTCTCTTCTCTGGACTTTTCCAGATGCCTCTGGTTGTTCTCTCCCTTATCTACAATAAAAACCTTCCCCTCAACCATACCCTGAAACAGTCATGTTATTGGTATTTACATAACTGAATTTAGTTTTCATCTCATGGGAATTACACATTTGCTACTGTTCTTCCATTAAAGGTACAAAGTGTTGAGAATATAGCTCAGTGCTTATCATGCAAAGCTCTAGTCCAATCCCCAGTACCACAAACCAAATACCAGAAGCTCATTAACAGACACCAGCAAATACCAAACCACTATTAGTTAAAAATTAATTAATTTGCCAGGCAGTGGTGGCCTGTGCCTTTATTGCCAGCACTTGGGAAGCAGAGGGAGGCAGATCTCCGAATTCCAAGAGAGCCAAGGCTACAAGGCAGAATAAAAAAAAAAAAAAAGAATTAATTTTAAAAAAACAACATTTAATAAGCCAAACTATGGAACAAGCATAGGTCATTGCAAAATAAAAAGGTCAAAGTCAGAGCTACAGAGATGTCTCGGTGGATGGAAGAACACTTGCTGAGCTTCCAGAGGACAAGTTTGGTTCCAAGCACCCACACAGCAGCTCAGTCTTGTGTAACATGCTTTTCTGGACTCTGGCATGCAACAAACATGCACATGATGTACAAACATACACACAAGCAAAACAATTACACATAGAAAAATTTTTCAAAATAAGTAAATCTATAAACATTTTTAAAGATCAACACCATGTTAGAAATACCCTAACAAACTAATCCAAACATGCTCCCACGGCTGTATGCTGTCCAAAATGCACTATTTCCAGCTTCCCAGGTTTATATTTTGGTCATAGTAATACAAGTCATTCAGCTGCTTTTATATAAATTTTCTTAAACTTCCCCCACTTTCTCGCTGTATTTTATAAATGTCCCCATCTACTCTGTAAAAAGAGGCACAACTGTGAGAGCGGAGCTGCGGCCTATACGTGGGCAGAGAGTGGTAAGGGCGGCGCTCACTGCACAGACACGCTCAAGCCCATAGACATTTATGACCACATTTTCCATTCTTAACTGACTTGTTTCCAAACATTTACAAAGTTATGTTTTTTTAACTTTTAAAAAATATACTAGTTTGTTCACTTTATATCCCAGTTGTAGCCCCCTCCCTATAAGTTTTATATTATGTATTTTCTTTTAAAATTAGCTAGCTCATTTTATTCCTACTGCCCTATATAATTTATTAGACTATTCTTTCTTGTTCCCTAAATCATTAAAAATCATCAACCCTTATTTATTTGAGCACTTAACTTTTCTTCTCCTGTTTTCAGAGACGGCATAATGAATAGCCCGGGCTGACCTCGAACTTGGCTAAGGATGACCTTAAACTGATCATCTATCCTGCCTTCTCTTGGGAATTACAGGTATCTCACTATGAAAAAATAGTCTAGTTTTGAGTAAACTTACCTCTTCTCGCCTCTCCTCTGCAGAAGGAGTTTTGAGTTCCCGTGCGGTGTCATCTTTGGGGTCAAAAAGGTAGATGTAATCTGAAGAGTAACTAACAAGGACCTCTTGGCCATCTTCACTGTAGCACAGCGATGTCACTCTGCACGATTTATTACTGAGATGAGAAGGGATAAATCGAGCAACCATTCCAGTAGTTCCTCGGCCTGCATAATTCCCTAAATAATAGGAATTTGTTCAAAATTAATAGTTATAAACATCTTAAAAACTCTTATCCTGAATTATGCGATATATGAAATAATGTAGCAAATTAAACCCAAGTATCACTTTCTGAATCTATAAGAGGATTCCTTACCAGTCAAGAATTTATAGCAAACAAAAAAGAATGGTATAAAGATAGCGTATGTTCCAGCTCTTTTGCTACGACAAACACCAAAAGCAACTTGAAAAGTAAAGGTTTAATTTGGCTTATACTCCAAATGCCCACCCATCACTGAGGAAGTCAGGACAGGAACTTAAGCAGCAGCAGAGGTAGGAACGCAGAGAAGGGCTGCTTACTAGCTTGCACCCCCTGGCTTGCTTAGCTACCTTTCTTACACAGCCCACCCAGGCCCACAAAGAGCTGGGCCCTCCTTCATCAACTACCCACAAGCCAATCTGACAGAGACAATTTATCACTTCAGACACCCTCCTGCCAGGTGTGCCAAGCTGACAAACACACACAGCATATTTAAACAAACAACACTTAGCATCATTGAAAATTTCAGATAACATGATTTGCTGAAATATCATTTATTAATAGTTGATTTCTGCACTAAGCCATCTCCAAACTTTTCATTCAATTAAGATCACTTCTGTAACAGGAAACCTAACACTTAGCAGAACAGGTTGAATATACTCTAATTACTTATTGAATCACTTATTTATTTTAAAAACTATTATCTTCTTTTTTTGTTTGTTTTTCAAAAACCAGTTTCTATGTTTAACAGAGCCCTGGCTATCCTGAACATCCTGAACTCACTTTGTAGATCAGGCTGGCCTCGAACTCAGATATCTGCTTATCTCTGTGGCTGGAGTGCTAGGATTAAGGGTGTGTGCCAACACTCCTGGCCACTGTCTATTTTTGAATAAATGATATTATCATAACCCCTTTAAAATAAATGTCCTCATTAATATAATTTGCAGGTGCCAGGAAATTAAAATAACTCCTTTGCTTTCAACACAGAATTCAAAATATTAATAGGTTTGGAGCACAGAATATACAACTCAACACAAAGTTAGGCTGAAGATGAAAAGAATATGCGATGTAAGAAAATCATTTCCTATGACAGAGCCCTTTCTTATTAAAAAGGTTCTGAGATTTTTTAAATTATTTTTTACATGCATGAGCATTTGGACCACATGTATGACCCATGTGTATACACTCTCCACAGAGGCCAGAACAGGGCATTGAATCCCCTAGAACTGGAATTACAGAGGGTTGTTAACCACCATGTGGATGCTGGGAATCAAACCCAGGTCCGTCTCTCCAGCCTTCTTGCATTCTTTAGAGAACACACCATTGAAGATTTTAAGCCCCAAATTAGGTTGAATGTACTGAGATTTCTTCCTAGTCTAGTAATATTCTATATAATTAAATCAGTAATGAGAATATCTAAATTAAAATCATCAATAACTACTGCAACTGAGGTAAGCCAAAGAAGCATTTTTTGTTTATCAGCACAATCATTCATGGCATAAGTATAATACACTAAAGATCAAGAAGAGGATCATGAATTTAAAGATAATTTTTTTAAAAAAATTCTGACTCTTCAAAAAAATGAAAAAGGTGTTACTAAATAAGCACCACTGTCCTAACTGTGTTAAACAGAGCTTCTAGAACCATGTTAAAGGTAATACGCTATTATTTTTGCTGCAGCTTCTTTTGTGATGGTGGAATGCCCATGTTAGGCCAGTGTTTTACCACTGAGCTACACCTCTAGTCCTTGGCATTTTGAAACCCTGTGACCTGGCTGCACAGTTGAGACTGGCCTTGAACTCATGATTCTCCTTCCTCAGTCTCCCCAGTCCTGGAGTTATAGGCATTGACCATCATGTCTAGTTTATAATCCCATCTTTAACACCTCTGGAAGTCTTCAGTACAATTCAGTATGGTAGAAGAGAGTTAAAATGGCCCATGAATGCTAGATTCTAAGGATCCCAAAGCTGTGTAATCCCCAACAGTTGAATCTTGTCCTGATAAAAATGTAAATTGTCATACTTCTATTGAGAGCAATAAATAAGCCTATAATTTCATATTATATTACCATTTCATGCAAAATGTACATATTCAAATTGACAGGACTCCTTATCACAGTCTAAAAGAGAAAAGCTCTCAGAATGTAAAAGCCAAGCCTGAGGATGGAGAGGAATGGTGTGCAGCGCTGTCTTGAATGTAACACAGCTATTACGTTCATGAACTCACAGTAGCTGTGCACAGAAAAGCCCACTGATAGTCTAGCACTAATGGAAGAGTGGCCTATGAGACCCCCACCTCTACATAAGGAGCTATGGTAGTTAATGGGCTAGAGAAGGGAAGTAATTTTTCTTCAGATGTAGCCACTGCTAAGGTGCCCATGATACAGTAAATATGCCACTCATACACAGATGCTTAAGTAACTCTACTAAACTCAACAGGCTATTGAGGGAAACTGACATGAAAGTAGGAAGGACATGTTAGAAAAAGAAGGGTTTTGAGGGAAATGGGAGGAGGATAATAAACAAGAATGAAGGGGTGGATATGATCAAAATATATAAATGTATGAAATTGTCAAAGAATTCAAATTTATTAAAAACAAAACAGAAAAGCTCTCATCTAGTATTCCCTCCCATGCGATAACCTAGGTTGATTATTACTGACTTGGTGGTTTCCGCACAAGTCCACCTCTAATTTCATAACAAATGTGAAATGTGTATTTAGTACTCATTTTGTATAAATGTACACGCACATATAAACATGTGTGATCTTTGTAGTTGGACTTGGTACTCAAATAATATGTAGCAAATATTTATATCTGCTTAGTTTAGAATGCTGCAGATATTGCTGCAGTACTGAATTTCAGTCTGATTTTGTAACTGCACTGGCAGCAAAGGAGATAGTCTAAAGAGACGCTTGTGTGTCCCTTGTGTGTCACTGTTTTAAGACTATTAAAACAATGAGTCCTAGAGAACTAGAATTTCCCCAGGAATGTCATGCTGGCTGCAGGAAGGGCTAAAGCCCTGATAACAGCTAGAGGAAGAACATGAGCTCCTAGAAGAGATTTTACATAGTTCTGCCTAAGTTGTAAACCCCTAAACTTCCTAGTTTTAGTTTCAGCCTTTCTATAGAATTATACCACTGCTACAAAAACGGCAGAGAGAAAGTAGGAATTTCCCCACAGTATGGCCAAAATGTAAATAAATCCATTTTCTATATCAGTATGTTTCCTAATTACTTTCAGGAAACAGTAGGTTTATAAACCGAAGTACTCTCATGACACTGTCAGGAATTGGCAGGAATTATCATAAGGCAAAATAGAGGCACAGAACAGATTTTCCTTTCATCTCTAGTAGTTTCCAGTATATCTAACCCTAAGACATCTTGATTTCAGAAAGCTAAATTCTAGAAATGCAAGAAAACAAATTTCTTTCCTGCTCCCCCAATCCCAGACATGTTTTCTCTGTGTAGCCTTGGTGTCCTGGACTTGCCTTGTAGACTAGATAGGCCGCAAACTCAGAGATCTGCCTGCCTCTGCCTCCCTGAGTACTGCGAACACGGGTGTGTGCTACTGTACCCAGCAAGAAAACAAATTTCTATTGATTTATGAGACTCACTTTGATAGTTTATTATAGCAGCCTTGAAAAAGAAACAAATTAAGTGTTATAAATCTTTTCTCAGATTTATTTTATGTGTATAAGTGCTTGCTTAAGTGTGCATCTGTGTGTGTGTGCGCGCGCACGCGTGACTACTGTGCACATAGTCATACCACATGCATTCCTGCTATCCTCAGGAGTCAGCCTTCCTAGAATTGGAGTTGTAAACCACAATATGGTGCTAGGAACCAAACCCAGTGCTTTGCCAGAGCAACAAGTACTCTTAATCACTGAGCCATCTTTCCACACACCCGACTTTATTTTTAATAATGTAGTTGGGGGGATGGGGGAAAGGAGTGGATAAGGGACCTAAGGCGGTCAGAAGAACTTGAGTTACATACAGACAGCAGGAAACCATCTGGTAAAGTTGTAGGCCGCCTAACGTGAGTGCTGGGAACCAAATTCAGGTCCTCTGTAAGAGCAGCAAATGTTCATAACCACTGAACCATCTCCCCAGCTCTTGTTATGAACTGATAAACTGTGAAAGTACCATCCCAATAGAGTCTTTTCTCTTTTTCTTTTTGAGCCAAGGTCTCGTGTAGTGCATGTTGGCCTCAAATAAGAATGACTGTGAACTTCCGATCTTCCTGCCTCCAGCAACAGAGTGCTGGGGTGACAGTCATGCAACACTACGCCTAAAAGAGTATTTAACAATTAGCAAAATATATTCCCTTAGAATAATATATATACTAAATAACACAACAAAAGTAAAACCATGTAAATGTAAAATATCATAAAAATTTATTTAAACAGTCTCAAATTTTGCCCTTTTTTTCCTCACCTGTAGCTCTTGTGCCCAGCATTCGCCGATCATAAATCCGTACTGAGCTATCAGAGCAACCCACAGCGAGGTAATATGGTACCGGGGGACAAATAGCCACAGATGTGGCAGCACGCCGACAGTTGATTAAAATATCCTACAAAAGACAGACACATGACCAGGTACATACAGCTACATAGAAGTAAATACTTTTTTATAAGTAATTTATTTATTTTTATATTAATCACAGGTTATATACTTTGTATCCCAGCCATAACCCCCTCCCTCTTTCCCCATCCCTCCCTCATCTTCTCCCTGACCCCCTCCAAGTCCACTGAGAGGGGAGGACCTCACCCCCTTCCATCTGACCCTAGCTTATCATGTCTCTTCAGGGCTGGCTGCAATGTCCTCTTCTGGGATCTGGTTAGGCTGCTCCTCCCTCGGGGTGGGGGTGAGCAGTCGACAAGCCAGCCATTGAGTTCATGATAGAAATAGTCCCTGTTCCCCTTACTAGGGTACCCAGTTGGGTACTGAGCTACCATGGGCCACATCTGAGCAGGGGTTATAGTTTGTTTCCATACATGGTCCTTGGTTGGAGAAACAGTCTCATAGAAGACCCCTGTGCCCTAATCTATTTGGTTTTTGTGGTACTCTTGTCCTCGCCAAATCTTTCTAACTCCCCCTTTTTTCATATGATTCCCTGCACTCTGGCAATGGCTTGGTTGTGAGTCTTAATATCAGCTTTGATTCACTGTTAGTTAAGAGTCTTTCAGAGGCCCTCTGTGGTAGGCTCCTGTCCTGTTGCTTGTTTTCTCCTATATTCAATCTCCATCCCGTTTGTCTATCTAAGCGAGGGCAAGATAAAAGGTCCTCCTTCTTATCTTCTCTAGGTGTATAGATTTCAGCATGTCCATCCTATCCTATAGATCTGTATAAGTGAGTATATACGAAATGTTTCTTTCTGCTTTCAGGAAGTAAATACTTTTAAAACACTTTCTACTTAATTATAAGAAAATAATCTACCTCAGACAGTCTAATTCAGTCAATAAAAACAAGAAGGGAAAAAAACAAAATGGTTTTCTTGTGATTCACTTTTTAAGACTCTGTTAAAATTTATTTCTAACATATTTACCCAACAGGGAAATACACAGTATATATAATAATATATACACTTACAAAGTTCATAATTTTAACATCTTGGTAGCTAAGAATTATTCTATAGTCACCGAATTTTCCTTATCCCTTATATATGATAAGTTTTACCAAGGAAATAATACTTCCACTTCTTCATTCTTGTATTATTTTAAGAATATTATTTACAAGAGCACACCTGCATCCTCTTAAAATGTGGACTAAACTATGGTTTAAAAGCGTTTAGAATCATGAGTTTTAGTACCCCCCGCTTACTAAGGAATGCATATAGCAATTGTTCTCAAAGAACCTATTATATGTTCGTAAAATATGCATATAGTCTGCAACCTACGTCGGAATGAGGGGACTTAATGGAGGGAGGTCAAGGCCATTGCCTTTGTCCACAGTAACCAGGATGAGCTTGCCTGCCAGAATATGGAAAGGCAAAGCAATTCTGTCAAGGAAAGGGAAAGTACCAAGGTAAGGGGCTTTCTGAAACCTCCCACGCAGGATGACTCAGGGATTATGCTGGAAAAGCAGAAAATGACAAATAAGAGGGAGAAGAACCAAGTACCTTGTGGCTTTCTCTTGCCCCTCACTTCTGTACCCGAAGCCCCTCACTGTCCAGCTCTCTTGCCCTTCTCACCTGCATGTCTGGGGCTGGTTGCAACCCTGACACTGGTACACTCCCAGATCCCAGCACAGATGGTGTTGCCTGCACTCAGTCTGCAGAGGGTCCTATTTTTACTTCCTTCTCCACCCCAATCCCTAGGCTACTCCTCAGAGAGAAGGGGTTATCCCTCTTCAATGTTTTTATTCCTGAGTGGTCCACTCCACAGTATTAAAAACAGCTTTTAATTCTTTGAGGAAACGTATATAAAATATGTATATGAAGATCTTATACATGCACAATTTTTCTCAATTCTGAGGTTCAAATACAGAGCCTTTGGCATGCTAGCTACCACTGAACTACATCCCTGTCCCTAAATGCCTAATATTTTAACTTATTTCAGCTTTCCATTCAATGTGTATATATGTTTATATATGTTACATAACATTAAAAAAATATCAAAATTTTGTGTTTAAAATTTGTTTCTACTTTTTTGTTTCCTGCTTCACCTGTTTCGAGTACATATTCTTTTTCATTACTATAGGTTCACTGGTTTAGTTAATGATTTTTGGCTTTGTTTTGTTTCTGCTACTTTTTAGTTTAAAAAAATGAGTAATATTTCTTTATTTCATTGACTACTTCAATGACTTTGTAAAAATCTACTGCTCTCTGTATTGTGCATGGCAGACAGAATTCTTGAGAGACACTGTCTAGGGCCAAAAAAATTTTTGAGGCCTCTTTTTTTATATAAGTTTTAAATATTATTAACTCAAATACTAATACGTAAACTGATTTTTGGGATGTGAGCTAAATTTGGCTGGTAACACACTGACAGAATGTTATTTCTTTAGAAACAAGAAAAAACACTCTTTTAAATGATGGAGAGAGCCAGGCAGTGTTACCCCGCCTGTAACCCCAGCACTTTCTAGGCAGAGGCAGGCCTTGTCTAGAAGTAAGTTCTAGGACAGCCAGGGCTACACAGAGAGAAACCCTGTCTTGAAAACAATTCAAAAACGAAGAAAATGAAAGATGGAGAGAAAGATACTAAATTTTCACCCATTTTATCACTGCTGTTTTAGTAAGCCAAACTGTCTACTTGTAAATGAGATATATTGATAAATTCTCCAGGTTTTTGTAATACTAAAACAATTTTCGTCACATTTATTTTTGCATATGTGTATGCGTGTGTATGACTGGGGGTGAGCACTCACATACATGAGATTATGAGTGTGGAGGCCAGAGGTCAATGCCTGGGGTATTCCTCAATTGCTTTATCTTTTATTATTTGAGACAGGGTCTCTAACTAAACTTGAAGCTCATCATTTCTGTTAGGGTGGCTAACTAATCAGCTCCAGTGATATACCTAGAGGATTACAGATGCACACTGCCTTGCCCAAGGGCACTAGAGTTTAAAATTCTGGTTCTTTTTTTGCTTGTTTTTGTTTTTGCTTTGAGACAGGGTTTCTCTGTGTAGCCTTGGCTGTCCTGGACTACCTTTGTAGATCAGGCTTGCCTAGAACTCAGATATCCGTCTGCCTCTGCCTCCAAGTGCTGGGATTACAGGTGTGCACCACCACCGCAACCGGGAAAAACTCAGATTCTTACATTTTGCATAGCAAGTACTTTAAGGATTGAGTCATCTCTTTTATCCTTTATAAATATATTTAAATGTATAACAGAAGTTTATCAACCTCATTAAATTTAAATAAAATTTGTGATTGAAAATTTTAGCAAAACAAAATTATCACCAGAGATATCTTACTGATCATAATTATTTTTTCCATATCACTTGTATAAAACTTGGATTCTTACATCTTTGCAGTCTTCTTTTGTGCAACTAGTTTTGATGCGTGTATCAAACCACCTAACGGTTCCATCTTCACCACAGGACAGGAAGGTGTAAGGGTCATTTGGTACAGTCATAATCTGAACAACAGACAAAAGTACAAGAAATACAATTAAACAGGTGGCTTTGAAACACACTGCTACTGTTTCATACATCCATGAAGGTAAACTCAAGAAAACTATCCACGTAAGTCATTATCTATGACTATCCAAAGCATGATTTCAAACAGAGAATACGGATACAACAGCCTTGTAAAATGATGCTACTCTGAACTTTATATAACTCCATGTAAGTTTTTCCAAAATCATAAACTTTGAATAACTTATCTTTTTAAGTATGTTTAAATTAAGATAATAGAGTAGGAAGGTTATGCTGAAGGAATGACCCATATAAACCCCAAATAATGATAAGCATCTTTAGGAATAAAAATAAAAGGCAAAATTGTATTTGTCAGAAAAAAACTACAAGATAATGAAAAAAGTCAAAAAGAAAAAGATGAAGACTGTTGGCTTATAAGATGGAGGAAGAAACCCTGATCCAAAACATGCGTAAAGGTTATAGAGGTAGGAAAAGTAAAGACAGAAGCGTGCAGACCCATTAACACTTGGATTTGAGCCAAGCATCTCATGATAGATCCCTGACTTGCAGAATAACCAAATAAATTTGTGTTGTTTAAGCCACTTGTGTTTGTTTCTCTAAAACTTAAGTATTGATATTTCTTTGATTTTATTGAACAAATTTACAATCAACACATAATAAAGACTACACCACAGAAGGCAACTATAAAAAGTACACTTAACAGGAACGAAATATGTATTTCAAGGAAGATACAACTTTTGGCTCATTTCACATTTGTGAGAAATGTGATTACTGTAGCCCAACAAGTTAGCAGTGTTGAATTATTTACTTATGACATCATTTTATCAGTAAAATGTATTTGCAACTTGTTGCTGACTCATCTCTGATAACTTCATTAATTAAAAAGGTCATTTTTCACTTGGTATATATACTACTGTCTACAAACCAAAATAATTTTTTTTTTCTAGACAGGGTTTCTCTGTATAGCCTTGGCTGCCCTGAAACTCACATTTTTAGACCAGGCTGGCCCCAAACTCACCTCTGCCTCCTGAGTGCTGGGATTAAAGTTCTGTGCCACCACCGTCCAGCTACATTAATTATTAAATTTTTATTTTTTTATATTAATTATTCACATTGTATCCCAGCTGTAGCCCCCTCCCTCCCTCATCTCCTCCCATGACCCTCTCTCCAAGTCCACTGACAGGGGAGGTCCTCCTCCCCTTCCATTTGACCCTAGCTTATTAGGTTTCATTAGGACTGTCTGCACTGTCTTCCTCTGTGGCCTGGTAAGGCTGTTCCCCACTCAGGGGGAGGTGATCAAAGAGCCAGCCACTGAGTTCATGTCAGAGACAGTCCCTGTTCCCCTTACTAAGGAATCCTCTTGGATACTGAGTTGCCATGGGCTAATCTGAGAAGGGGTTCTAGGTTAGCTCCATGAATGGTCCTTGGTTGGAATATCAGTTTCAGAAAAGCCCCCTGTGCCCAGATTTTTGGTTCTGTTGCTCTCCTTGTGGAGCTCCTGTCCTCTCCAGGTCTTACTCTCTCCCCCTTCTTTCATAAGATTCCCTGCACTCTGCCCAAAGTTTGGCTATGAGTCTCAACATCTGCTTTGATACACTACTGGGTGTACAAACCAAATTCTTAGGAGCACATATTTCCTAAAATATTTTTTAAACAAGTGATTTAATTCCTTCATCTAATCAGTTCATTAGTTTAGAAAAATTCAAGCAATCAGTTCACTCAAGTAATTACAATATGAACCATTAAAACATTTATAAGTGGTAAGGCTGCCTCCCCCCACCCATCAAGGGAAGGTGGCTGGGCAGCCTTACTACACCACAGAGGAAGACAATGCAGTCAGTCCTGAAGACCTGATAGGTTTAGGGTCAGATGGAAGGGGAGGAGGACCTTCCCTATCAGTAGACTTGGGGAGGGGCATGGGAGGAGATGAGGGAGGGCAAGATTGGGAGGGGGCTAGAGCTAGGATACAAAGTGAATAAATTGTACTAAATAAAAAAGTAAAAAAAAATACAGGAATCTATTTTTTTTTCTTAAAAAACATTTATAAGTGATGCCCTTTGACATAGACTGGGAGTTAACAGCAAATTAGAAAATATGTCCAGTCTGGTTGCTGACTTAGTAAGAGACTTAGTGACTACACACAAAGACCAATAACAAAATTTATAAAATCAGTCCCAACCACTATACAAAGAAACTATAACACAATTAGGAAAGAAGGGGAAATACACTCTTTAGAATCCGTACATTATGGCATTTGAAAAGGTTCAAGCTCTCCAGACATGGTGGCACACACCTTTAATCTCAGCACTGGGGAGGTAAAGGGAGGCATAGCTTGACTTCCAGTCAGCCTGGCCTAAATAGAAAGCTCTAGTCCAGCTGGGGCTGCACTGTGAAGTGTCGTGTGGGAGGCGGAGTCACACCATCTGTGGTGGCCTAAGGCGATAATTCCCAGTACACAGAGGCAGGAGGACCAGGAATTCAAGGTCAGCCGCAGCTACACAGCAAGCTTGAAACCAGAAGAGGTACAGGAAACTCTCTGACTCAAAAAGCCAATTAACACATCTGGGTAAGGGAGTGGACAGGATAGAGATGGGGACAAGGGGTCAGAAAGGCAAGGGGTGAGGGTGCACACATTTAATCCCAGCACTTGGGAAGCAGAAGCAGGTGAGCTTTTCTGAGTTCAGGACTAGCCTGATCTACAATGTGAATTTCATGCCAGTAAGTGCTACAAAAGAAGACCCTGTCTCATAAAGAATTTGTTGTTGTTTTGGGTTTTTTGTTTGTCTTTTTAGTGTGTTACTGCAACACAAAATAAACTTATACCGTAAGGACAACAGAAATGAATCTCTGTAAGGCAGTGCATTTCAGAGTACAAAACCTACTACAGAACCATTTAGCAAACTAAAAGGGGCATATTTAAAAGGCTGACACTTGCCATTATCTTTGTATGTTAATGTAAAATTAATTTAAAAATAAATTAACTAATGCAAACGGGGGAAGAGCAAGTATCTGTTTAAGGCATGGTTGTTTAAGCAATTGCAAACTCATCTTACAATACTAACACTAGAATCTTACTTTTATAATTTTATCCACATAATCTACCATATTTTCAGAAATGCTTTGAGGAAGTACAATCTGCCAATAATTTCTATAGCTAAAAATGTAGATGCATATGTAAATAAATGCATAGACACATACACAGAAGCATGCATTTATACACACACACACACACACACACAGTCCTGTACCTCATAAGTAGTTCCATAATGGCACGTAAATTGGCACTGTCTGTTGGTTTCTGCATCCTGCTCAATGTTAGTATAAAATATGACTCCATCTCCAGAGCAAGACACAATCTGCTTATCACCTGTGCACGGCAAAAACTTTGCACTAAATATATTTGCTCGATGCCCTGAACGGATGGTTGTCAAAACCTATACAAAAAAAGGGAAAAAAAAGGTAATTCATAGCATTGCTTATTTTCCTAATGAGAAACACTCATATATAACCAGTAATAGAGTCATTAATATCCTCAACCAAAGATTACTGTCTGATTTCAAACTAAATTACTAAAAAAAAAAAAATCAGAATCTCACTTATTTTCTTTTGTTCTAAGAAAATTATCAGTAATTGAGGTAATTCCATGAAAAGCAATCAGCAAACTTCTCCTTAAACTGTTTCTCTCCCATCCATAAATTCTTAGTAACTAAAAAAACTATTTGAATTGACTTTTGAAACAGAATATACTAAATTGATTAAGCAAATTTCTCTCAAGAAAAAGAAACAAAATAAACTGAATTTACATGACTTAAAATCAAATTAATAAAATGGTAAGATGGGCATATAGCATAATTCTAACATCCAATTCCTTTCTGTGATGGAACTAAGGTTAATATTAGCACTTAATATTTACAATACACATTACAGATCAAGAACTGATTATCCTTAGTATTTAAAAATTAATCAAAAAAAAATAACTTACATAATTTTTTAAAAAGGCAAACCCTGAACAGATGGCCCAAAAATAAACAGATAAGCCTTAAAATTATGAAAAACCAACCCGTCAATTTTATTCACGAAGGAAGCAGAAAATTTATTGAGAGTCCCATTCTTGTTCAACAGACTGGAAACAATGAAGACGCACAACAACCACCTCTCTAAGGACTATGGATGTGCTAAGTTATGATAAAGGAGAAGAGGTCACCAAGAACTCACAAAAGTATTTACATGTCAATCCACGCCCCAGCCAACTCTATTTCTAAGAATTTATCCTAAGAATATATTTCTAGCAACAAAAGAAAAAGTCTCTAAGTTTAATGAGTTATTACTTACAGTAGCAAAATATAAGACCAGCTTAATGACCTGATATTTCTACCTCTACAACAGAGAATAAGGTGAACAGAAATTTGTTATGCCTTTAAAAAAGAAAGAAAAAAGAGAAAACTGTAAAAATGCAGACGTTAAGTTAGCGTGTGTCCCTTGGAGCAAATATGCAGCAAACGTCTCAGAGAACAACCCCCACAACATGCATGGGTGTGAACACGTGTGGCTTCAGCTCCTAGGTAAGAGAGGCCCTGCTGGGGGCAAGCTCAGGCCAGACCACAGAGCCAGCTCCAGGACAGCCTTTGCTGCTCAGCAAGACCTGTCTCAACACACAAAAACAACCCTAATATCAGAATAACATACTACTAACAATAATATAATAATAAAAGACTGAGTAAAAATCTGTAAATTCACAAATTATCTTAAAAGCTTTAGGGACAAAAAAGTTAGCTGCAGGAAAAATTCACAACAGTCTGGATCTTGAAAATGACAACCCCTGGAGGGTGGTAGAAGCCCATTTATTTAAAGAATTGGCCCCCACGGTATAAATACTTAAGAGAAAGTGGAAACGTTGAGAGATCACTGAAAGCATACAATTGAAAAGCATTGTGGGAGCCAAGCACGGTGGTGCAAGCCCGTGAACCCAGCACTCTGGAAAGCAGGGGCAGACGATCGCTGTGAATTCGAGGTCAGCCTGGTCTACAAAGCAAGTGCAGCACAGCTCAGGCTACACAGAGAAAGCCTGTCACGAAAAACCTAAAAGAAAAGAGAGGAGAGGAGAGGAAGGGAGGGGAGGAGAGAAGAAGGGAGAAGAGAGGAAGAGGGGAGGGGAAGAGAGGAGAAAAGAAAAAAGGAAGGAAAGGAAAAGGAAAGCACTGTGGGACACAGTGTTGACCCTCTTCCTCTTTACTGTGTGCTCTTAAGGCTAGCGATGTGACCATCATTAACTTCAGCTGCGATGTGCTACCCAATTATAAGCCCAAAGCACCAGAGCCAATCAACCAGGAGCTAAAAACCACCAAAGCCACAGCCGAAACAAACCCTTCCTTTTTAAAATTACCTCAGCCATTTTGTTAATGATAAATGCAGAAATCCAGGGCTGGAGCCATGTAGAGCAGACTACACTTTAATTCAATCAGCTGGGACACTGAGGCAGGAGAATTACTTTGAATTTGAGGACAGCCTGGGCTGCACAGTGTCTCAAAGAGTCGGGAAAGGCCTTTCAAGAGTAAAAAGCAGGAATGGATGCAGGAGTGCTAGAGAGAGGGCTCCGCAGATCAAGGGAGCTTGCTGCACCTGCAGAGGACCTAGGCTTGATTCCCAGCACTCACATGGCAGCTAACAACCATCAGTAACTACAGTTCCAAGGGATCTGGTGCTCTCTCTTCTGGCTTCCTCGGGCACCCAGCACACTCACAGTAAACATACAAATACGGACATACAACATTAATACACATAAAATAAAAATAAATTATAAAATAAATGTGTGGGGGCTGAACACATGGCTCAAATTAAGGACACTTGCTGGCTCTTCCAGAGGATGAGAGTTCAATTCCCAGCACCCACATTACAGCTCCACAACTCTCTGTAACTCAAAGTTCAAGGGGATCCAATGCCCTTTACTGGCCTCCAGAGGCAGCAGACACAAACTTGTGTGTGTGTGCGTAAGCACATGCACCTGGTGATAAACTGATTTTGAAAAAAGAAAGAAAAAAAAGTCTGTGAGTTTGAGAACAGCCTGGTCTACACAGTGAGTTCCAGGATAATCCAGGACAGGCACGACTATACAGAGAAACCCTGTCTCAAAAAAGAAAACAAAAAACCCAACCAACCACACAAACAAAAATCTTTCATATTCCAAAGGAAACTACAGTACCTACATGTAACAATGTCTAAATTACACAATTAAATTTAATAAAGAAGATAATCTAATTCAACTACCCATCCTATGATTACAACTGCCTCATTCCTAGGTTCTTTATCATTAAATGATAAATATTTAACCACTTCACCTTTCTGCTGTACGGATTACTAATTACTAGTTTGGTGTCATCAGAGCCAGATAATATATATTCTCCAGTGTCATTCCAACAGATTGTATTAACCTGAAAAGAAAACAAAAAAAGCAGCTTTAAAAAACTGGACAGAACAAGAAGTAAGCCACCTTTCACTCACCTGCTTTACAAAATGTACAACACTACTAAAGCCACTGTCTATGAGGGCAAGTTCACAGACTGACACTATCCTCCAGGTCTTGACTCACAAGGTCACTGTTATATCCTAAAAGGCTCAAAAGACTACTGCAAAACCCAACATTTTATCTCAGATCTTCCAGACAAACCACTGTCACTACGACCAAAGACACCAGGCATTCCTGGTAACTTCTGCAGGGAAGTTCTGAGCAGGAAAACTTGAATTATATGCTAAGGGTGTTGATACAGTAGACAACATGTGAGCTAAAGCAAAGAGGGGAATTCTAAAAGAAAGAACAGTAAAGTTTACTTTACTGGTAAAGTAATGCTAGAGATCAAAAACAAGTTTAACAGAAACTTTGATAGGCTTATTAACACACTGGACATAGTTGAAGAACGAAACTTTGACTTTAGGATATATAGAAACCTTAAAACAAAGTCTGGGGTGTGGGGAAGTAAGCAATCAGAATATACAAGGGCTGTGATACAAACAAAAAAGTTATATAATCCATGCTTAATGGAAACGCCGAAGGACTAAATTGAGAAGGGCAGAAACATTTTGCAAACTAGAGATTCAGAGTGCTCAGAGGAAACTGAGGAGCAGCAAAGCACTTTAAGTATGTGAAGAAAGTCCTGGAAAGAGGCCATCCAAGGCTGACTCACCGGTCAGAGCCTTAGAATGTGTGGAGTCTGGAGTGCTACAGGTCCCAAGCCTGATTACAAAACTTATCTTGGACCAGCTTCAGCTTCAATTGTAGCCACTGTCCACATCAATAAACTCTTTAAAATCTTTAAAATTTTTAATACAAGGAGAAAACAAGCAACAGGACAGGAGTATGCCAAGGAGTACCTCTGGGGGGGGGGGGTCAACGTAAAGATGTATCAGAGCAGATATTAAGACTTGAGATCAAGCCTTTGGCAGAGGGCAAGAAGTGATGATAGAAATGGAGGAGGTTGGTGAAACTTGGAGAGAACAAGAGCTCCACAATGACTAAACTGAGCAGGGCACAGGAGTCTTGTATGTGACAGTTTCTACAACCAAGGACCACGTGTGGCTGTGTCCTGGAACCCCTGTGCAGATGGGACCCAGGATAGCTCGGTGTAGGACTGAAGACCCTATTCAGGGAAACAGGGACTGTTTCAGTCATGATCTTGATGGCTGGCTCTTTGACCCTCCCCCATACAAGCCTGGGAGTGACAGACTGGCTAGATCCCAGTGGAGGACATTGCA
Source organism: Pachyuromys duprasi (assembly GCA_028658305.1). Lineage (NCBI taxonomy): Eukaryota > Metazoa > Chordata > Mammalia > Rodentia > Muridae > Pachyuromys > Pachyuromys duprasi. The sequence continues at coordinate 25,817,059 of CM053759.1, read as the reverse complement.
GCCAGTCCTGAGGAGACAGGATGAGCTGGGGTTGGATGGAAGGGGAGGAGGTCCTCCCCCATTGGTGGACTTGGAGGGGGCGGGGAGGAGATGAGGGAGGGTTGGAGAGGGTGGGAGGGAATGAGGGAGGGGGCTATGCATGGGCTGCAATGTACCTAACCTGTGATTGATAACAAAAAAAAAATGTATAATAAAAAAAATTTTAATACAAATAAGTTAAGTCACAAAAGCAACTTAAAAATGGGTTAGACTGACATTCTTATCAGCTATATTAAATGTCAGACTGTACATGTAGAGCCTGTAATACTACTAAGTGAACACAATAATGTCCAACCTATAATTTTATGCCCACTCAAAGCATAAATCAGGTGTGAAGGCAAAGAAAAAGGAGGTTTAAATTTGTGAGAAAGTTTACTTTCTTCAGCAATATACTTGAGAACACCGTAAAACCTAAAAGAAAAATGTAATAATGAAAAGATACAGACACTTGTAAATCCATTTGCAACTAACATTTAGAAATCTTTCTCTGGGTAAGGTAAAAGATTTGGTCTTTGGCTCCTAAAGGGTATAAAACCTGGCACAGAACACTCTTGCCCTCTTCAGTGAATGCCCCACATGTGTAAGAATTCCAGGACACTTTTCTGAATATTTATTCATTTAGTATCTTTCTGAAGAGGTTTTCTCAGTCCAAATGTGCAAAGGCAGAAGGGCAAGTATGTTGACTATGAATACATATGTTTAAACAATTAAAATGTCAAAAAGTAAATATCAGGAAAAAAGCAAAGATATTGATTATAAGTGGTATGCTATTTAATTATGGAAAGCTTTTCTGTAACACTTCAAAGAGAGACTTCTGGTTATAAGACATAAAATAAAAAAGACGGAAGCCAGGTATGAGGTGCATGCCTGTAATCCTCACCCTTGACAAGCTGTGGCAATTAGATCACGAATCCAAGGACAGCTCAGCCTGCAATGAGGTCCAGTCCATCCTGAACTACATAGCAAGTCCTTCTTTAGAAGAATATAGACAGACAAACAGAAACACACACACACATACACAGAGTCTAAATGTTACTTAAAATGTTGTTTGTTTTGGTTTTTTGAGACTTAGTTTAAAATTTTGTTTTAAAGAAGTAGACCAGTCAACTAAGAAGACACAACTGAAATGGGTCAATGAGGCAGAGAGAAAACAAGAATAATACAGTACTAGCAGAAAAGCATTAACAGTGAGAAGAAATTCTAATGACAACTAAGTCTCTTTCCTTCTTTCTTTCACTCTCTTTTTTTTATTTTATTTTTGAGGCAGGGTTTCTCTGTGTACCCTTGGCTGTCCTGGACTCACTTTGTAGACCGGGCTGGCCTCAAACTCACAGAGACACACCTGCCTCTGCCCCCCAAGTGCTGGGATTACAGGCATGTGCCACTGCACCCAGAGGCAGCTAAGTTTTTAAGATGTAAGCATGCTCTAGAGATAAGAGTTGTAACAACCCTCACAAGCGCAACTTCAGTAGAGTGAATGAAATGGAAGCCTCACAAAGAAAAAAATTCACCTGGCCTTCAAACAGCACAAAACCAAACCTTACACACACACTTCTAATTCAAAAATATGCTTTCATGGAAAAATATGTGTGTGAATATATTCAAAGCATACTTATAAAATTTTCAAAGAAAACAAATTCCAAATATACTTGTGTTTTGATTTTATTTTGTGTGTGTGGGTCAGGGTGACCTTGAACACACTACCTAGCTGAGGAAAAGCGTGAACTGCTGATCCTCTGTCCTTGTCACACTGTCACCATCCCTTAACTACTTCCCCATTCTGAAAAGTCAGTTATAATTCATCCTAGGAAGATTAGGACATTTAATCAGTCAATCAAACACACTATGAAAGCTATTTCTAGTTAAGAATTAACCATTACTTACACAGCCATCATGCACATTTAAGGTTGCTTCAAGTTTTAATCTTTGGATAAATTCTCTTCTTCCTGTTTAAAAACAAAGAATTCAATAAACCATACAATCTCCACTGAAATCAAGAGCCTAAGACCTGACACAACATAACCAACCTCTAATTTCAGCTCTACCATCTACAAAGTAAATGATATTAGACAAATTAACCCCCTAAGGTTTATTTCCTCATTAGCATAACTAACTTACAAAAGACAACACGGTATTTGAATCACAGTAAATTCTTATTTCTTCATCTATTAATTTAACAAATAGTCAGTACTCAGTGTTCCAGATAATGTTCTAGAAGCTAGGAATACAGTGTTCCCTTGGCAAGGGTAAAGACAATAAAGGGTGTCTCTACTATGAATTCATTAGGTAGAAACATAAAGCAGGACATGGGGATGAAAGAGGGCTGGGGTGGGGGTTGGGGTTCTCAATCTTATACAGGGTAGCAAACAGTAGTAAGATGGACTGGTTTTTTTTTAGTTAAGATTTATGCATTTTTACTTTAGGTGCCCAAGTGTTTTACCTACATGTATATATGTACACTGTGTGCAAACTCAGGTCCTTTGTAAGAACAAGTGCTCTACCTGCTGAGCCATTTCTTCAGCCCCCAATATTTTAAACAAATATATAGCAGAAAATATGTAAGTGAAATCAGCCTGAATGTCCAGTAAGAGCAAAATAGTTTAAATGCTGCAAAAATGAGAAATGACTCCCTCTTAAAAAAAAAAAAATGAATCATCTTTACCAAAGACAGGCCAGAAAGCATGCTCATTTGGCAGCTGCAATGAAAGCTGAGTTTATAACAAAGAGCTGCAATTAACTGCTGAACAATCAGGCTGATGAGTTATCAAAATTAGTATACTAAGTTCTACATTCTGTCATGAAGCTTCTGTGTCACACTTTCTTGCCATTCAAGGATCCTCAATTTAATTTATTTGACTTCCTTCACTTTGGGTTTTGTTTCTCTGTGTAGTCCTGGCTGTACCGGAACTCACTCTGTAGACTAGGCTGGCCTTGAACTCAGAGATCCATCTGTCTCTGCCTCCCAAGTTCTGGGATTAAAATGTGTACCACAAATGCCCAAACAGCTTTATCTTAGCCACAAATTAGAAACAACCCAACTATCTAAAAACTGGTGAACAGACAAACATCCATACTATGGACCACTACCCAACAATAAAAAGAAATAAATTATTAATGTACATAATGTAGACATATTTAAGGACAATTATGCCAAGTGAAAATAATCTTATCTGAAAATGCTAAATGTCATCATTTATAAAGTTACACATATTATGTGTCTATATAACATCCTTCTTTCTTTTGAGATGGTGCATCTTTATTTGCCCAAGTTGGTCTCAAACTTGTGGGCTTAAATGATCTAGCTGCCTTATTCTCCTAGGTAGTTCGGAGTACAGTCATGCACCACAACAACCAATGTAAGATATCTATGAAGTGACAAAACTGTATGCAAGGAGAATAAAATTGTGCTTGTCAGGGTTACAGCAGTAAAAGAAGAATATAAAAAGGGTTACACAAAAGATCCTTGTGGGGCTGGAAAGATAGCTCAGAGGTTAAGAGCACTGTCTGCTCTTCCAGAGGTCCTGAGTTCAATTCCCAGTAACCACATGATGGCTCACAACTATCTTCTAGAAAGAGATTTGGTGCCCTCTTTGGCACGCAGGTATACATGCAGACAGAACACTGTATACATAATAAATCAATCTTAAAAAAAAAAAAAGATCCTTGTGATGGAATTTTATATTTTAACCACATTAATCCATAATTAGTGAACTAAAATTAACATTAATCTGGTCAAATATCAGACTATATAAATTTGTATAAAATTACAAAATCTGAGTAAGGAAAGTGAATTCCGTCAGTTTCCTGGTTATTATATTTCAAAGGAAGTTAACATTGGGGTAATGGTTAAAGGTTATATGGTATACAGCTTTTTTATTACAGATGGTTGTGTTCCGCCATGTGGGTAGAGGGAATTAAACCTGGGACTTCTGGGAGAGCAGCCAGCACGTTCAACCACTAACCCATCTCTCCAGATGCAAATGTTCTATTATTTCTTATAACTGCATATGGGTCAATTATTTTCTTCAAATATTAACTTTTAAACTTAAAATAATAATATTTTAGCCAGGCGTGGTAGCATACACTTTTAATCCCAGCACTCAGGGAGGCAAAGGCAGTCGGATCACTGTTGAGTTTGAGGCCAGGCTACAAAGTGAATCCAGGATAGCCAAAGCTACACAAAGAAACCCTGTCTCAAACAAAACAAAAACAAACAAAAAATTCCCAGAGACAATGCCAAACCCAGATGGCTTCAATGATTTAAGGAAAAAGTACTTTCAACCTTATACAAATTGTGAAAAATGGCACATATCCTAGATGAAGCCAACATCATTCTAGTATTAAAACTAAGTACATTTTTAACACTCTAAACTATGAACAACAGCCCAAAGCTAACTGAAACTTAAAACATAAAAAGGAGCCGGGCATTGGTGGCACACGCCTTTAATCCCAGCACTCAGGAGGTAGAGGCAGGCAGTTCTGTAAATTCAAGTCCAGCCTGATCTATATAGAGTTCCAGGACTGCCAGGGCTACACAGAGAAAGCGTGTCTCAAAACACAAACACACACACACACACACACACACACACACACACAGAGTATCTTACCGTACCGTAACAATAAGAGCCCAGAAATTGAATACTGAATTGAATATCAACTCAATTCAGTTCAAACATCCAAATTTAATTAACCTCTTAAAGGCTGGAGAGTTGGCTCAGAGGTTAAGAGCACTGGCTATTCTTCCAAAGGTCCTGAATTCCATTCCCAGCAACTACGTGGTAGCTTATAACCACCTCTAAAGAAATCTGGTGCCCTCTTCTGATGTGTAGGCACACATGTAGGCAGAATACTATATAAATAATAAATCTTTAAAAAAAACAAGTAATCTCTTAAGAGCATCAGTGGAAGAATTCAGAAGCTTTATTTTAAGTTTATTATCACTGTGTGCGTGGTGCACACAGGGGTAGGTCTATGCCATGGTGCACATATGGAGATCAGATAACTTCATCAAGTTGTCCTCTCCTCCTACTTGTATGTGGGTTTTGAGGACTGAACTCAGATCATCAGGGTGCAGCATGGACCTTTACTCACTGAGCCATCCTGCCAATTTCCAAATAACTTTTTAAAAATTGTTTGCATTTACTGGCTTTTAAAAAACTTTCATGTTTTGATATTTCCCTCATCCAACTCCTCCAAACTCCTCCCCACCTCCCTATCCATCATCTTTCTCAAAAATAAAAGGATAAAATGACTAAAAATAACAAACCAAACAAACCAGAATATGGAAGTAACATGGGATCTGTTTTATGTTGGCCAACTACTCCTGAGCATGGGGCCTGCCCTGGAGTGTGGTTCATATATATACCCAGTGTCCCTCCATTAGAGAAAAACCATTTTCCCTTTCCCAGTTGGTATCAACTGTAAATAGCTTCTTGATTAGGGATGGGGCTTTGTCTACAAAAATTTTTCTGAAAAAATAGAAACACTGACAAAGTAACCAGTTGTGCTCAATGTCTCAGCAATCTCACAACAGCCGACTTTCCTAATCTGAGAAAGAGCAACTACAAAAACCTATAGGCAACACACTCAAGAGTAAAAGACAATCGTTAAAATTTATATGTATGGCATAAGTGTTTTGTCTTTGTGCATGTGTGTGCACCATGTGTGTGCAATGCTCACAGAAGCTGGGAGAAAAGATCAGAGCCCTTAGAACTAGAGTTATAGACAGTTGTGAGCTGCCATGTAGGTGCTGGGAAATGAGCCTGGGTCTTCTGCAAGAGCAGTAAGTACTCTTAAAACACTGCCATTTCCCCTTCCAAATGCCCTCTCTCCCACTTCCTATGTGCCTGTTTCTCTTCTGGCAAGAATGGGGCTTGACACCAGAGCCTTGCATATGATACACAAGTTAACCACAGCTCTACATCTAACCCCTGGGGAATTTTCCTAAAATCAGGAATGAGGGCTAAAGAGATTATTCAGTGGCTGCGAACACTTGACACCCTTGCAGAGGACCTGGTTTCAGTTCCTGGCACTCGCATGGTGCTCATTACCTCTGTAACTTCAGTTCTGGGATATTCAATCAGAAAAGATCTCCATGGACACCAGGCATGCTGTGGTACACATACACATGTAAAAACAAAATACTCATCACAATCTTTCAAAACAGTTTAAGAAAATAAAATAATTCTCTTAGTCACGGTTTTCTATCATTTTGATAAAACACTGTGATAGAACCCAACTTGAGGAAAGGGTTTATTTTGCTTACACTTCCATACTGTAGTCCACCACTGAGGAAAGTCAGGGCAGGAAACGAAGCATGGAGGCATGCTGTTTACTGACTTGCTCACTGTTTACCCAATTTGCTCTCTTATACACCCCAGTACCATTGGCCCCATGGCAGCATCCAGAATGGGCTAGACCCTTTCACATCAATCACTGATCAAGCAAATATCCCACAGACTTTGTCTACAGAAATGTCTCATACAGGCATTTTCCCAACTGAAGTTTCCTTTTCAGAGATGCCCAGATCAAAATGACAAAAAACCTAACTAGCACAGCTGACTCCTTTTCAAGCAACAATATTCACGCTTACACCTACATTCAACTTTCTAAGCCTTACCCAGAGCAATTAAAGAACAACCGAATACAGGTATAAAAGGATAAATCAAACTTAATATGCAAATGACAGTCATCCACATAAAATTAATAGGCAAGTTTTAACTGTGATTCAAGATATAAAACCAATATTTTAAAGCCCATTCTGGGGCTGGGGCTCCATGAAATGAAAAAAAAAAAAAAAAAAACACAAAACTGGTGACTCAAGAAATAACCAAAATATAGGCCAGAATGATAGTTTGAAAGATTCAATATTATAAAAAATGAGAGTTCTCCCAGACATAATATAGATTCAACACAAAACAGCAAGTCTTTTGTTGTTGATAGTAGTTTTTGAGACAACCATTAAGGCTCCTATGTAGCCCCAATGACCTAGAATTTACTATATAGACCAGACTGGTCTCCAACTTGCAGCAATCCTCCTGTATCTGCCTCCTGAAAGCTGGAATTATCACTGTACACCATGAGCCAGGACAAACAAGAATGAATTTGGAAAATGCCTCAATTTCTGACTCCTTTTATTTGATGGCCATACAAGTTCATGTAACTGCTTCTACACTGAAGCACTGGAACATGGTATGCAGAACAACCTGACTGTGTTCCTAGGACAGTCACTTTTATTTGACCCAGAATAAACAATCCCTTATCCCTTTGAGTAAGAGCTTTGTCTTGCACTGACAGAAGAAAAATGAAAGACAATTGTACTGGAATTTGAGAAATAAAAATGGGGCAGGCAAGCTGGAGATTGAAACAGCTGCCAGGAGATGAAAGAGGAGAAAAAGAAAAATTGTACTTTCTGAATTTGATACAAGAAAGAAGAAAGTCTCAGCAATGACTCTGGAGCAGTCAAATGGGGGAGGTGGGAGGTATGTGTAGATGGAGATCTTCACAGCATAAGAATGCCAAAGTCAGACCTCAGAAAACAGGCTTAACAGCAAGGGTCTGTAAGCAACTTCACCCCAAGACAGGGGTTACTGGGGACTAAGGACAATTCTCATTAAGGGGAGGGATAGTCTTCCTGTCTTTAGGTATACCATGTTCTTTTTACCTTCTGAGTTCAGGGATTCACCTTCTGAGTCTTGGGATTGTAAAATGATTTTTTTTTCCTTATTAAAGGAGACCTTAGCATTGCTTGGGCAAGGGAAGCTTCTGATATCCACACAGCAAGTATCAACTCTAACTAAGCCATTTGAAAATTTACAGATCATCAACCAGGCTACCGTGCCAGAGAATATCACTGTTAATATTGATGCATTAAAGGGGTTTACAAACTTGGTACCACTTTTTGCACCAGAAAGGCTATTATGAGTCAAGGACATACCACTTTTACTAGAGGTGCCTAACAGTTAATGCGGTGTCTCTTCACAGCAATGAAATAGGAACTAAGACAGTTATGCATTATTTTCCAAAAGGTGCCAGGGAAGTAGTCAGCTGCAAATGGCCCTTTTATTCCATTCTCCCTTCCTTTCATCTGCTATATCACACTGAGCCCATTTTAACATTCACCATAAACAATAAAGTACTGGCACAAAGACAGAAATTTAAATCAATGAGTGTGGTAAAGAAATTGACTTGAACATAGTTAACTGATTTTCAACAAAGGGAAAAAGGTCTTTTCATAAACAGCAGTGAATCAATTTTACATTCATAAGAAATGAAACTTGATTCACCTCACAGCACATATAAAAATGAGCTCTACATTGTTCTTAGTGGTAAATATAAGAGATAAAATAGAAAACTTCTAAGGAGCAAAAAAAATTTTGTGACCTTGGATTATGTAAAGATTCTTAAACAGAACACAAAAGTTTCAAAAAGTATTAACTATAAAAACTGTTAAGAACATCTAGAAAAAGCATTGTTAAAGACAAGTGTGTAACAGTTCAAGGCCATCCCTTGGGTCTCAAGGGTCACATAAGACCCTGTCTCAAAAAAGAGGGGGATAAAAGGAAGCCGGCAAAAGAACAGAAGGGGTGTGGGGAGAAGAAGGGCAAGAGAGGGATGAAGAAGAGAGGGACAGATGGAAGGGGAGAGAAGAGGGGAGGAGGGGCTTCAGGGGCAGATCAGGAGAGGTGAAAAGGTAGGAAGGACTTCAGAAAAAGACAGCACCAGGCATGACGGGAACACAGCTACAACCTCAGCCTTTGGAAAGTAGTCCAGATCAGCGTGGTCTATAGAAGGCAGATTCTGTCTTAAAAGACCAAAATTTAAATTGAAAAATAAAGAGGAAAAAAAAAAAAGACAAGACAAACAACGGGAAATGTATTTTAAAAAAAAAGGATTTGAGTTTAATTCCAGCACTCAGGAGACAAAAGCAGGTGGAGTTTAGTGAGTCTGAGGCCATCCTGATTTACACATACTGAATTGCAGGCCAACCACCACTGTCTCAAAAAATAAAATATAATGTTTTCTAATCTATCTGCTTAAGGACTTGTACCAAAACTGAGATACATATACATAATATGGATAGATGTATAAATAAAAATATATAAAAGGTAATCTTCACATTTAACCAACACACATGGAGGTAAAACAAAAATATATTTTTTTTAAAAAAGATATTTAACATTGTCAGCCATTAGAGAAATACAAACTGAAGCAATATTCTTTATACGACTCCCACCAAAAAGGCTAAAATTAGAGCTGGAGAAATGGTTCAAAGTTAAGAGCATTTATTGCTTTTGCAGAAGACCTAGATTTGGCTCCTCACATCCACATGGTGATTCACAAATATCCTTAACTCCAGTTCTAGGTACTCTCTCGAACTCCACACACACATACAGACAAAACATTCATGGGCATAAAATAAATCTTGTTGTTGTTGTTTTTTGTTTTTTTTCCAGAGCTGAGGAAGGAACCCAGGGCAAGCACTCTACCACTGAGCTAAATCCTCAACCCGTAAAATAAACCTTTAGAAGGGGGACGGGGGTAAAATTAGGAAAAGCCCATACACCAAGTGGGAATGTGGCATGGCACATTTATGTTGAAGAAAAACAGAATGTACAACCTAATCTTACTTATGAGGATTTGTGTCTACAAATACTAATAAAAAAATAAAACATACTCTGTTTTTCAGGGTCTAAGTGAAATTTCAGTTTTCACTATTTATCGCTTCTTTGTAAACTCTCACCAGTATTTTTTTAAAGAATTTTGGGTGAAATTTTGTGTTTTGGTTTTCTTACCTCAAGTTGGCCTTAAACACTGCTGCCTCTGGTTCCCATAAAATGGGATTACCAGTAATCATTTAAAAAAAATCTTAGAAAAAAAAAACACTACAAACAAACACATTTATTGTACTTAGGGTAAGGGACAGTTCACATTATGTGTGTGGGTCAGAGAACAACCTACTTCTACTGTGTTGGTCCCAGGAATCTAACTCAGGATGTCAAGGCTCAACAGCAAGGGTCTGTACTCACCCAGCCATCTTAGTGGCTCAATTTTGGTGTTTTTTTAGACAGAGCTTCATCTCACTCTAGACTACTATGGCACTGACAATATATACTAGGCTGGCCTGGAACTTGCAGACAATCCTGCCTCAAGCCCCAAATGTTGGGATTATACGTGTAAACTACCGTACCTGACTTGTGTACACAGTATACTAATGTTATGTCCACCTGTATGTGTGGGTACGACAGCCTATGCATGAAGGCCAGAGGACAGAGAGCTCTCTCTCTTCCTTTATTCCTTTGAGAAGGACCCCCTGCTGAAGATGGAATTCTCAGATTAGCTAGCTTGATACAACAGCCATCAAATCCAGTAATGTTCCTGTCTCCACCTCCGATCTCAGCTTTTTACAGGGGTGCTGGGGACCCAAATCTGGTCCTCTTGCTTGTACAGCAAGCACTTACCTATCCAGCCATCCTATCCTCTTTCTTGTTTTTAAAGCTTGTGTCTCCTGTAGCCCAAGCTGGCATGGAACTCCTTAATTCTCCAGACTTCACTTCCCAAGTGCTAGAGGCATGATCCACCACACCCAGTTGAATTTTCTTCAATTGCCCTTGTTTTTTATCTTTCAGAAAGGGTCTCCAGGCTGGTCTTGGACTCTATCCTTCTGCCTCCACCTCCAGAGTGCTAGGATAACAAACTGACACTTCCACAGCCAGTATGTGGTGGCTAGGAATGGAACCACGGCTTCCTGCATGCTAGGCAAGCACTCTATCAACCCATCTACACCCCAGCCCTAATCTTCACATACTTAAGACCAGACAGTGAAGAGAGCAATCCTGTTTGTGTGGTGTAGGAAGTCGGTGCTTTTGGAATACAGTAGAGCCATTATCTATAAAAACTGGTTGTTTTGCCTTAGATTACTCCAGGCAGCCAGAGATCTCTCTCTGTGTTTAGCTCCTGAGAAAGTTAGTGAAGCCTTTGTGTTTTGTTTTTTTCGTCTCAAAGCCTCTATAAAAGTTAACATTCCAGTTTTAATGTTACTTGGCAGTAATTCATTATTAGGAATACAAATAGTAGAAACCCCTATAAGGAGAAAATGCAAACTACAATATCCTGAACAATTATAATGTTTAACTCTAAATATCTTTAAGAAATCAATTTACTAAGTTCCACTGAATTGGAATTTAAAAGGTTTTTTATGAAACAGTTTCACTAAATATCCTTCAAGCTATCAACAAGCCTTCCTCAAAAAAAAAAAAAGAAAAGCATTATAAGAGCATTTTTAAAAGGTCATTCACTATCCCCCCAACAAGCACACATTCACACACACAAACTTATTAGGTGAAGGGTATTAATTAGATTTACTGTAGCTTTTATTTCAAAATGGCCTTGAACACCTGATCCGCCCCCTTTTACCTTGGAAGTGCTAGAATTATAGGTGTCCTCCATCTAACCCAGCTAAAATAACTTTTAAAGAAGTGCTAATATAAAGTATGCATCCTCGATACACTTAAATTACTTAAAGCTAAACATGGTTGCAAACACCAGCAATCCCAGAATTTAGGAGACTAGGAGGATCAAGAGTTCAAGGCCAGTCTGGCTACAGAGCAACACTCTCTCACAAGTCTACCTCTCCTCCTCTTTATACTTACAAAGTTTACCACAAAGAGCTACCTACAAATCCACTTGCATATTTGGAAATGCATGACTAAGACTTCCTAATAATCAGTGGGGTCTTACTCTTCAATTTAGCTGCACTGGACATAAGTTCCATTTCCATTCAGAAGTCTGAGTAGGAAGAGAATAAGAATGTTGAGTTTTTTAAAAAACTTTTTAAATACATTTTACTCATCTGTTGTGGGGGAGAGGGCAACTTTCAGTAGTCAATTCTGTTTGCAACAAATGAAGCAGGATCTGGAGATCCAACTCAAGACATCACAGGTGGGGTGGAAGCTGCCTTTACCTACTGAGCCATCTTGAAAGCCTTACTGACCATGTTTTAATTAGCTTATTATATACTGCTGAACTCAATCAGAAATACCAACACAAAACTAAACACTTAAACTACCCAACTGATTGAAATAAACACCCAAATTACATATCCACTCACACAAGACTGTTACCATGTGCTTTATTAAGGTAAACACCTGTTCTTTCTAGACAGATAAATTTGCACACTTTTTTAGGTCAAGGATTTTTAAAAGGACTTTACAAATATTAAAAACAAGCCTTCTGGGTACTTAGTAAACATATGTAAATGATGTTTGCACACTGTTGTGAAATGAACACATATTGAAAGAAAAAGGGACAAGCTCAGGTACACACTTGCACACACTGTAATCCCAGCTATCAGGAGACTGAGATAAAAATTAAGGCTAGCCTAAGCTATAAAGGGAGCCCTCGTTTCAACAACAAAAAAGGTACAGACAAAAATTTAGAACCCTGAAGTTTTTCATTAAGTACTATGTAATGTTTTACACAATTTTTTATGTCTGAAAGGATCTCAGATGTAGTGAAGAAAAAGCAAGGGGAAACCAATGCTTACAGCACCATGAATCCAGTTTTCTCACACACAAAACATGCACATACATACACTACTGTTTATATATGTGTATACTTCTGAGAAGTAAATCAAGAAAAATAGTCAAAAAACAAACATTCTGCTTTTTTGTATTTGAATTTTTAGTGAATACATATTCATAAAAAAGAGCTTAAAATGCACACCTGAACTTAAGTAATTTACCACTAGTAGTAAATTAGCTGTAAAGAGATTTTATTTCCTTCTATTTTTGACTTAGTGAAAAACAAATGACAACAACAAATCTCTTTACCTGGCAAAGAAATGACAGAGTTGGGGGAGGAGGCACTTAGAAGAAAACAGGACATTTTAGTTGACTCGGGCGTGACCCAGCACACACAAAACTCACGGTACACAAAACGAAAAAAGTGGAATACTGCGCCCTCAGTACTGAAGGTTGTTTTTAGAAAGCTTAACTAAGAAACCGAAAATGCCAAGTGTGTTTTCCAGGGGTGGGAACAGGAACGTGAAACCCTACACCACCTAAAAGAGGTCTACAGGACTGACAGACAGCAGGCTGGACCTGGGCAAGCGCGGGGGTGGGGAGGGCTCCGCGCCAGGGTTTACAGCGAGCCAGCTTGGGGTGTGAAGTCCCTGTGGGTGGTCAAGAGCGTCTGGGGCGACGTCTAACCCCCGGCGGAAACGACAGAAGAAGGTGGACAACCAACACCTGAGCTCTCCGGCCGAGCGGGGCAGCTCCAGAGAAAGGCAAAAGCACCAACTTTTGCTCTCAACGTGGCATCTCCGTAAGGTTCGCCAAGTCTTCCACGGAGTCCCAGCCCACGAGCGACCCCAGCACCTTCCCTGGCCGGTGCCGCCTCCCCACGGCCCGGCTCTCCGAAGGAAGCCCAGCGGGAGCCGCGGCTGGCCGCTTGCAGGGGGGACCGGACCTCAGGAGGTGCGGGCGCTCGTCCCCGACGTCCCGCCTGACACCCGGCCCGCGGGGGTCCCCGCCGAGGCACGGTCCTACCGCCAACAGCCCCGGCGGCGCCCCCTCCCCCACCTCTGGGCGGCGACCTCAGCGCCGCCGCCCCGGGGGCCCCCGCTCACCCAGGTAGCGGCTCCTCAGCCGGGACGGGTCTTCCAGCCCGAGGGACCTTTTCCTCACGTCCCACAACAGGTGCGGGCAGGAGCTACTCCGAGACATGGCTCGGCCGGGGCTGGGGTGGAAAGGGGAGACCACCGCGGGGGGTGGGGAGGGAAAGAGAGGGAGGGGACAGGCCGATCAACACCCGAGCGGCACCAGCACCATGCGCGCGCCGGGCCTCGCTGGCGCCGCGACTTAGATGGCGGCGGCGGCCGCCGCGGCCGCGCCTTCTCCCCCGGAGCCGAGCGGCACCCGGGCCACAGCTCGCCTCATACTCTCCTCACACTACCCAGAACATCTACAGATCAGCAACAGTCCCCTCCCTCGACCCCCCTCCCGCGGGAGGCGGAGGCGAAGGCGGAGGCGGCCGCGAGCACCTCCCTCTCCGCCCTAGGCCACGCCCCTCCTCCCAGCCTTTCTCGCGAGATGACGCCCACCGACCACCGAAGCCGGCGTGCGTCACGAGCGCCCTCACCCTGGGAGAGTAGCTGCGGGCCGCTCTAGCCCACTCCTTAAGTGTCTATGGATTTAAAAAAAAAAAGAAAAAAAGAGTGGTGACGGAAGCCGCTGAAGCTGTCGTCTCGCTCACGCCTCTCGGTTCAAAGGAAGAAGCCGGGCGTGATGACTCATGCATGTAACCCCAGCATTCGGGAGGCTGGACGATGGCGAGATCCAGGCTAGCCTGGGCTACATAACGAGACACCGTCTCAAAAAACAAACAAACAAGTAGATAAAAGGATGCCAGACAGGTATGCGGTGTCATCTTTAGGTGGAGCGAGGAGAGCCCGGAAAGCTTATTTGAACTACGGCCTTCTTAATCAAAGTGAGGGACCGTACAGAAACGCGGCTTCAGTTTCCCCTCTCCAATATGTCCTCTGGGGCCGGAAGCGTGTGAGAGTCTGGTCCCCGCCCCTTCCGCTCTGTGAAGCCGGCCAATTAGAGCAGGCTGCGCAGCTTGCGCAAGCGCCTTGGCCGCCTGGCGGTAGCGGCCCCTGCGCGGCGACCTCTTTATCACCTGTTGCCATGACTCCTCCTCCCTCTCCCCCGCCCGCTCGCAAGAGGCGGGCTTTTGCTGATGCTCCGCCCCTCCGCCTTCGCCGGACGCGGCCCCAAGGTGCTTCACCTCAGGCAAGTAGAGCCGGGGGAAGGGCGTCCTAGGGCAGACACAGACGCCTGGCGCGGTGGAGAGACGGTGACAAGCCGCCCTTCCTTGTCAGCCAGGACACCGCGGCGCTCCCCCTCAACTGCTGTCGATCCCTCGACCCCCGAGATGGCAGCTGCCGGCGCCCGAGGCCTCCGGGCCACCTATCACCGACTGTTGGATAAAGTGGAGTTGTTGCTGCCAGAGAAATTGAGGCCACTGTACAACCACCCAGCAGGTAACGAATCCTAAACGGCTCGCACCGGGACGGTCCCTCTCCATCCAGAACTGGGAGCTTAGAGGCCCAGTTGACAGTTCAGTTGCTATAGTAATCGCAGAGCCGCAGTCTCGTGCGCTGAAGGGAATCCATCAATTCTCCTAGTCTTTCACCTTGTTTCGTCTTGCCTCTTCCCAAAGCCAAGTATCTTCACCCGGTGCTCTTGTTCTATTGCCTTCTCTCCCGGTGAACACTACTCACACTCCCGGCCACGCTTGCAGACTTCAACCTTAACCTCTGCCACGAAGGGGTTTGGGGCCACCGTGAAAAACCCTCATTCCGCTCCCCTTTTTTTCCTCCAGGAATTTATAACGCACGTGGGATAGAGCTGAAAAGGTGTCTGCTCTCTGTAGAGGGTTTGGAGGTCATACTTTCAGCTTCTGTTGGCAGAGGCCTGCTGAGTGAGCCCTTCCCAAAATTGGAGGCTTCCCACCTCCCCTTCCCGATTCAGTCAATGTCATTCCTGGTTCCATAGATCCAGACTAAGCCAGTCATTATGCAATCGCTGAGCAGGTTCTCCCTGAGCCGTTTGTGTGTGTGTGTGTGTGTGTGTGTGTGTGTGTGTGTGTGTGTGTGTGTGTGTGTGTGTGTATACAGTTACGAATATAATTCTGCTCCACCACTTACCAAGGTGTGACCTTGGACAAAATTCTACACCCCTGTCCTAATTCTTATGAAATGTATTCAATGTGAAAATAAAAAATAACATATACACTTCCTTCTTTGGGGATGTTAGCTGTCACTTGTACTGGATAAATAGTCCTGAAGTTGAAAACAACAATTCTTTAAGATGGAAGGCCCCTGTCTCTAGCTCTTTACTACAGTTCTGCAATTAGGTTACTTCTAATACAAAATAGGTGATAATAATACTTGTTTGTGTGGGGACTAAAATCTAATTATAAAGTCTTTCAACCATAAAATTCAGTGAATAGGAATATTTACTCAGTGGAAGAGATTGAGTTGCTAACAACAACAACAACAAAAAGCGAATTTTGCCTTTACATAAATATACCCAAAACCCATATTCTGCAGTTTACATTAGAAAAGGGTTAGTTCTCCCAAGAACTGAAGCAGCTCTCTGGAGCCTGGGCTGGTTCCTAAATCTGGTGTCCACTTTGATAAAAGAATGGTGTATATACCTCAATAGCATTACTGCAGTATGAAAACCATTATAAAACTTGTTTCAAAGAACTTTATTAATGAAGTTTATTTAGTTGCCTTTTAGTTTTTACATTTTTTATTTTGCTATGTTTTATGACAGATTTTTAGGAGATAATAGTTGGACAACCTGTGTAATGATCAGGGTGTTACAAAATTAATTGAATTCTGTGGCAGTTCTTACCCTCCAGCTTTGTGTTTGAGGCATGACATGAGGACAGGGTAGAACAGAAGTTTTAAAGTACTTAAACTAAGAGGGAATTAGAAGGTAGTCTTTTGTTAACCTGTTCCAAGGCCCTGGCTTTCAGCCACTTGTAATTATTGTTTATAGTATTTAAACTGCAGAATGAAGAACACTTTGTGCATTTCTTCCAGAAGTCTTTGGGTTACTTCTCTTTTAAGTGTCGGAGAGGGAACACAGTCTTGGAAAACTGTCAGAGGTAGGTTAAGTCTTGACTTTTGAACTTGGCCTTTAAGAATGCCCCAAACCTTAGAAAAAAAATTTTCACTGAGACAGGCCTTGGCTATTCTGGAACTTGCTCTGCAGACCAGTCTAGCCTGGAACTCAGAGTCTGCCTGCCTCTGCCTCCCTAGTGCTGGGAAGATGTGTACCATCACCTGGCCGGAAATCTTTTAGAATTAAGAATGATTATGAAAATTAAATGATGTAATATCTGTAAGACATGTAGCGAAGTGTTTGTTTTTCAAATCAGAACAAATGTTTTCTTCCAAATGAAGGGGTCATGTTTTGTTGTTGTTGTTATTGTTGCTTTTGTTTGTTTTTGTGACGAGATCCCTTCTATCTCAGGTCAGCCTTGAACTTGCTATGTAGTTGAGGTCTTTGTTTAAGAATAGATCTGGCAGGCATTTAAGGAGACCAACCAAGCCAAAAAATCTGGACCCAGGGGTTCCTGCAAGAGACTGATGAATCAACCAAGGACCATGCCCAGAGAGGACCTAGACCCTGCTCAAATGAAGCCCATGGGCAGCTCAGTCTCCATGTAGGTTCCCTAGTAAGGGAAGCAGGGACAGTCACTGGCATGAACTTGGCTGCCTGCTCTTTGATCACCTACCCCTGGCAAGGTGGCCTTTAGTAGGCCACAAAAAAAAAGATGCAAGCCATTCCTGGTGAGACCTGCTAGGATAGGGTCAGATAGGAGGAGAGGAGGACCTCCCCGTCAGTGGACTAGAAGAGGAACATTGGGGGGAAGTAGAAGAGAGGATATGAGGGGGCTACAGCTGGGATACAAAGTGAACAAATTGTAATAAATGATAATAATAAAGAAAAAAGAGTGGAATTTCAACTTCAAGAATTGTCAATAAGTAATAAATAATTTGTTATTAAAAAAAAAAAAAGAATAGCACATACCTTTAATCCCAGCACTCAGGAGGCAGAGGCAGGTGGATCTCTAAATTTGAGTTCCAGGAAAGCCAGGGCTGGGACACAGAGAAAAACTCTTGTCTCGTCTCGTCTCGAAGAACAAATAAAAAGACTAGATTTTACCATGTTCTCCTGGCTAGCCTCAAACTCAACAGAAATCTTCCTGCCTCTGCTTCCCTAGTGCTGGGATTAAAGGTGTGTACCATCCAGACCTAACACCTTGTCTTTTCAGAACCTGAGGCTTGCATTGAGTTGCAGGTATCTACTTATCTCTATCTCCATGCCCAGTGCTGGGGTTATAGGCATGTGCCAGGGCTCCTGATTTATGTGGTGCTGGAACTGGAGCACAGGGCTTTGTGAATGCTAGGCAAGCACTCCACTGAGCTACATCTCTAGCAACTAAAGTTTAGAATAATATGTAAAGATGCCTTTCACCAAAAACTTATCTGTGATTGAAAAGTTGTAAGCACGGCAATTGAAGAGGAAAGATGAGTATATTTTACATAAATGTATATTGTAGTTGGAATACTATGTGACCCAAAATTTGAGGCCTTTGTTGTCTGTTTGCTTACATCATGTGCTTTGACACAGAATGATCTGCCTCTGTAGAAAATAATAGACAGCTAAATATGATTCCTAGACAAGTTCCCCAACTCATAGAAGGGATGTCATTTAATCCACCATCTAGCTAACTGTATATAAAGCATGTGGCTCCAAACAAGCCAGTTGTATAACTATGCTCTAGGCACTTGTCAGGTCATAATATTAAAGTTGTGCAGTGTTTACTTAACAGCTTGGTTGGTGGTATGGTTTGAATGCCCTTCAACTCTTTATATTGAGATTTAATCTTCATTGAGAGGCATTAAGTAACTGGAAATGAAGTCAGACTGTAGTGCTAGGAGGTGGAACCTTTGGGAAGTAGTTAATATATATTATAATATTAGAATATTATTAGAATATATATAATATATTATAATAGAATAATATAAATTCCTTAGGTCGAAATGCCTATGATTTGAGTCCTAGTGACTTTGGGATAGAGACCATACACTTTTCCACTCTTGCTGAGTAGGATTCTCTGCCCTACCTCAGGACTCTGTCAGCAAGAAGGCCATCACTAAAAGACCTTATATCCCTGACATCTCTATAATCATGAGCCAAAGGGGAGTTTTGTTTTTTTTTTTAAGCTTTAGTCATTTAATTTTATGTGTGTGTTTTATCTGTATGTGTGTCTGTGTGCCACGTGTATGCCTGGTACCCAAATAGGTCAGAAAAGGTCATTGGATTCCCTCCCCAGAACTGTACAAGGTGGACTTGCACAGTATGTGGAGCTAAAAGGGGTATTGAAAGTGAGGAGAGTAAAAGATAGGACATAGTTGATCACTGATAGTAAACTTAAGTTGAAGAGGTTCTGATACACTGCTGAATGCTAGGGCAACTGTAGATAACATTAAAGTGTACATATGCATACATACACACATACACATGTTTGGATCTTTTTTTGAGACAGAATGTCATGTAGACCAGTTTGGCCTTGCTATGTAGCTGAGTCACAGCTGGCTTTAAACTCATACTCTTGCGAGCTGTTCATAAAGAAAGGAGGAAGTGAACAAATCTCAAACAGGCCCAGAAAGTAATGGCAGCACTCAGGAGACTTGGGTGAGAGGATCAAGAGTTATCCCAGTTTAAAAAGTTGAGGAAAGGAAGGCAGTGGTACAGAATGGTATTGACAGAATGAGAAGAGGTATGGTCTTTGTGACCTTCCACCATTCAATAAGAAAGTTTATTTTTCACTTCAGACACAGTGAATACCAGTTCTGTGTTTGTAAGTGTATGTGTGCATGTGCTTTTCCGAGAAATTGTAAAATAAAATTTAGCTTATGAAAGTACAACCAACCCATATGGTTGTGCACTCCTATAATCCTAGCGCTCAGGAGGAAGAGGCAGGCAGATCTCTGGCATTCTAGGCCAGTGAGGTCTACATTAGCAACTTAGTGGGCAGGGTAGCTCTGCAGGCAAACCTGAGTTAGATCCCTGGGACCCACATAGTATGAAAGAACTGACTTTCAAAAGTTGTCCTCTGGCCAGGTGTAGTGGCGCACACCTTTAACCCCAGCACTTGGAAGGTAGAGGTAGATGGATCACTGTGAGTTCAAGGCCAGTCTGGTCTACAAAGTGGGCCATTACACAGAGAAACCCTGTCTCAAAAAAAGAAAAAATATTGTCCTCTGACCTGTATGTACATGCCTACTGCATGTATGAACCATACCCACAAACACACTAAATAAATAAAATTAGAAAATAAAAATAGCTATTTTGCTGTTTGCTGTATTCCATTATATAGAACATAATTTTAAATATACATAGAATACACTCTATTTCTAAATTATCAATATTTGAGACCTTTTCTACTTTTAAGAATAAAGAAAAAAGTGAAAATGTCTTGTTAATTCCTTGTCTAAAAGTGTAGACCAGAAAGGCTTCAATTTCACAGAAATCTACCTGCCTCTGCTTCCTGAATGCTGGGATTAAAGGCATGTATGACCACACCCATCTCTCCTTTTCTTTTTTAAAATGTAAAAGCAAAATAAAAAACAAAAGCAAGCTACTTTGTGTTGGGAGTGGTAAGTCATGCTTGTAATCCTGTTCTTTGGAAAACTAAGGCCAGAGGAAAGCCATGAATTCAAGGTCAGCCTGGGCTATCTAGGGAGTTCCAAGTCAGCTGGGCCTCAGTGAGACAATCCCCATTCCCCCATCCCATCTCCAAATAAAGCCAAAAAACAAAAAGCAGCTACTTGTTTACATTTACAAATATTCAACTCTAATTATTTATTACTTGTCCATTGCCTTCAAGTATCTTGGAAAAATATCATTTTAGAATGTCTTACATATTTACTGCTAATATTTTTTGTTTAGAACTTAAAACTCATTAAATTCATTTAAGGTTTGTTTTCATTATTTAAAACTATCACTAATATGGGCTGGAGAGATGTCTCAACAGTTAAGAATACTTGCTGCTTTTGCAGAGGAACTAGGTTTGGTTCCCAGTACCCAAATGGTAGCTCATAGCCATCTGTATGTAACTCCAGTTTCAGGGGACCTGACGGCCTCTTCTGACCTCCATGGGTACCAGACATAAACAAGATACACATACATACAAGCAAAATACTCATAATATTAAATAAATTGTTTTCACTACTTAAAATACCTTTCTTGGTTCAAAGTTCTGGCCACTTAATTTAATGGTTGAAGGTATTTTTTGTTTGTTTGGTTGGTTGGTTGGTTGGTTGGTTGCTCTGTTTGGTTCTTGTTTGGTTCTGTGGCATTTGTGCAGTTATATTTTTAAACTGACACCTAGCTTGGAGCATTTGAGTAAATTAGTTACTAGGTTAAACTACTGGAAAGCTTTACTATTCATTAACCCAAATGTTCAACCATTTAAACTTTCAAAGAAGCCAGAATCGAAGGACCTTACTCAGAAAACAATTTGGGGACAGCAACAGAATAAACAGTTTTGTAATAGCTGGGGCTGGGAAAGTCCGGAGAATTCAAAGTAAGTAAGAGCCCCTATTCACCCAGAGACCGAGAAGGTACACTTCCCTGCGTGATGAAACCAAGCTTCAAGCAATAACAGAAACCCATGAAACTGAGGCCTATGATCCAGGGCCTCCATGTATGTCAAAGAAAAATGTTCTTGACGGGAACCTCCCCTGCTTAGTCTAAATGAAATTACAGGAATCTGTATTCTGAGCTTGGGACTGACACCATAGTTTAAGAGTTGAGTAGCTTTGTAGTAAAAGTCTAGTAAAGTCACCAAAGAAGTCTGTGTTCCTGGAGATGAGGAAACAGTGATTCTGGCCTTGAAAGTAAAAGTGAGGGCCACTCTGGGTCAAATCTAAAATAAGAATATTTTGGTAAGCTTCTATTCTAGGCATGGTTAAGCCCAGTGTAGAAAACAGTAGAATAGAGTATATGAGCTGTTTGGTTGTTCAAAGGAACATTTAGCTTAAGCTGGAAATGTTAAAGAAGGTTTGCTTGATAACCCAAAACCTAAGATAAAATTTTGAGGAATGAAAGTTAAGGGGAAATTTGTTGGAGTGTGTGTAAAACCATAAAGCTGTCAGGTGCTTAACAGCACCCAAGTCTCTTTCCCCACTAGATGGCACCGTAGCAACAGAAGCAGCCAAACCTCCCTGACCACCTATTTAAGGCAATTGTTTGCTTGGTTCTTATCAGGTGTACCTCTAATCCCAATAGTCACGCAGAGGAAACCAAAGTAGGAGGATCTTGAGTTTGAAATCTAAGCCATATACAGAGCCATGTCTCAAAAATATTTTTCTTTTAAATTATGTTTTTTCTCAATAAATTTAT
The DNA here is from genome assembly GCA_028658305.1 of Pachyuromys duprasi. NCBI lineage: Eukaryota > Metazoa > Chordata > Mammalia > Rodentia > Muridae > Pachyuromys > Pachyuromys duprasi. Next base: position 25,795,028 of record CM053759.1, on the reverse strand, counting down.
CTTAAAATTCCACTTGGATCCTTACCAAACGCCCTTACCAAACACTAATGAATGCTGGACAGTGCTGGAATTACAGGCTTACACCACACACACTACATTGGAATAGTCCTTTTCTTCAAATAATTCTACTACTTTCTCCTCTCCTTTATGTTTTTGAGATAGGATCTTCCTACATAGCCCCTGACTGTCTTGGAATTCACTTTGTAGACCTAAATCTCACAGAGATCCACCTGCCTCTTGGATTAAAGGACTATACCACCACACTGTGAAAATAAATCTTAGCATTGTAATTGTACTCACAAAGACATGATATGTGCTGTGATCTTCTAGTGTTTAGAGAACTATTCTAAAGACTGTAAGATTTAGATTACAGTATAAACCACCGCCATGTGTTTTAGTCTCTGCACCACACGCAAAATATTAAACCAGGTTGCCCAATATCTAAATACCAGACTCACAGAAACAGATTATGACTTAAAATAGTTATCCTTCCTTATCATTCTGGGTGGGTCCCAGGCCTTGTATACTTTCAATCTTCTCTGCATTACTTTATTAATAAGGCATTAAGGTTGGATAGTTGTTGCTATATTTTATTGCTTGCAGGCCAGCTTCAAGAAAAACTGTGTTGAGTGCAGATGCAAAAGACAGAGTCTTGAATATAAACTAAATTAGCCTTGAATTTATGATTGCTTGAAGCTTCTGCATGGTGAGATAATATAAGAACTACACCACTACACACATTTTCCAAGTATTGTCAGGCCACAGCCGGATGAATCTGCAGAAGATGGAAGCAGCAGATAAGGAGAGCCACTGTGTTTTAAAATTTGCATATGTATACATATATATCTTTCGTGCATATACATGTTTCTTTATACATTATAGTAATAAACACGTAATATAAACTGTTTCCCATTATTTTGGCTAACTTTCCTTCAGTACTGTTCATGCAGGTATGAACTGTGCAGCTGCTAGCGTAAGGGAATAGTAATCTCGATAGGTGAGTAGATAAGCAGCTACTGTTTAGAGTGTGCTGTGGGAGGCTAAGGAAGCATGATGCCACAGACCTGTAATCCCAGCATACAATTGATGAGACAGGTAGCTCTTGTTGACTTCTGGGCCAGCCAGGGCTACACAGTGAGACCCTGTCTTTAAAAAAAAACAAAAACAAAAACACTGAGGTCAAGACGCTTGGTGCAAGTTTAATGACAGCCTGGGATTTGTAGTAAGACTTTGTCTCAGAATCCAAAAGTAAAGTGCATTGTGGTAGGTTTTTAAATCTCCTATATATATTAAAATCATGTTGAATTGATTTAGCAGTAAGAATCAGGAGAATTAGTCTGAGGTACAAGAAGTATCAAGGATCATGTCAAACTGGAAGAATAGTCCAGGGTTACTGTCACTTAATGTTTAAAAGATAGCCCAGGCTCTTACGCTGTGGGTCACAACCCTCTATCTTGTTAAGAAACTGAATGTGGGGTTAGTAGAAACTTTGTCGACAGTAAAAGTTTACGAACACATAACAACCAAAACTTAACTCAAAATCAAATACATAGGGGTTGGAGAAGTGGCTTAGCAGTTAAGAGCACTGGCTGCCTCCAGAGGACCCAGTTTAGATTCCCAGCACCCACACAGTGGCTCACAGTTGTTTGAAACTCCAGATCTAGGAGATTCAACACCCTCTTCTGACCTCCTATGGCACCAGGCACACAAGTGAGAAATACATACACACATACTCACAGACATACATGTGAGCAAAACACTCATATAAATGAAATCAAATCAAATACATAATGCATCTAAGGTGTCTGTGTTAGCACTTATCCTTGTTACAGTGCACAGCTTAACTGTTCTCAGTTCTGCACACAAAATACACACTTTGTCCTGGGTGTGCAGTCACAGCACACAGTGCTGGCAAATTCTGCCTGCAGCACCTCACTATTGTATGTTATAAATTGCATTATTTTACTGTACATACAAAGTACAAAGCTCTTACAGAAATATGGTGGTTTAATTACAGGAAGAGATTTTGAATTTTTTTACCTTCATTCCTTAGCATGTAAGTACCAAATTCCTGTATCCTTGGATTTGATTGTCAGAATGTCTGATAATAAATTACTGAGTACTGGTAAGGTGGTTCATTTTTTAAGAGCACTTCTGCTCTTCCAGAGGACCTGAAATCTGTTCCCAGCACCTACATCAGGCAGCTCACAACTGCCTGTAACTCTAGCTTCAAAGGATCTAATGGATCTCTGTGAGTTCAAGGTTAGCCTGATCTATATAACAAATTCCAGACTAGCCAGCTCTACTTAGTAAGATCCTTACTGGAAGTCATGCTTGAAAAGTAGAGTCTCACAGCAGTAGTAAGAGACATGGGCATAAATCAGATTTTTCAACTTCGATCACTATTTTTATATTAAATTGCATAATGTTTACATAATGAAATAAGTATTCTAGGAATGGTGGGACATGCCTGTAGAATCTCACACTATTTCTAGGCTAGCCTGAGTTACAGTTTAGTGAGAATGTGTCAGAAAGAGAGAGAAAGAAAGAAAAGAAAGGAAGGAAGAAAGAAAAAGAGGAAGGAAAGAAAGAAGGAAATGTATTTTGTTATTCCCATGTATAAGAAAGAACATATATGACATTAAGTGTTCTGGTATGTGCTCAAATTAGTAAGCTTACATTTTAAATTCCCCAGGAAAAAAATCTATCATCTCACCTCACCTGTCTCCTCTGAAGGTAAAACGAGTTTGTGGGGCTCATTCAGGCACTAGTTAAAAGAGAGGCTCACCTCCCACTTAACTGCTGCTCACCAGATGTGTGGCTCAAATGCATCCTACAGCTTCTCAAACTCACCATGTAGCCCAGGCTGGCCATGAACTCAAGCAATACCCTCAGCCTTCCAAGTGGTAAGATTGTGGGTATGAGTCACCTCACCCAGGTCAAAATTCATTTCAAATACTTCATATATTTATTTAAACAAAGCAGGTAAGTACCAGACTGACTAAAACAAGGACCTTGCTACTGAGGAACCTTTGAGATGCTGTATCAAAAAACAGACATTAAAGGAACTGAACTCAGGTCCTCTGCAAAAGCAGTATGTGCTCCTAGCTGCTGGACCATCCCTCCAGCCTCACCTTATCTTTCTGTTGTTTGGTGCTTTGAGACAGGGTTTGTCTGTATAGCTGTGGCTGTTTTGAAACTAGTTCTGTGGCCCTATTTAGCCTCAAACCCAGAGATCGATCAGCATGCCTCTGACTCCTGAGTGTGAGAGTAAAAGCCTTTCCCACAACACCTGGCTCACCTTAGTTATTTTTAATGTGATAAATAGAAATAGTTGGAGGCGGGGGGGGGGGGTTCCTGACCCCCTGCTTAGAGGAAGCACATAAGCTCCTCAGTAAAGGGATCAGGGACTGTCTCTGACATGAACTCAGTGTCCAGCTCTTTGTTCATTCACCTCCCCCTGGTGGGTGCTGCCTTGCCAGACCACGAAGGAAGATGATGCAGCCAGCCCTGATGAGACCTAATAGGCTAGGGTCAGATAGAAGGGGAGGAGGTTCTTCCCTATCAGGGGACTAGGGAAAGGGCATAGGTGGAGAATAGGGAAGGTGGGTGGGATTAGAAGGAGACAAGAGAGGTGGCCACAGCAGGGATACAAAGTAAATAAATTGTAATAAATTAATTAAGTAAGTAATAAAATAATTGGCAATAGAAATAGTTGGCAATGATATCAGAAAGACACATGGAAGGTTGATACTACAATGTTTTGTACCTTTCTAAATGTTAATACAAAGTGTACAGAAAGCAGAGTAGAATTTGATGTTAGCTGATAAATATATCGGACTATTTCTGATTTTGTTCCTTTCTTTTATTTTCAGGTCCCAAAACAGTTTTTTTCTGGGCTCCAATAATGAAATGGGTAAGTCTTACGTTTTAACAGTAGTTACTTAAAATAACTAATATACTAGTTACTAAAATAACTAATTTCTTAATAGAAATTAATTAGAAATAAATTTTGCAAAGAATATATTATCTACATTTATCTGAACTCTTTAGTTTTTTAGAAACAGCATATGGATGCATGTTTGTTTCCTTTTTGGTTTTCCTAGAACTCACTTTATAGACCAGACTGGCCCCAAACTCACAGAGATCCACCTACCACTGTCTTCCGAGTGCTGGGATTAAAGGCATCTGCCACCACCGCGCAGCTTAAATTTCTTAACAAAACAGAGAGAGCCACACATGGTGGTACACCTGCTATCCCAGTACTTGAATGGCAGAGACAGGAAGATAGGAAGGGTTTAAGCCAGCCAAAATGTATACGATTAGGCCTAATACATATATTATGTAAAAGCATTCAGTGTAAATGATAGATCCTATGACTTCTGTCTTCAAGATTAATATTTTTACTCTATACCAGATATATGTATGATATATGTGTGATATGTGTGTGTGATATATATTCATTCTAGTGGCTTTTTGTAGCAAATCATTGAATTTATGCTGAAAGGGATCTATTTGGAACTTTTTACAAATGCAGATCTTCAGGCCCCATCATGGATCTACTCAATCTAAAAAAAAAACTCCAAGAATTGAGCCTAATACGCCATGTTTTTATAACCTCTTGAGGTAATTCTAGTATCTTCTAAGTTAGAAAACTGCTAGTCTGTAAACTTTTTTACTTTGTAAAAGTTCATATGAAGTTGATAAAAAGACAAGCTAAATGTTAGAAGAAAATACTTATTGACTTCATATTTTACAAAAAAAATAGTGCATCCATCAGGGTGTGGACATTTTTAGCTGGAAATTGTTTTGTAACTGTTTCAATCTCCTTATCTGTTATAAGTCTGTTTAGGGTTATTTTTTCTTTTTAGTTATAAAATTACTGCCTTAACCAGTTTTGCTTTTGTTTTTTAAATATACATCCCAGTAATGTTCAGTGCATTATCATATAGACAGTGTGAACACTTTAAATCTTAAGAGACTTTAGGACCATTACACACTCCCTACCAACTGCTTCTTTCTCTTAAAATGCCATTCTGCTCGCTGGTTGTCCCTGTGAGTTTGATTGTTGTAGGTAGCTCATAGAAGTAGAATTATATGATATTTTTATGTCTGTTTGTGTAATATCTGTATTTGCACATGTTGCTGGTATCTGAGGAGGCCAAACGAGGGTGTCAGATTCTCTGAAGCTGGAGATAGAAGCATTTCTGAGCTGCCCAGCATGGGTGCTGAGGGATGGCTGTAGCCCTCTGCAGGAGCAGCAAGCACTCTTTACTGCTGGAACATCTCTCCTGTCCCACAGAATCATACTTATGGCTGGTCCATGTCCTCCAGGTTACTGCGTATTAGAATTTGCTTGTTTTGTAGCTGAATAATATCCATTGTGTTACTGGACGTAGGTCTGGCTGCTTGCAGCTTGAAAGCTAGTACTGTGGAGCTCAGAGTTGGTGGAAAAGAAATGAAGTTTATTCAAGGACTGGCAGTTTGGAAGACAGGGGAAGCTTTTGTGCTACTGCCTCTGACCCAACCCCCAACTATTGGGAATAGGTATAAGAAAAGGCTTTTAGCACGGGTGTGGTAGGAGACACTGTAATACCAGCACTCTAAAGATAGGCAGTCAGATAAGGTCAAAGGCAGCCCATTCTACATAGAGAATAATTTAAAAGGGAAGGGTGGTGGTTTTAGAAGGAAGCTCAGGGAACAGTTACAGGAATAATACATGCAGGGTAGAGTCTTACCATCTATAGCATTTGTCTCCTTTTTTGTTGTTGTTGTTGTTTTGGGGGTTTTTTTTGTTTGGTTTTGTTTTTTCCTCCTCTGTTTGTAACATCATAATGGACCTTTAACCTCCTGAAGATCCTTAAACAGTTGATCCCAGGACCATGCTAGTGAAATACCCAGATCGGAGTCCCCAAATGACCAACAGGCTTTGAGTCCAATGTAAAACACATGAGGGCCTTTATTACAAACTCGAGCTGGGCGGCTGCCTTTTGCAAGGACAAAGAAGCGAGCAACCCCCAGCTCTGGGGGAAGAGGGTTTTTAAGGGAGCTAAAACGAAAGTAGGGAAGTGTAAGTCTTGGCACAATTGGATTGGGTGAAAAGGTCCCTTGGGGAGTTGACCTTAAAAATGATTGGTTTGTTTTCAGGCGCCAAAACTGCAAATGATCAGATCTGGCCATCTGGGGATACCTGCCCTGTTATGTGCAGGTTAGGTTGTAGCAAGGGGGAGGGAGTTAACACATTCCATAGGCTTCCTTAGTGGCTATGTGACCCTAGTCACATCCCAAGGTTAATCTGGGTGGGGGATTGCTGGACCCTTGCTCTGAAAGAACTGTGCTATGGTGACTTTGCCCCAGTCCCAAGAATTAACTCTAAATTTTTGAACCTCTCATTAGCCAGGTGGAGTACTAGCACTGACATGCATCCCCAGCCTAACATGCTAACTCTTGTGTAAGTTAAAAGTTAATTCCCAATAATTTTGGAGGTGGGGTACAAGGAAGCAGCACAAAAACTTCCCCTGTCTTCCAAACTGCCAGTCCTTGAATAAACCTTTTTTTCCCGCTAACTCTTAGCTCCACAGTACTAGCTTTCAACTTTCTCAGCAGTTTTCATGCTGTGTTAGTCAATACATAAACTAAAGAATGAAGAGAGGAAGTTACATATTTGGATGTAATAATCAAGTTACCAGATGCTTTGGTTTGGGTTTTTTTATTTTGGTTTGATTTTGGTTTTGTTTCTGGCACTAAGAGTTAAACTCGGCCTCATGTATAGATGGCGCAAGTGCTCTGTTGTGGAGTTACATCCACTTCTTCACTTTGTTTTCAGATATTGTCTCACTAAACTGCCCAGATTGGCCTTGAATTTTTGATCCTCAGCCCTCTTTTTACTTTTTATTTTGGAATAGGATCTCACTAAGATACCTATGCTGACCTTTGAAAAAAGCCTTTGACTTGTGATGCTCCTTCCCTTAGCCCCCCAAATACCTTGGATTTCAGGCCTACACTAGCCAGGCCCCACTTATTGCCAGACTTTGCTGACTTTAGAATTTGTGTGGGGTGATTTTGTAAAAGATGCTAAAAAGCACAACAGGAGTAGGAGTGAAGCCGCAGAGATGGCTCAGTGCGTTGGAGCCTTTGCTGCCCTTAAAGATACCTAGGTTCAGTCCCCAGCATCTCTGCGGTGCCATTGCAACTGCAGTTTCAGGCCCGATGCTCTGTCTTTCTTCCACAGGCACTACACACAGATAGCACAACTGTGCACATGCAGGTAAAAGGGTCATAAACATAAAAAATAAAATAAATCTTTTTAAAAAGACAACAAGGAAGATACAGCCATGTGTACTTTAAAATTAAAAAAACATCCATGGCCAATCAGAGCTCAGCAGGTAAAAGCATCTTTGTCCACACCTAAGTTCAGTTTCTGGAACCCACTTGGTACAAGGAGAGAACTGACTTCAACAACTTGGCCTGTGACCTCTGCATGTGCACTGTGGTACATACATGTTCACAAAATAAGTACACTTCTAAAAATAAGAAAATAAGGGAAAATCATCTAATAAACTAAAATTGTAAGTAAACTTTTTATACTTCTTTAAAAAAAAACAAATAATATCAACAGAAAGCATGAAAGGAGAAAGCCCCTGAATTTGTACCTTTTTTGTATTCCTCTCAATTTTCTAAATGTTATTGACTTTATTATGATTATTGCTTTCATGTGAAAATTCACAAATACTTTGTTTTATTTAAAATTGAAAATGATTATATCTCACTCCTGATGCTCTGCTCGTGTCCTAATGCATATTTTCAGGGATTGGTGATTGCTGGATTAGCTGACATGGCCAGACCTGCAGAGAAACTTAGCACAGCTCAATCCACTGTGCTGATGGCTACAGGTAAATTAAACACATATATTCCACTGTTGTATGACCCTGTTTCTGAGGAGATGTGAAAAAATGTATACTCACTACACAGACAAGTTGATACCACCAAAATTCAGCTTAGTGAACCAATGAGTTTCTTGGTTTCTTAGTGAACCAATGAGTTTCTTAGTGAACCAATGAGTTACTTATAGAGGTAGGAGTGAGGACCAGAAATGACTCCGATAGCTGTATTACTGAAAACCAACCCAGCGTGGGTGATGGCCCACGAAACGTGGAACCCACTGCATAACCTGCAGGCAGCTTGACAGGTGAGAAAGTGTTTCTCTTAAGAAGCTCAGTTAGTCTGGATGTCTTTTGGGCAGCTTGGCTTGTCTGAGTCTCTCAGCAGTCTTTACTGTTTTTATAAGCTTTCAGAGAGGGATGAGTGCCTCTGGTCAATGCCTCTCAAAGTTTTGGGAACTGCCTGATACTTTTGAATTTACTTCTTGAGTTTTAACTAGCTTCTCTTCAGATCATCCTGAGTCCTTTTAAAATTTATTTTTATTGAGAATTTCAGACATGCACATAATATGTTTTAATCAAATCAGCCCCCCTACCATGTTTCCTTCCAAACAACAAAAGGAACATCCTGAATCTTAAAGTTCCTTTCAAGATGGTTATCCTGAAAGAAATTGCTATACAATGACTACATAGTAGCTAAAGAAATGGCTCAGCCTTTTTCTTTTCTTTCTTTTTGGTTTTTCTGAGTTAGTGCTTCTCTGTGTAGCCTGGACTCTCTTTGTGGACCAGGCTGGCCTCGAACTCACAGTGTTCCACCTGCCTCTGCCTCCCTGATTGCTGAGATTATAAGCCTACACCACCACACCCAGCTGATGCCTCAGCCCTTTAAAACTAGGCTCACAACTGAAATTAACCACATACAATAAAACTCTCTTTGGTTTTATGTTCATTTAATGATTTTATTTTGAAAACATTGGCATACATATTTACTCACACATTATTCATATTTAGGGAATTAATGCATTGTGGATAACGTAGGCAGGAAAGTTGTTGGGAATAAGTATCTACTTGAGATTTTGCTTTTCAAGTTTTTGCCATGAACATACTTTTATAAGTGGGAAGATGGTGTAGTAATATATACTGGTTTCTGGCAAAGTCTCTCTTTAATGTAAGAACTGAGAATTTTATATAATACTGAAAATTATGAGAATTTTTATGTAATACACAATACTGAAGAATCTGTGCCTTTAAAAATGCTTTGTTTCAACAGGGTTTATTTGGTCAAGGTACTCACTTGTAATTATACCAAAAAATTGGAGTTTGTTCGCTGTTAATTTTTTTGTGGGGTCAGCAGGAGCCTCTCAGCTGTTTCGTATTTGGAGGTAAGCCCACTACCAAAGTGGTTTTAGAACTGGTTCAGAAGCTACCTAGATGATTCTCTGTCTCTATCTCTGTCTGTATGTATATGTTTCACATATAATATTGACAAAATTGTGCATGATATAGAAATGTATCATTTCTATTAAAGTCTGGGGAGTTACAAATAAGTTAAAAGCAGCTAAGCTTATGTTACCTAGATTTTAGATCCAACAGCTTATTGTCTGAATGGGTTCTCATTTATCATAGTGTCTCTGCCTGCCTGTCTCTGTTTCTCTCTCTCTCTCTCTCTCTCTCTCTCTCTCTCTCTCTCTCTCTCTCTCTCTCTCTCTCTCTCTGATAACTGTATTAGTTAACTTTCTGTTGCTGTGATAAAATACCATGACCAAAAGTGACTTGAAGAAGAACTGTTTTATTTGGCTTATGATTTCCGAGGAGCAGAGTCCATCTGCATCGTGGGAAAAGCATGGCAATAGGAAAAGCTTAGCTGCAGCAGCAGGAAGCTAGTTGATAACATTTCCATTCACATATATGGAAGCAGAGAGGGAGGACATGAAGTAGAGCATGACTATGAAAGCTCACAGCCAGCCCTCAGTGACAATACTTTCTCCAGCAAAGCCCCACTGACATAATTGATATGGAGCTACTGTGTTTTCAAGTGTTAATTGCTTGTCCCCTGAGATCTTTACTGCTCTGCAAGCAAATGGCTCATATACACCAAGTGATGCTGTGTAACCTTGCCTCCCAAAAGATCCCTGATTGTCCAATGAAATTGCCTGTACCTGGGCTGGGCAAAAGAGAGGTAGGCAGAGCTAAGGTTCAAAGGCTTGAAGAATAGAAGGGTAACGCAGAGAAATGCAGGAGAGAAGGGAGGAGAAAGGAGCAGCTTACCATGGGTTAGCGTGAACAAGAAACACGTGATGGAGAGGAGCTTGCAGTAAGGATGGGCAGGTTGGCGAGAAGCAGCCCAAATGGAGCATGTGCGTGTATGTCTGTAAATTTTGGATGTGTGAGACAGCAGGGTAGCTTAAGGGGCTAAGATCTGCCCAGCTCCAGTGTTATAAGTTTTTAGTATGTTTTAAGGCATATTAAAAGTTTGTCTTTATTTCTATAATAGTGGGTTAAAGAATAGCCTCTGCATTAATAATCATATGAATCTATTAAATAATAATCATTTTTACAGCACCCACCTCTTAAAGGTTCTATAACTCTCAGACAGCACCACCACTGTAGACCAAATGTTCAGATTCATGAGCCGACGGGTGGCAATTCTCAAGCCATCACCACAACATATAAAACTCATGATGTGATGTACTAAGTAATTTCCAGCATCATCCTTTTTTCCACTTGCTTTCAACTATATATAATAAGTGTAGAGAGTATAGTATTGAAAATGACATTGACAGTAAGGTCACTGGTTTCATTGAAAATTGTTCCCTGAACACTGGAAGATTTTTTAAACTGTTTACTCAGTAGTTAACATTGGGGCCTGAGAAGGTAGTTCAGCAGTTAAGAGTAATACATTGAAAAAGGGCACGAGGGGAGCTAGTTGTGGTGGTGCCTACCTGAAATTCTAGTGCTGAGGAGGGAGAGACAGGAGGGTTCCTGTAGCTCAGTGGACAATCAGACTTCCCAAATTGGTGAGCTTCAGCTTCAGTGGGAGACCCAGGTTGACAAAAAGGTGGAAAGTTCCAGATGCAGTGGCTCACACCTGTACTCCCAGTACTTGGAGAGGCAGAGGCAGGCAGATCTCTGTGAGTTTGAGGCCAGCCTGGTCTACAAAAAGTGAATCCAGGACAGCCAAGGCTACACAGAGAAAACCTGTCTTAGGAAAACAAACAAACAAAAGGTGAAAAGCAACTGAAAAAAAAAACTGTATTGACATACAGATAGACACACAAGCACACAAGAATATACTACTCATCTATTAAAAAGTTAATATTTGTGAGACAAATAATAATTGTACTATGATCAAATATTTGAAGTCAATATTTTTCAAGAAATCTCTGAAGTATGGTGAGCTTTCTATTTTTTATATGATTACATAAAAACTGAAAGAAAAAATTGATGAAGTGTAAAGGATTATGTAGAATAAAGACTTTGGCTCAACAGTTGACTCTTTTCTAGATTAGTGAGAATTAAGAAAGCAATACCCAGCTTAAGTAAACCTGTGTTTGTAGCCCATCAGTCTATTGGTGGGATAAAGTATATTATTTCTAGTAATCAAGCAGGAACCCATTCCCACTTGATTTTTTTTCTTAGATGCTTTGTGAGTACAGACTAAGAAATTGCAGTTGATGACATTTTGCCAATTTTATGCAGACATTCGTGTTAGTCACGGGTCTCTCAAGAGGGCTGGAGAGATGACACAGCTGTTAGGAGTGCCAACAGCTCTTGCTGAGGACTGGAATTTGGTTCCCAGCACCCATACCCTCTGGCTCACAGCCACCTGTAACACCAAGCCCCAGGAGATTTAGAATGGTGTTTTGGTCTCTGCAGAAGCCTGCACATGCTCACATGCATACACACACGCACAAATAATTCTTTTTTAAAATAAAGAATGAAAATAGGTCACTGGAAATGGCTCAAAGGTTCAGTGCTTGCCTAGTGTGTGAGCACTCTTGGATTGGACACCACACATGAGGTGTATGTGTGCTCAAACTTACATAAGTGGTTAAACTTTAACACTTAGGATCTGAAACATAGCAGAATCAAATGAATCCTTTGGATGTCTCACTTTTCCTTCTCCTTGGAAGACTGTATTTATAGTTATGTAGTCATTTAGCAATGGGAAAGAAGTACTTCCCATTTTCTTTTTACCTATTTTTATTGATAATAAGTCATCTCTCTATTTTCTTTATAGATATGAACAAGAACTCAAAGCTAAAGGAATCAAGTAAGAGAGTTCCTGATCACCTGAACAATCCAAATGTGGGCAGAAACATTGGAACCTAGTTTATTTGGTTGTTGATAAGGTGATGCTAACTGTTCTGATAACGTTTGAAAAGAATGGAAAAGAAGTCTAACTGTAATTAATAGCTAGCACTTGACTCCACAGAAAAATAAAGCAAATTTTTATTAACAGTCTCTTTACATGTGACTCAAGGGACTCACCTGTGGATGGCACTAACATTGTTTTCTACCATTTGTCCATAATAAATCCTAATTGGTCTACATTCCTCCAGCTTCATCCTTAAATAACCAAAAGTAAGAGCAAATACATTCAAGCAAACAGAAACATGGTTAGAGGGTTAAAAAAGTCTGCTTAATTAGTGTTGACAAGTCCAGTGCCTACAAGTGAGAGAATGGGATAATGTCTAAAGGGGTGAGAAATAGATTGTAGCATGACTAGCAAAATGGCTTTAAACTATTTTAAAATATTCTAACTTTGCATATCTGGATTTTTTAAACTTTAATGAAATTCTTTCACAGCTGGAGATTTTTAAATAGGATTGTTGTAATGATGAATTGAGACAATTTTGTTGTTTTATTTTTTTGCTGTTTTATTTTCTTTAAGACAGGAACTTGATATATAGCTCAGGCTAACCTCAGACTCTCCTCTCCTGCCTCAGTCTCTCAAGTCTGGAGATTATAGAAATGTGCTACAACTCCCAGCTTGAGATAATGTTAACACAGCGTGGCTCATAAAGAGTATTAAATCTTTAATTATCTCAGTAACTGATATAATACAAATATATTAGCAGGAAAAGTTCTAGAGTTCATCTGAACTGAACTTACAATTTGATTTATAAGCTGTGGCTTTGGGTAAATTAAGTGTCTTGGAAGAGTTGAAGAGTACTTGCAACCTATCTAGGCTTTCTGTATATGCTTGTGGCCTGTGTCTTCAGGGTCTAGGAGACTCTGGGCATAGATTACTCCATACTATAAAATGATCATTACATTTGATTTGGCCTTAATTTTGAAGTTTACTGAACTGAAAGTATCAGTAAAACCAGTCTTCGTTAGCACCATAGCTATGTGAGTCAGCAAAGCAAGTTATTTCAGTATATGAAAAAATGAGATACCTTTTTGCTAGGTTGAATCCAGGATTTGTGCATTCTAAACACACACTCTTAACACTGAGTTACATGCCACCAAAGGACCTTTACAATTATACTAGAGTAGTATATTTGTAGTATATATTTCAGCAATTAAAAGCACTTGCTGTTCTTGCAGAATACCTGGGTTCAGTTCCCAGCATCCACATTGCTTCTCACAGCCATCTGTAGCTCTGGTTCCAGGGAATCCACAGCCTTCTAGCTTCTCCAGGAACCACACTCTTAGTACACATACTTATAAGTACTTGTCCCTTATCTGTGTTTGAGGAAAAAAGGGTAGAAAATTTGATGTGGACAAAAGTGAAGAGCTTTTGAACAGTCATTATTTCTACTTACCAGAAGGCATTTTTTAAATATTAATTACAGTTTATTTACCTTGTATCCCAATTGTAGCCCTCTCCCTCATACCCTCCCAATCCCAACCTCCTTCTCTTATCTCCTCCTAAGCTCCTCTCCAAGTCCACTAAAGAGGAGGTCCTCCTCCCCTTCCCTCTGACCCTAGCCTACCAGGTCTCTTCAGGACCGGCTGCATTGTCTTCCTCTGTGGCCTGGCAAGGCTGCTCCCCCCTCAGGGGGAGGTGGTCAGAAGACATTTTTATCTGTTTGCCCATATGTGTACATGTGTTTCTAAGAATAACCATTTAGGAAAAACATGAAATATGGCACATACTGAAAAAAATTAGTGAAATGTATATGTGAGGCAAATATGGTGCCACACAGCTGTAATCCCAACATTGGGAAGATAGGATCATTCTTGAGTACCTGGTAAGTTTGAAACTAACCTGAAAGAAGTAGTATTTCTTGTGTGGAGTCTCTTGAACCTTATTTTCAGTCACATGAATGAACAATACCCCTTTTGGTTCACAAAATTTTATTGAAGCCAGAAGTAAGTGATGCATGCCAGTAATCCCAACAGTAGGGAGGCTGAGGCAGGAGAATCTTGAATCCTAGACTAGCATGAACCCATTCCCACTTGATTTGAGTGGGAGCCAGGAAGGTCTGGAGTTCAAGGCTCATCTCAGCTACATGAAACACTGTCTCAAAATACAAAACTAATTGTTTAAGCTGGGCAGTGATTGTGTACATGTTTAATCCCAGCAGAGGCAGAGGCAGGCGGATCTGTGCATTCAAGGGCAGCCTTGTAACAGAGTGAGTTCCAGGACAGCCAAGGCTACACAAAGAAACCCTGTCTCAACAACAACAAAAACAGAACATAACAAAAACCCTATAGTGATTCATCTTACAACTACTCTGAAAGGCTTACTAGAGTTCATTTACTAGATGTCTATCTTTGTAGACACTGAACTTCACAGTGGCACAAGTCAGTGTAATGGTTTTTGTGTCAAGCTTTTCTGTCAAGTCCTTACTGACAGCTTCATAGTAAATTTTCTCAGTGCCACCTCTGAGAGGGCTTGGATTCCAACATTGACTTATGAATGTTAATGTTTAAAGATTTAAAGAGATAGCACTGGTTCATGGGTGTATAGAGATTCACTGAGATGACATTTTAACTCAGTGCCTGGCTTGTGCTGCATACTAAATAAAATGTAAGAAAGTTCAGAAAATGAAGCTTCATTGGAAGTAGATCCTAGAGCCCTTTGGACTCAAGAATTTTTAATATACCTATAAATTTTTTTCTGTGGTTTAGCATCCTTCTCAAGGAAATAGTGGTAGAAGGAACAATACTATTTGTTTTTCAGAAGGCACAGCTTTTTCTTTTTAAGTTGTTAAAACAATAGTGAAAGGTTAAATGTTAACAAAAACTGACCTCAAAACTCAGAATCTTCTCTTTAAAGCAAAAGTCAATACTGAAGCCTCTTTGTGTAGTAAAATGAGAAAAGAAACTATGACATTCACTGACTTAAAGGTCTGTTTAATCGGATTCACCCTAGGACTAGGTTCAGTACCATAACCATAATTAAACTTTTTTCCTCCTTAAAGCATGTTTTTTTACATTTTGAAGCACAGTAAATTTAATCACTGGAATGGACTTTGTGAATTCACATACAGACTTTTCAGTTAGTGTTTTGTTTCCTTGTGTTTTTTTTGTTTGTTTGTTTTGGTTTGGTTTGTTTTGTTTTAAATATGTGCCCTGTCTTAGTTAGGTCTCTGTGACTGCTATGAAGCCTCATAGCAGCCATGATGGTGTCCTGAAACCATAGATAGAACCAAATGCTGAACATACTGTTTGTCCCTATACATCTATGACAAAGTTTTCTTTTTTTATGAAGTACGGTAAGAAATTAATGACAACAGTAATAAGATGGGACAATTGTGGCAATACACTGGATAGAGCAATAATCCGTGTCCCGGACAGGACAGTGTGAAATTTCATTCCTGCTACTGAGCACTGTAATTTCAAAATAAAGAGTATGTCTGTAATTTTCCATTGATATTTTCAGACCAAAGTTGATCAGTGGTAACAAAGTTTGTGCAACTAAGCCAAGGATATGGTGAAACTACTATATTGACTAAAATTGGGTGCTTGCTTAAGAGATTCTTCCTTTAATGATAGTGGCCTATCAACTGTGGCCTAATTTCAGTCAGCCTCCACGTAGTCAGGGGAAGAGTTGTGTAAACTATGGGGTTATTTCAGTCTCAACAACTGCCTCGTAATGTCCAGACATGAGACATGTCTGCCTCGTATGTCCAAACCTGAAAGTGAGCCAGCGTTTGAAGAGCAGTAGGCCACTCATAAGTGGTGGGGGGAGGGGAAGGTGATAACAGCCAATCAGAAGCCTAGTCAGTGCACGTGAAACAATGAACTTCTGATGAGGGTGTGGCCTGGAAAACGGCTTTTTGACAAAACTGTCATTTGATGGGTCAGGTATAGACAGACATGGCACTTCTGCTGTCTTCAAAATAATGTCACCAGACCCTTTTCCTGTTCTCTGCATTCCTGAAAGATCTAGTCCATAATCTAGGCTCGAGCTTTTCCTCAGCCTTGGAGAACAGAGGTATGTGGGAAATAGGAGTCTTTAGTAGAAGGAATAGCAGAGCTAGAGGGAAACCATCTAATATCAAAGCTAATAGACATCAAAGGAGAGTGGTAGTCAAGGTCAGTGTTTATATTTCTGCCAGCCTTTTAGGTAGAAGTTTGCAGGCTTAAATGTTTGTCTCAGATGTCTGTATTTCTAGCCTGTCCTCTTTATTTGCTTCAAGTGGTGAGTGCCTACCATGTGAAGGTGCTAGAAAGATGCTGTGGAAGAAACAAGTACCCATAATGTGACCTCTAAAGAGGGAGACTAGGCAAGAGGATACCGACAGAAAATAAGCCACATAAGTTTATAGGTGCCAAAAACCTTTAAGAGCTCAGAAGTTGCCCCATAGAGTGGCCAAGCAAGCTTTTGTGACACCACTCCTTTTCAATTTATTTCCCCTTTGTTCTCTTTTTAAAGATGACTACATTGTTCGTGAAGAGTTGAGCATAACCTAAAAACTAGTAGAAAATTCTACAAGAGATGATTAGGAAAATAATTTCCCTATAATCTTTATATCTTGGTACTGCTAAGTGTTCCTAAAATATGGGAAATTACACTTTGATATATCCAGAAAATGTTCTTGGTGTATCTTTGAATGGAACTGGCCAAGCAACTGGTACAGCGGGGCATCCATGTGCACTCAAAATGATAGGATTAAACACGCCTTTTCTGTAGGTTGTAACATCCCCATAGTGTTTTATAATTTTATATGAAGTGCTTCCTCTAAAGTGTGCCAGACTTGGTGGCACACATCTTCAATCCTAGCACTTGGGAGGAAGGGGCATGTAGACCTCTTTGCATTGAAGGCCAAGCCTGCTCTACACAATGAGTTCCAGTCCCACCAGTAAAATTCAAGTTGTAACTACAGTGTGGGTGTCTCTGCGGAGAGTGAATGTCTCTGCCACTCTCATTCACTAATGTTGCAGAACTTGGAGCAGAAAGATTCTACTAAAATGGAGATTTTCTGTTTTATTGTTAGGAAGAGTCATAAGAAAAAAACTGCCAGCTATTTACTTTAGATATCCTTGCCTTTTAAACTCATGAGCAGATAATTTTCTCCCATGCATATTAGTACACTCCTCTATTTGGTAAGTGGAAGAGGAAGATCAGGAGATCAAGACCAGCCTCAAGTACAGATGAAGTCTGAGGCTGGCCTGGGCTATGTGAGTCCAATGTACCTACCTCAAATACTCAATAATTCTGGTTTCACTTCTATTTCTGACTTTTTAATCTCAAACTGCATCTGCTTTCCTTGCTTAGTAATCATAACAGAAAAATGTGTTAAGTCCTCAAATCACATTATTTAGAACAACAGAATCTTAGTGTGCTTGTGGAGGGGGTTTGTATGTACTTGTTAAATGAGGATTTGTGTCGGGCCAGAGGTTGACATCACATACGTTTTCTTGATCACTCTCAATCTTTATTTGTCGGGGCAGGTAACTTGAAGATGATTGCTTTTGCTAGACTGGCCAGCTAGTGAGCTTGAGGCATCTCTCTATCCCCAGTGCTGGGTTATCAGGCTTGTGCCATTTTTATGCATTTTTTTAGAAGTTGCTAGTCTTCTAGATGACCAAAGTTCAGTTCCCAGCTCACAAGCACCTGCAACTCCAGCTGCAGAAGATCTGTCACACTCTTCTGGCCTCCGTGGTACCCTTACACATTTGGCATATATAAACAGACACACATATGCATAAATTTAAATTTTTTAGTTAAAAGATGCAGTATGTGAAGTAATAGTAAAATAATATATTTTTCAGAGAGTATTAAGTGGCCAGGAGTAGTGGTGCGTGCCTCTAATCCCAGCATAGAGGCAGAAGGCTTTGAGTCCAAGGCCAGCCTGGACTCCACAGTGAGTTCTAGAACTATATAGACTCTGTCTCAAAAAACAAAAAAGAGAATATTACGTGCCTTCTCACAGGCAGAGAGTCTAGATCAGCTGTTCTCAGCCTGTGAGTCACAGCCCTGGAAGACCATAAGAAAACACATATATGCTATGATTCACTACAGTAGCAAAATTACAGTTATAAAGTAGAAACATAAGTTGTGGTTGGGGTCACCACAACATGAGGAACTGTATAGTAAAGGGTCTCAGCATTGGGAAAGTTGAGAATTACTGGTGCAGATGGAATACTCATCCTTATATTGTTGTATTTGCCTTTCCATAGCTGCCAGTCACTGGACTTAGTTGATCTTTCTGGAAAAAAAAAGTAAATCTAATGCATTTCTTATACAGTATTGAAACTAAGCAAAGAGGCTTTTAATGTGCACATGAGAATATAATATTAAGATCGCTGGATGGTGGTGGCACATTTCTTTAATGTCAGCACTAAGGAGGCAGAGGCAGGCAGATCTCTGAGTTTAAAGCCAGCCTGGTCTACAGAGCAAGTTCCAGGACATCCAGGGCTATAATATATATGAAGGGTTCTTATCAATGTTCAGAGCAGACTAAAACAAATCATTTGTTTGTATAAAATTAAATTTTAATTTAATTTTATGTGGACTGGTGTTTTGTCTGCATATATGTCTGTGTGAGAGTGTCAGATCTTGGAGTTATGGACAGTTGTGAACTGCTCAAGTAGGTGCTGGGAATTGAATCCAGGTCCTCTGAAACAGAAGTCAGTCCTCTTTAACTGCTGAGCCATCTCCAGCCCCTATCCTATGTATCTCTAAAGATTCCTTTATTTGTGCATGTGTATGTATCTTTGTGAGTGTATGTGCACATGCTGTGTTCATTTGTGTGTGAGGGCAGAAGCCAGTAGAGGACATCACGTGCCCTTTAATCCTCTCTGCCTAATCTTTTCAAGCAAGATTTCTCCCTGAACCTGCAGTTCATGTTTTTTCAGGTAGATTGGAAGTCAGCAAGCCCTAGCGATCCTCCTGTCTCCTCACACTCCGAGCTGGGGATACAGGCATGTGCTGGGATCTGAATGCTGGTCCTCATGATTGCTCAGCAAGTGCTCATAACTTCTGAGCCATCTCTCCATCCCTGTCTGTTGTAGAAAATAAAAAGGTCATTAAGGTTTACTGTTAATCCATAGGATCATTGTGGCGGTTATTATTCATCCTCCTCTCATATTAATAAAAGACACAGACAGATTTTTAATAGCCTTATTTAACCTGGGGCTGGGCAGATACTAATGCCCTAAAATACCTCGTTATCTCCCAATCCCAGGTCCCATGCCATTTTCTCTAATTCCTAGCTGGACTACTTCCTATCCAAAATAATTTAAAATACTTGTACATGCTTTCAATCGGGGCTGCTTCTCTCCAGCCATACCAATCCTCGGAGTAAATTCCTCCCTGCCATGTGGTTCTTCTTTATGTTAACCCACAGTGGTCTGCCTTCTCTACCTGTCTTCCCCGTTCCCATGCTCCTCTGTCCTCCAACCCTAGAACCTTAGCTCTGCCTACCTCATGTCTGCCCAAGTGTGTAGGCAACTTTATTTAGCCAGTCAGGGCTAATTTTGGAGGCAAGGTTACATAGTATCATTTTGGTGGACTTCTAATAGAACTGTAAGAATCTCGGGAGGCAAGCAATTAACTGACTACAAAGCACCAAACCATGCCATAACACCTATCCTGTGTTTTTATTTACTAAATTGGCAATGAGAACAAAGTTGAGATACTGAACTGGCCACTAGAAGAGAGATGAGAATAAATGACATAACTCTAAGTGTTGTTCTCCGCATCTCAGCTCTCCCTAATGTCTACATCTCTAGAGTCCATTTCAGAGCATCCAGGGCTAGAAAAATTATGCTGTTTAAAACCATAGTTCCTGATAAAGCAGATCTTTCCACTGAGGGAAAAAATGACAATATTTCCCCTTTTCTCTTCACTCTTCCCATAAACTTCAGTCTTGCTTACATAGAACTATCAAAACATGAAGGAAATAGTGGC
Source organism: Pachyuromys duprasi (assembly GCA_028658305.1). Taxonomy (NCBI): domain Eukaryota; kingdom Metazoa; phylum Chordata; class Mammalia; order Rodentia; family Muridae; genus Pachyuromys; species Pachyuromys duprasi. The sequence continues at coordinate 25,774,835 of CM053759.1, read as the reverse complement.
AGGTTTTGTTGTTGGCTGCAGGAGCATGTAAGTGATTGTATAAAGGCGAGTGTTTCCTAATTACTCTTCTACTTTAACATTTAAGTCAAAATATTTGGAAACAACTACCATTTTTAACCCCTATGTCATCTTCTTAACATTTCTCTGCTATTACTCTTCAATAGGCAACAAACAAGAAAAAGTCAGCAGAGTAAACATATCTTTTAAGTCAGATTTGAGTACCCCATATGTACCTGAATACTTCACCTAGATGGCCAATAAACAGAGGGAAGTGTACTCAAGCTCTTCAGTACCATTAGAGAAACACAAAACCTATCAAGCCAGTTAAACACCTTTAAACTTCACAACAACAGTGATAACGGTGCTTGCTGCACAACATGAGGACTTGGTTTAAATCCCCAGCACCCACATCAGAGCCAGCCCTGGCCATATGTGCTATATCCCAGCACTAGAGGGAGAGAGACAGAAGAATAATCAGAGCTTGCTGGATGCCAGACTAAAGGTCAGTAAGACCGTCTGCCTTAAGGGACTAAGGTAGAGTTATCCCGGACACCCTACATTATCCTCTGGCTTCCCAAGCACACAAAAGCACATGCACCCACACACATGTATGCCTAAATCCACACACATGCACACACAACACCCTTTTTAAAAATCACAATAACACAAGTTAGCTAGGATAAACAGCAGCTGAACTCTTGTACCAGCTTTGGAGCAGCTGTTGGCAAGTTCTTCCTGAAGTTTGGGCTATAGTATAACATATACATAGCATGCATAAGTCCCTGGATTCAACTCTCAGAAACAAAATGGGAAAAGGGGGCTGGAGAGATAACGGAATGGATAAGGTGCTTGCCACTCAAGTGCCAAGACTGAAGTTTGGATCTCCACTTAATGTAAGGTGGGCATGGTCCATCACCTACAATTTCAGTATATGGAAGAAACAAGATTTCCAGACAAGCTAGCTAGCTAAACTAACCATATTGGAGATCTCTGGTGAGGTAGTTTCTGCAGGTGTCATACAAGGAAGGGAACTGCACAGAGATAAAAATGAAAACCCAGGCAGATTGACTTCATCGAGCTGGATCAAACTTCAGGGAGTCTGATGCCCGAAGTTCATTGTCAGCATATTTAAAACACAGTACAATTTGAGGAAAAGTTTCCAGGCAATATTCAGTCCAATTCTAGGTGCACAATAAAGCTTAAAGTATGACTGTATAGAAATTCTCTTAGAAAGTTTGGTGATTGCTCTGATGGGTGTTATTGGCCTTAAGGTCTGGTTACACCTGGCTTCATTTTGTAAAGTTGTCTAAGACATACCTGATTGGTTGATTAAACAGCCTATACTTGGGCAGGACAGAATGGGTTAGGTGTGGCTAAAGGTTCCCAAGTTTGGAGGACAGGAAATAGAGGAAGGAGGACACCAAAATGGGTTAGCCAGGAGAAGAAACCATGTGGCCTGGGAGAAAGGACTCCAGTCATGGCGTGAAAAGAACCCAGATGAAGAATATAAACAAATACCATGGGATTATGGATAAAAGGTAGACCAGTTGAGGAGGATTAAGGTGGATGGCATTAGATGGGGACTGGGAGATGGATGGTGAGGTTATTGAGACATGTAAGTGAAATATCTGCCTGGCCCAAGGCAAATAAGGTAATTATAAAATCTAACAGGCATCTGTGTCTTATTATTTGTGATATCGGGTTAGATAATACCTCTGTGATAATAATAGGGCTGATAATAAACGTTATATAGCCCAACATCTTTTATTTTTAATTTACTACAACACAAAGTACATATGACCATGACGGTGGGTCCTATAGCTAAAAGGCCTAGACTCGAGTATGGTCTCTGATATATAGAGGTCAGAGGACCATAAAGTAAATGTGACATCTCCCCTAACAGGTCACCAGGTCACTGACAAAATCCACTGAGCCATTTGCAGACAGTGATCCAAAGACAGCAGAAAATGGTTGTGATCCAATCATGAATGTGTACCTAAAAAGAATGCATGTATATGTTTACCAAACAGCATGTACAAAAATGTTCTTAGAAGTTGGTGCAAAGATGCAGCCCTTTAATCCCAGCATGAGGAGGACTGTGAGTTCAAGGCCAGCCTGGACTACATAGTGAATCCTTTCAGAAGAAAAGAATGTTCTTAAGAAGATTTCCATATAATGCTTAAAACTGAAAGTCTCCGGGCTGGAGAGATAGCTCTGGTTAAGAGCACTGGCAGTTCTTCCAGTACCTGGGCTCAATTCCCAGTACCCACATGGCAGCTCACAACTATATGTAACTCCAGTTCCAGGGTTCCAATACCCTCACACAGACATATATACAGACAAAACACCAATGAACATAAAATACAAATATTTTTTAAACTGAAAAACTCATACATCAGTAGAAAAAATGGATAAATACTTTGAGATATAATCAAATGGTAGAACACTAAAACACTAAATAAATACAGATGGATTAATATCACAAACAAGAGAGAAAACCAGAGTCATCTTGTACATAAAGTTCAAAAATGGATAAAGGTGATTTATGGTATCACGAAGTCAGGAAAAGGAAAAGAAAGTGATTAGGAGATGACATAAGGAGCCCTGTGTGATGGCACACAATAGTACACCCAACAAGAGCAGCAAGAGTTCAAGGCCTGTGTTACATAGAGAGATCTCATCTCAAAAACAGACAGACATAAGACTGCATGAAAGAGACCTGTGGAGTTCAGGTAATGTCCTCTTTCATGACGTGAGCAGATTTACTCCTTATACAAACTGTACTCTTATGACTTGTTTAAATTTTTTTTACATTTATGTTCCAATAAAATGTTTCATTCTGCATTATTTGTTTGAATTTATTTGTGTGTTGTATGTATGTGTGTGTGTGCACGCACATGTACTCCATGCCACATGTGTAGATGTCAGAGGACAAGTTGTGTAAGTTAGTTTTCTCCTTCTACCTTGTGTACTCCAGGATCAAACTCTGATCATCACACTTGTGTAGAGCTTAATTGGTTAGCTTCTGGCCAATAAGAGACTCCGCCTCAAAATGGAGACAGGGACTTTCTGAGGGTGACATAACACTAGAGGTTGTCCTCTCCCCTCCACGTGTATCTACACATACATTAATTTTTTTCAAGCTCAAGGTCAGGGCTGGAGGGGGATAGCCTAGTTGTTAAGAGCACTTGCTACTTGATCATGAAGATTTGAGTTTAGATCCCAGCTCCCACCTCAGGCAGCTCACAACTGCCCATAACTCCATCTCCAAAGGATCAGTTGTCTTTCTTCTGTCAGCTGTGGGTACCATACTTCATACACACACACACACATAGTCTAGGTCAAAGGGCTTGGATGGTGCACACCTTTAATTGAAGCACTTGGGAAGCAGAGGCAGACAGATCTCTGACTTTGAGGTCAACCTGGTCTACTACAGATCAAGTTCTAGGTCAGCCAGGACTACATAGAAACCTTGTCTCAAAAAAAAAAAAAGTGTTAAGGTCATTTTCAGCTACATAGTGAGTTTGCAGCCAGCCTGACCATGTAAGAATCTGTTAAAAGAATTATTTAAAAGCTCTCAAGGGGCAGCATTTGCTGCTCTTGCAGAGGACCTGGGTTCAATTCCCAGCTTTCACATAACAACTCACAACTCTCATTAATTACAGTTCCAGGAGACCTGGAACTGTCTTCTGGTCTTTGTGGACACCAGGCAGCAGGCACATGGTACACAGACATACATGGAAAACACTCATATAAAAAAAGAATTTTTTTTTTAAGGAGGAGCTTGTGTGAGTAAGCAGCTCTCCAATTTCTATTTCTAGCTTTTCGGTATCAGGGTCATGTGAGGGAAAAACATGGTGGAAGATGAGTGATGGAGATTGAAGTGGAAGTCTCTGTTTTCTTTGAAGGCTGAGTTTTGTCATGTGGTGTTTTGCTACAAGCTGGGCACGTGATGTTTTCCTCAGGTTTAGCTTATGAGAGGGCATATGATGTTTTGCTGTGAGTCCTCATGTGCGACGGGCATGACTTTGGCCAGCTTAGAACATCCGTGGGTGGACTCTGGGGAGAGGAGCTATGTAGAGGCCCACTCAGGAGACATCGCTTTTTGGATGACACTGCTGATCTTCTTGCTTGGACACTTGACTTCATAAGAGAGAAACGTTCCAGAGTGTTTCTTTGGGCAATCTGAGTCTTGTAGCTTTTGCTGACTCGTGTTGCTGTTTCGTGTTGGCCTTTGGACTGGACTGCTAGTATCCTGATGACTGAGTCTGGTAATCCCCTAATGACCCATCACTCTAACCAGCAGGAAGCAGATGAAAGAGGACTACAGCCCTTTTCCCTACTAATCTATGTAAGGTTGCAGGGGGAGAGAGGAAACGGAAGGGAGGTAAAAACACTTAAGAACCCTAAATAAAGTAGGTTTGGTGAAAAATCTAAGCCTATAGAGATGATAACAAGAATGAGAGAATCCGTGCTGTAAGTCAAATCAGGACTGAAACTTCCCAGGAAACAGTAATCAAGAGAAAGTCACTAAGGAAGCTATCATATAATCTTATAAAAGATACCCAACCGAACAACAACAACAGAAAAGAAACAACAAAAAAACTCAACATTGAAATACAATTAAAAAAAAAAAAAACTAGCCAGGAGTAGTAGTGCACACCTTTAATCCCAGCACTCAGGAAGAAGAGGCAGGTAGATCTCTGTGAGTTCAAGGCTAGCCTGTTTTACAAACCGAGTTCCATGAAAGCCAAGGCTGTTACACAGAGAAATCCTGTCTCAAAAACAAAAATATGAGAAGATGAGAAATAAATACAAACCATTAAATGAATTAAAGAAGACAACACAAGATCTGAAAGAGAACCAGACAGAAATCATGGAAGAAATAAGAAACTTGAAGTCAGACGAAAAGCATTGACAACCTCAGCAACAGATTAGATGAAACAGTAGAAAAAAAATAACAGAACTTGAAGACAGATCTTTGGAATTATTAGTGTTAGAATGAGTAAAAGAGAAAAAAGGAAGAAAAAAATGCAAGAGCTTTGGGATACCCTTAAAAAAAAATAAGTATTTGGATTGTTGGCATACCCAATGGATAAGAGCTATGTGCTAGGGCCACAGAAAACCTTTTCAGTAAAATAACAGAACACTTCCCAAATCTTGGGAAAGACATGGACACCAGATAAAAGAAGCATCTATGCACACTAACACACATAACCAGGGAAGTATCGCCATGATTTATTACAGTAAACTTGTTAAAAGTGCAGGACAAGTCAAAGATTGCCATCTGAAAGGGAGACATGCCAAGTAACATGCACCGGTAAATACATTAGACTAACGGCCTCTCTGTGTCTGTGTGTGTTTCTAGTGATCAACTCCAAGGCCTTACCCTATGTTTCCAGCCCTGATAAGATATTTTAAGGCTGGAGGTAAAGTTTAATAACAAAGTATGAGTATTGAACCAGGCAGTTAGCATAACCATCACCTCATATAGATTCTCTCTCTCCCCCTCTCTCTCGCTCTCTCTCTCAAACAAAAACATTTAGCTCTTTACAAGTCCCACAAACATAACTGCCTATAGTCACCAGGATGTTCATTAGATTTTCAAAACTTGTTCAGTCTTGTCCAGCTAAATATCCATGACCAACAACAGCTCATTTCTCCACCACCTTGACAACCACAAGTAAATTCTCTGCCTCTACACGTTCAGTATTTGGGGGTGCTACATGTGAGTGACATCATGCAGTAGCTATCATTCTGTGTCTGGCATATTCCATGCAGTATAATGTCCTCCAGATTCATCCATGTAGCTCAAGTGACAAAATGTCTTTGTTTTTAAAGCTGGAGAGCATTACATTGCACATACATGCCACCTTTTCTTTGACTCGTCTGCTGACGAGCACTTAGGTTGATTTTACATGTTGATAACTGAACGGTGCTGCAGTAATGTGTTAGTAGGGAATGCAGATGTCTCTTCAGCATAGAAATTTCATTGACCCTTGGATGGGAGTGCAGTATAACAATGGCAGTTGTAACTTTTTTTTTTCCTCAAAAAGTTACAAATTGTGTCTCTGCTTCTGGTTCTCTCTCCTTATCAAAATCCCCCACGATGCTCACAGAGACCTCTCTGAACTGCCAATAGCCATTATTGCGTTTGTTAACCTGCAAAGAGTCCTTAGCCCCTCAATGCTGTCATTTTGTATTTAACTCAAGAATATGAAACATGTAATGATATGCCTGGTTAAAGTCAAGATGCAGTTTACCTGTAGCATTCTCCTGATATGAAATGAGCCAAACACAGTTCCATGTGCCTATAGCCTTAGCTGAAAATAAAGTTAGTTTGTAGAAGGAAGCACCCATGTTTGAAATTGATCTCTAAATTGACAGTGATAAATCAGAGAAAGACTTGACAAAATAAGATATGACCAACTCACACAAGAAAAGAGAGGAAAGGGAAGCTAATCAAGGGGCATTGAGAGAGAGAGGAGGAGGTTTTACCAGGACAGGTACACAGAGACAGGTTGAAGAGAGAACAAATTAGACATAGGTGAAGACAGAACAAGCCAGAGAATGAGAAGGAGCCAGGAGATTAGAGCAGATTGCTTGAGTTAGTTTGAGGCCAAACAGAGCAATTCAGAGGCCAAAAGAAAAGCCAGTTTGAATAACTTAGCTGGGAGAAGAGTTTGAGCCAGAACAGCAGAGTTGAACCTACCAGCTATGAGTTCAGAAAGAACTAGAAAGGGTGAGTTTTTTAAGCAGTAAGTCTCAGAGGCTGAAAACATTCTAGGCCTAGGTTAGATGGTAAAGAGGCTAGAAGCTTCCAGGACTAGGCCTAGGTTAGCAGACAGAGGCAGTAAACCTTTGAGACAACAACAGATCCAGGTAAATAAAAGTTCTTTTTTATATTATATACAACCAATGTGTGTACCCTCAGAAACCAAAAGAGGGTATTGAATCCTTTGGGGTTGTACTTAAAGGTGGTTATGAACCTCCCCATATAGCTGCAGGCAAACAAATGTGGATTCTCCAGCTCACCTGTCGTACACATGTGTCTCAGTGAGTAGCCCAGGCAGGTCTTGAAAGTTCTCTCCTGCCTTCAGCTCCCAAGTGCTGGGATACTTTACTTATCATTATCAGTTTTCCATATAATTGCCATGGTAAAATTGCCCCTACTCCACATCATCCAAAAGGGAAATGGCCTGTCTCAACATATGTTGAGGTACACACTAATACACACCTTATTTTTAGAGCCTCTTTAAAAAGAGGCTGGGGCCTGGAGAGTTGGCTTAGAGGTTAGGAGCACTTGTTACTCTTGGAGAGGTCCTGGGTTTGATTTCCAGCACTCACATGACAACTCACGACTGTTCCAAGGAACATGAAACCATCAAATTTTTTAAAGCTCTCAAGGGGCCAGATATATGGCTTGGCAGCTAAGAACACTTGCTGCTCTTGCAGAGAACCGGCATTTGATTCTCATTACCCATATGACAACAAATAACTATTTGTAACTCCAGAACCACGGGATGTAATGTCCTTTTCTGACCTCCTTGGGCACCAAGCATGCATGTAGTGCACATACATAAGTATAGGCAAAACACTCATACACATAAAATAAGTACTTAAAAAAAAATAAAGGAATTTAGCAGGCTGGTGACATGTTCTTAGCAGATAAAGACTCTTGTCACCAAGCCTGGTTATGAGTTCCATTCCTGGAACCAACATATCTAGACTTAGGGAATTGACTCCCCAAAACTGTCCTCTAACATCCACACATTTGCCATCTTGATCACCCATGAACTCACACCAGCCCTTTCAATAAATAAATGTAACTTTAAAGACACAACGAGAGGGACTTTAGGACATGCTCGTCTGTAGTTTTCTAGCCCATTTCTTATTCTCTGTTATCATTTGAGATTACTGATATTACATTTGTCAGTTCTTAGATATGAATGGACGTTGTCTGGACTGGTTAACTGAATGTGTTTAGAAGAGTGGATACTTGATTTTCTTTTTTGTTTTCTTAGCAGTATCTGTTGAAGTTAGGTTTGTTTGCTTGCTTGCTTATTTTTGAGACATGGTCTCATGTAGGCAGACTAGATCCAAACTTGCAATGCAGCCAAAGTTTGCCCAGTCTCTACCTCCGAAATACTGGAATTAAAGGCAAATACCACATGCTTGAAGGCATTCTTGACAGCTCATCTGAAGGTTCTAGCAGGGAAGTTCAGCTACTCTATACCCTTAAGACTGGCAGCCGTCTCCCACCAACCTAATCTGCAGCTCTGGGAGGCACTTGAGTGGAACAGTGAGTGAGGGAAGAAATACCCACCTAGCCAATCAGACCAGCCAAATTAGTCCTGGTGATCAACAGATGTCACAACCTGATCACTTTCATGTCCCCTGTGTCAGGTCCAAAGGAAACCCCATTTCCCCAAACTCCAAAAGGCAGTCCTGGGCTGTAGGGTGATTTCTGGTGGTTAGATAAAAGTCATGCTTCAGGAACTTATGAAGCCGCCCCTACTACCAAAAGCAGTCATTTGCCTTATCACTGACAGAAGGGACAAATGGCTGTCTGTGGTGCCTATTAGCATACCGAAGTGCATGCTGGCCTCCAGAGCGCTCAGTACCACAAGTACCTGTTGCACATTTCAAAATTCATGCTAGCATCCTAGCCTTTCTCACTTCCTCCCCTACCCTGAACTTCTCCTTTCATGGGCTTCCTTCTCCCCAGCTATTTACTTTGCTTATAACCCTCCTATTTCTCTGTCTCTGTCTCTCTCTCCTGTCTGTGTGTCTCTGTTTCTGTTTCTCTGTCTCGCTCTATTCTGCTCTTGCTTCTCTCCTGGCCAGGTCCAGTCTGCTGCCCATGTTCAGCTTCCTCCTTTCTCTCCTTGCTCTGGACACTTGCAGATGCCTCTGGCTGTTCTCTCTCATGTCCACAATAAAAGCCTTCCCTTTAATCATGCCACGGAGCAGTCATGTAGTCAGTTTATATACCCCAAGGCCTTAGCCCTAACATCTTCCCCAAGCCTCTGCACTATGTTACTATTTCTTATTTTGTTGTTAGAAATTGAACCCAGGTCCATTTTTGCTTTTTGTCACTGAGTCACATCCCTGATTCCCAGATTTCATTTTAATTTTTAAAGAACCTAACATGAAACTATTCATTTTAGAGTTCTCTATATCTTGTAAGGTTTACTTGTTGAATAAACTAATGTTCCCCATACTTAAATATATATATATATATATATATATATATATATATATATATTAAGAAATGTATGTGATTGCTTTACTTTTTCTCAGATGGGCAGTTTCTACTTGAATTTACCCATCAGTTCCTTCCTGCTGACTGGGAACCAACATAAAAATAGCAGCTGTGTTTCTGATTGTCCCTCCTATGTCACCTATTCCAGGAACGTGGCTTGGTCTAAGAATCTGGAGAGTCCAGCACTGCTCAGACCAGCAGAGCTGGATTTCTTTTTTCTTTTTGCATTTTTTTTCTTCTTTTTGTTTTGTTTTGTTTTTCTTTTGGGCTTGTAAATTTATGTATTGTTGAGATATTTTTGTTGTTTGTTTTTTTTATTGTAACTAGATTTCTACCCCCCCCAATACAATATATTCTGATTATGGTTTCACCTCCTCCTACTCCTCTTTCTTCCTCCCTACCTCCCCTCTCATCCAGATCCACCTCTTTCTGTATCTCCTTAGAAAACAAACTGACATCTAAAACATACTATATGGAAAGCTACACTGTATATGAAAAGCCATACTGTAGGGTAAATAAATAAATAGGGTGGTTATATTATATTATGTTACATTATATTGATTGTATATTACATATATAAATAATCAGGGCAATGGTGGCATGCTCCTTTAATTCCAGAACTCGAAAGACAGAGGCAGGCAGATCTCTGAGCTCAAGACTAGCCTGGTCTACAGAGTGAGTTCCAGAACAGCCAGAGCTACACAGAGAAACCCTGCCTTGAAAAACCAAATGAATAATACATACTAGAATACATAATCAAATAAAATAAAAGTAAAAATTAAAATAATAAATTAAAAAATATTAAAACCTGTTAAGACATCATGAGACAAGGACCTCCAAAGGTGCCCTTGAGTTTGTTTTCCTGTTAAGCATCTATTGCTGTGGGTTAACCTGCTTACTTCCATAATAGCTGTATAAACTTTCAGTCCCACCAGCGGAGCCCCTGTCTCCTCACCAGCACAAGCTGTCATTTGTTTTATTGATCTTGGCTCTTCTGACTGGTGTGAGATGAAATCTCAACATAGCTTTGATTTGAATTTCCCTGATGACTAAGGGTGTTTGAACATTTCCTTAAGTGCGTCTCAGCCATTTGAGTTTCCTCATTTGAGAATTCTCAATTTAGATCTGTACCCCATTTTTAAATTAGGTTGTTATTTGTTTGCTTGATAGCCAGTTTTATTTTGAGTTTTTATATATATATATTTTGAATAGTAACCCTTTACTGGATGTGTAATTGGTAAAAATCTTTTCTCATTCTGAAGGCTGCCACTTTGCGCAAATAATGGTGTCCTTTGCCATGCAGAAGCTTTTCAGTTTCATGACCTCTTATTTACTGTTTATCCTGTGTCAAAAGTCTTTTTCTGTGCCAGTGAGTTCAAGGCTATTCCCCAGTTTCTATCAGAGTCAGTATATTTGCTCTTATGTTGAGTCTTTGATGGATTTGGGCTTGAGTTTTGTGCAGGATGTTAAGTATGGATCTATTTGCATTCTTCTACATGCCAACATCCAGTTTGACCAGCACCATTTGTTTTGTTGTTTTTGTTTTGTTTTGTTTTTGTTTTTCCAGTATATGTTTCTGGTTTCTTTATTTAAAAGAAACAAAAACAAAAAACAGGTATTCATAGGTATGTGGATTTATGTCTGGGTCTTCAACTATTTCACTGATCAACCTGTCTGTTTTTATGCCAATACCATGCCATTTTTATTACCATTACTCTGTAGTACAATTTGAGTTTGGAGAAGGTAATACCTCCCACAGTTCTTTTATTATTCAGGATTGCTTTAGATATCCTGTTGGGTGAGCAAGCATACCTTTTCCTCTGAGCTATCAGCTGAGCTAGGAGGCATTTGGCTTTTTTTGTCAGGTCAGGAGCTGACTCTGAAGGTCAGCTGGGTGCTTTCTCTGCCTCTCTAAGCTAGCAGGTTTCACCTCAGCCTCTGGCTCCTGAGTCTTCATTGGTAACATCAAAGAGTAGGGATTTACTTTCTTTATAACAACAACAGGAGATCTTTCCATTTTCTGATATCTTCATTTTCTTTCTTCAATGCTTTAACATCTTTACCATACAAGTCTTTCCCTTGCTTGATTAGTATTACCCCAAAATATTTTCTATTTTTTTGAGGCCATTGTGAAGGGTGTTGTTTCCCCTGATTTCTTTCTCATTCCGTTTTCTATTGTATATAGAAGGGCTACTGATTTTTGTGAGTTAATGTTTTATCCTTCTACTGTGCTGAAAACATTTATCAGCTGTAAGAGTTTCCCAGTGAATTGTTAGGGTCTCTTGCGTATACTATCATGTCATCTGCTAATAAAGATACTTTGACTACTTCCTTTCCAATTTGTATCCCCTTGATCTCCTTCACTTGTCTTATTGCTCTAGCTAATACTTCAAGTACTATATTGAATAGCTATGGAGAGAGTGGACGATCTTGTCTTGTTCCTGATTTTAGTGGAATTGCTTTGACACTCTCCATTTAAGTTGATGTTGGCTATGTGCTTTATGTAAACTGCCTTTATTATGTTGAGTTATGTCTCCTTAATCTCTCCAGGACTTTTATCATGAAGGAGTGTTGGATTTTGTCAAATGCCTTTCCTGCATCTCATTAGGTAATATGTTGTTTTTGTCTTTCAGGTTGTTTATATGATGGATTACATTTATCAATTTATGTATGTTGAACCATCCCTGAATCTCTGGGATGAGGCCTGCTTGATCATAGGGGATGATCATTTTGATGTATTCTTGGATTCAGTTTACAAGCATTTTATTGAGAATTTTTGCATCTATATTTATAAGGGAATTTGGTCTGTAATACTCCTTCTTTGTTGAGTCTTTATGTTGTGTAGGTATCAGGGTAACTCTTTCTCTTTTGGGGGAATAATTTGAGGAGTACTTTTAAAGTCTGGTAGAATTCTGTGCTAAAACCAACTGGCCCTGAGGCCAGTTTTGTTTGTTTGTTTGTTTGGTTGGTTGGTTGGGGGTTTTTTGTTGTTATTGTTTGGTTTTGTTTTTATTTTTGGTAGACTCTTGAGTACTGGTTCTATCTCACTAGGGTTAAGATCTCTTTAAGTTGGTTGAATTGTCTTGATTTAATTTTGGTAGTTGATATATATTGAGAAAAGTATCCATTTCTTTCAGATTTCCTATTTTGGTGGAGTACAGGTTTTTAAAGTATGTTTTTGTGATCCTCTGTATTTCCTCAGTGTCTGTAGTTATTTCCTCCCCTTCCCTTTATCTGCAAATTTGGTAATTTGGATCTTCTGTCTGTCTCTTCTGGTTAATTTGACTAAGGTTTATCAAACATACTGATTTTTCTTGAAGAACTAACTCTTTATTGTACTGATTCTTTGCGTTGTTTGTTTGCTTCTATTTTATTGAGTTGAGCCCTTGGTTTGGTTATTTCTTTCTGTCTGCTCCTTTTTGTTCTAGAATTTCCAGTGTGCTATTAAGTTACTAGTATGAGATCTCTCCAGTTTCTGTCTGTAGGCATCTAGTGGTCTGACCTTGCCTCTTAGAACTGCCTTCATCGTGTCCCAGAGGTTTGAGTACATCATGTTTTCATTCAATTCTAAATAGTTTAATTTTTTTTTCTTAATTTCTATCTTGACCTGTTTTAGTTTCATAGTGAATTGTTCAGTTTCCATAAGTTTGTAAGCTTTCTGCTGTTTCTGTGGTCGTTGCTATTCAGCTTTAATCCGTGGTGGTCAGATAGGATGCAGGATGTTATTTCAATTTTCTTATATCTGTTGAAACTTGCTTTGTGTCCTAGAATGGGGTCAATTTTTGAGCAAGTTCAATGGAGCGCTGAGAAGAAGGTATTTTCTTTCATGTTTGGATCAAGTATTCCATAAATATCTGATAGGTTCATTTGGTTTAGGACGTCAGTTAGCGCTAGTGCTTCTGTGTTTAGGCTCTGTCTGGATACCTGTCTATTTGAAGAGCGGGGCACTGAAGTCTCCCATTATCACTTTTTGAAGGTTTATATGTTGTTTAAGCTATTGTAGTGTTTCTTTTACAAACTTTGGTGCCCTTATATTTAGTGCACAAATATAAAGAATTGCAGTTTCTCTTTGATGAGTATCTATCTTCTCTATTTCTTCTGACAGTTTTGGTTGGAAGTCTATTTTATCAGATACTGAAATGGCTACATCAACTTGCTTCTTAGGTACATTTGCTTGGAATATCTTTTTCCATCCTTCTACCTTGATCCATCTTTGATGTTAAAGTGTTTCTTGAATGCACCAAAAGGATGGATCCTTTTTGCACATCTATTCTGTTAGTTTCTGTCTTTTTATTGAGGAATTGAGACTGTTGATGTGGAGAGATACCAATGAGCAGTATTTGTTAATTCTGGTTATTTTGTTCTTGTGCTGTGTGTGTGTTTTCCTTCTTTTGATTTGCTGATCTGAGATTATTTATTCCTTGTCTTTTCCTGGATGTGATTAGGTTAACTTCTTCAGGTTGAAAATTTCCTTCCAGTGCCTTCTATAAGGCTAGATTTATAGATAGATGCTACTTACATTTGATTTTTATCATGGCAATTCTTTCTCTGTCATCTATGGTGATTGAAAATTTTTCTGAGTATGATCTTGACTGGCATATGGTATTTCTTAGATATTATAGCATATCTATCTAGGCCCTTCTTGCTTTTAGAGTCTCCATCAAGAAGTCAGTGTTATCTATTATTAATAGATTTGTATGTTTATATGTTACTTGGTCATTTTCCCTTTCAGCTTTTAATATTTATTCTTTGTTCTGTCATGTAGCATTTTGATTATTATATACCAAGTGGAATTTCTGTTTTGGTCCAGTCTATTTGGTGTCTTGTATGCTTCTTGTACCTTAATAGGTATCTCCTTCTTTAGACTAGAAAATGTTTATTCTATTGTTGTGCCCGACTCGAGGGGCCCCAAAAGACCACTAGGAGTCAAGTCCATTGCAAATAACACAAGGATCTTTATTCAAGCTTAAGCTCGGGCCCACCAATCTCCCCTGACGCAGCAGGTTAGAAAGTGAGGCCCCGAGTCTCAGGGGGGCATCGTTTTTAAAAGGGAAAGAAGCCAAGCAGGGAATTCCAAGCCTTGCAGTTACAGGGAAGGGAAAGTTTGGGGTGGAGATCGAGATGTCCTTTAGGCAAATTGTTTCAAGTCACCTGGCCAAACGGACAGATACTTAAGATATCTATATGATAACCTGCTCCGGTGGAGTGGAGGACCCTCTAACACATTTTGTGGTATTTACAACAACCTGCAGGGTGGAGAGCTATGTGGCTGTTTTCAGAACCCAAAGGCGGGGGTCAGGTCACTCCAAGGTCAGTCAACTTAAGATAGAGTCCGAGAAACAAAATGGAGCCACCCCTGCCATCGTCAGTTTCTTCACTATAACTTTGTTGAAATTATTTTCACTGCCTTGACCTGGGCTGCTTTTCCTTCCTCTATTTCAATTATTCAAAGATTTGGTCTTTTCATAGTGTCCCAGATCTCCTGGATATATTGTGCCTAGAGTTTTTTAGATTTAACATTTTCTTGACTGAGGCATTCATTTTTTTTCTATCTTCTCTTCAGAATATGAGATCCTCTCTTCCATTTATTGCATTCTGGTATTCTGTTGGTGATGTTGTGCCGGAATCATGATTCCCCAAAAGACCACCACCAGGAGCTGAGTCCGTTGCAAATCACATGAGGATCTTTTTATTATAATTACAAGCTGCAGCTTCGGCTCACAGCCCCCACCGCCAAAGCGGTGAAGAGCCGAGAGCCCCGTGCTCAGGTTAGTTGGGTAATTTAAGGATTCTGTTCCCTCCCAGCATTCCCAAGGCAGGGGCGATTCCTACCTGGCAAGCATCTATTTGTCAAAACATTACATTTTGAATTGATTGGCTATAGGAAGGTCCCCAAACCATTAATCCCTCCCTAGGGGGATGGGCCAGTTTCCTAGCAACTGTATCTCTAGTATGTGGGTAAAGAATGTGGTAAGGCGAGTTCTTCCACTGAACCTCCCCACCCAACTATTTTAGGCCTCAAGCACTAAAAATAGCTACCTTTAATCTCTTGGTCTCTCAGTGAGGCTTGCTTCTAAGGGTCCTGTTCAAGTTTTTTTTTATTTCCAGATTCACCCCAGTTATGGTTTTCTTTTTTTTTAATTTAACTTTCTTTTTTTTATAATTTATTCACTTTATATCCTGATTATAGACCCTTCCCTTATCTCCTCTCAGTCTCACACTCCCTTCCCTCTTCCCCCTCTTCCCCTTCCCTATTTCTCAGAAAGAGGGATCCCTCCTCCCCTACCAATGAGAGACCAAAGAATTAAAAATTAATTTTTTGGGTATTGGATTAAAGTTTAAAGCACAAGCCTGAACAAAGGCCAGACAGGGGGAGACATGTCTAGCCACCTGCTGGGAGGAACCAACCCTACTGCATTGTTTTCCTGCCCACTAGAGATACAGTTGCTAGGAAACCAGCCCAGATTGCCTCTCTTCCCTAGGACAGCCAAACAAAGGAAGCCAGACCATTAATGGTTTGGGGGCCTTCCTATAGCCAATCAGTTTCAAATGCAACATCCCTTTTGTGTTTCAACCAATAGATGCTTGCCAGGCTTCCCCTGCTTTGGGCGAGCTGGGAGGGACTGGGACCTTTAAATTACCCACCTGAGCTGTTTGATAAGCCAAAAAGAAAGTGGGTTGCTCCCACAGAGATAGGAAGTGCCACCAACATACACCGGCTCACCTGGTGGAATCGTTGTTTGGCTTTGTGTCTGTCTGTCTGTCTGTGTGGTGACTGTTCTTTCTTTGGATGGGACTCAGAGGATGTATAACTTGTAGCAGACTCCTTCTAAGCCCCGAGCTGGTGACAAAGGTGAGGAGGCGCCAAGGGATGGCTACTGTATGCAGAGCCCCAGGCTTGGTGCCTCTGCCACTGCTCTCTGCTCTCTGGTCTAGCGGACCGATAGGCTGCCATTTCCAAGCTCTGGTATAGTTGGGTGGAGCCTGATTTTGGGGCAGGCCACCCCTAATGGAACAAGATGGAGGGCCCCTCAAGAGACAGGCCACTGTTCCGAATTTCTTCTCCTTCTTCTTCTTCTCCTTCTTTTTTTTCTTCTTCTTCTTTTTTCTTCTTCTTCTGTTCTCTTTGCACGCATTGTACCAGTACATTGTTTTCTTGTGTTGTTCTTTTATGTTTTTGTTTGCTTATGATGGTCTCAGTGGGCCAGTGACCAACCAGCTGTGCACCATTGTGACTTGCCTGCCCCATGCTCCCAGCACTACAAGCTGGGACACTTCTGGTCACTGGTAAGAGCATGGGGCAGGACAGGTAGAACAGCCAAGAGTAGAGCGGGCTACACGAGCTTGCCCAGGCTGATAGAATCAAAGTCTTGAAATTACGGCTGGATGGAGAAAGAAAAGTTTTATCTGTCTGTTTAAATGTATGTATGGCCATTACATGTATATTTCTGACTGATTATAAATGATTAATATGCTCTGTATGTCTTGGTTATAGATTAACAGTTATTGGATATGTTTAAAGGTTAAATTCAAACTCTTGTTTAAAACATGTATGTGTGCATATGTGTTTGTAACATCTATAGAAACACAGATGTTTTTAAATAGCAACAATATGGCCTGCTATGTGATAAGACCATCTTGCCATTGCCACTTGGTGTGGGTCAGGGCAAAGAAAAAAAATTATAGAACTTCTTAGGTATAATGAATTCTGCTTATCATCTTATCTCCTTTTAGACTGAGAAGACAAGTCTCATTTTAAATTGGTAATGATTTTAGAAATTGAATTGTTTGCACTGATAAATTTGGTTTTGATTTTAAAATTATGGTTGTCCTTTGTGACCCCACTCCTAAAAAGGGTATTCTATTTTGATATTGCAAAAACAGATGTCTTCTAAAAATGTGTTTAAAGCTATGAAACATTTTAAAGTTTATCGGGTATTTTATAGTAATGTCTTTATGGATTTTATATATATATGTTTTTGCGGCATGCTTTATGTGTGATCCAGCCCTGGTTTGTAAAGGTCTATTCAGATCGACAAGCTGATTTCAAGTTTGTGCCTGGCTGCCATTTCCTGAGTGAATGGATTAATGCTGTTTCCTTCTGGCCCATAGGTTTGGTATGGCCAGAATACTTCAAGTACAGTTTTAAAATTGTTCTATACTGTTTTACTATGCAGTTGATTCTAAAACTTATATGACTACAATGTTAGAACTTGGTTACAGGAAACTGTAAATGTTCTACAGTGCTGCACCATGGGAGGCAAAAACACCATCATAGACATCTGATGGCTATGTTTTAAATTGCTGGCCACAGCGAGTAACAACACGTGGCTAGCCATCATGTTGGTTCAGGGGTAAAGAGGGTGGATCGTGGTTTTACTGCCATTTTTGTTGAGGGCTGCCAGCTGTGTTCAATTCCCTGTTTAGTGCTAAGTACAACTTTTGTCCTTTAGGCTTTTTTGCTGTTCGGTCTTAATAATACAATGTGGTGGGATCAGCAAGATTTTCTAGCTCCTCTATGAACTGTATCTGATTGAAAGTTTTGCTTTGATTTTAGTTCAGAAATATAATTAAAGTTATGCTAATGACTGCAGTTGGTTACAAGATTGAGCTTTACCTAGTCTCTTGTTTATGTTTTTAAGCCTAGGATGGATAACTACAAAGTTTGCCTATGTAGATCTACTTGAAATAGATATGGTCCTAAAACACATATCTAAGGAATATGTCAGAATTAGAGATTATGGCATTCTGTTTTACAGGATGTAATTTAGAGTAGATAACTAAAGATAGACAAAGAGTAACTCATATGCAGGCCCTCAAGCTTGTCAGAGATCTGTGGACTCTGGCATTTTAACATGTGTAAACTTATGACAGAAAGTCCCATAATTCTGGCAGTAGCTCCCCAAGGTCTTCAAGAAGATTTGGGCATAACAACAGATGACTTTGAGTCTGGACAGTGGTATGCTAACCACTGGGCAAGACTGTTCCAATTGGCCCACTGCTAGGGCCTAGCTTGAACTATGGACAAAGCTGTGGACACCTGGAGAATCATTGTTTCACATTGTTGAAGGCAAGGTGATATCAATCTCTCATGTTCTTTTTTTCACAGAAACAGTCTCTCATTGTCTGTGCCTGATGGCCAGACTGCCTCTGCTCATGATGCCATGAGACCACGGGAGCCAGGGACAGCTGTCTAGGTGGTGGACTGACTAGTCATCTCTGTCGTTTTGGTCATGATTGGTACATAGATTGGTACATTTATTTAGCTTATAATTTATCCTTCTCAGGTCTCTGATCACATTGATGGCTAAGCTACGCTAATGGTAGCTTTGCAGCTAAAGAGCAAACAATTAGATCCACTGTTTGTTCATTGGTCAATTCATTAACTAGTTAGAACTACTAGGTACTAGATCTCTTATTTAGAAAGTCGAAGAGCTTTGCCTTGCTCACAGGCTTCATGTTAATTGCCTGTGTCTTACAGTGAATAACTGGATAGAAAGATATAAAGTTTATGTAAGGTCTGAGGATATGAAAGTTTAAGTTATGAGGATCTAAAAAAGTTGAGGGTCTAGGAAGATGTTTCAAAGTTGGTAAATACAAGAAAGATTGGAGAGTCTAAGTAGGTGTTTTAAGGTGTGTGAATGTAAGTTGTAATGATATAAGAAACTAATTTATGGCATATTGAAAATGGGAGATATTTCAGATCCCCCAAGCTGTTGTTGTGCTTATGTTGTTTTAAAATTCCAGAAGTTCAGAGTTACGACATTGATCAACAGTGCTCTGATAAGCTGATGGAGCCCTGACTGCTTATTATCCAGTCCAAGCTTGAGATTTCTATTTCCTTTTGGTTGTCTTCTGGAGATAGACCTAAAGGTGTTTCTCATCATACTGAAAACATTTGTCTAATGTGTATATCTCTGACCCAAAAGCCATAGCTTTTACTAGGTCTTAATGGCATGAGTCTACCCCTGCTGTCTTGAAGACACCTGTTACCTGCTTTTTCTAAAGTATGGATCTCAATACAATGGTGATACTAATACACTTCCTTTTATAAACTAAAATTCATGAGGAAACTAAAAATCATAAGACCTGAATCTGGCCCAGCTCAAATGGACCCCACATGAGTTTTTCCCTTGGTCTTGGGTTTCCTCACTTTCCCCATTTACTAGACAAATTTTAACTTCTGTCTCTAGTCCGAATTTGTCTCAGCAGATTTTCACCTGGCTGACAGACTCTATTCAGGGATCAGCTATGGACTGCAAGCTGAAATCTGGACTTGTCGAAAGTTGAAGTAAACCAGTCCAGCCGATGTGATAGCTCCCTGTCTCTTCAACTGGATCACTAATTAGATAGTGCTCCCATTGCCTAGCTTTTGACTAGCCTTTCAGCCTTCCTGAGTCCCCAATATCTCTGCCCCAATGTCAGCCTGAAGAAATTACAGAAGAGGGAGGTTCAATGCCCTTTATCCTCCTACCAGGCTGAAATGCTAAGTCAAAAGGGGCTCCCTCACATTAGCTATTATCTTGGGGACCTGCTCAGCTGGAGTAGGAACTGGTATTGCAGCAGTGGATGTACAAAGACAGAATTATAACAGCTTAAAGGCAGATATTGATAAATATAGTCTGTGCCTTGAGAACTCAATTACCTATTTTGAAAAGAATGTTGATTTCCTGGTAGAAGTAATGTTATAAAGCAGAAGGGGCTGGGATCTGTTGTTTTTACAGCAAGACAGGCTATGTGCAGCCCTCAGAGAGAAAAGCTGTTTTTATGTAAACCACTCAGGAATGATTAGGAAATCCTTAGCAAAAATAACAAAAAGTCTGGAGAGATGCTGGATTCCGGAGGATGTTTTAAATCCTGGTATAATAGTTCTCCTTGGCTTACAACCCTTATATGCACCCTGATGGGACCCCTCCTCATTTTGATTTTTACCTTGGGCTTTGCATTTTAAATTGCTTGATGGCTTTCATGAAGGAATTCTTGGGAGCAATACAGTTAATGGTTAATCAATCAGATCCCATTATGGAGGGTAAATCTAGAGGACACCAAGGGTCATATCTGGAAGACCCATGATTGGGTCTTCAAATGGTCATGGGAAGGGAGAATGAGAGATCAAAGAATTAAAAATTAGTTTTTTGGGTGTTGGATTAAAGTTTAAAGCACAAGCCTGAACAAAGGCCAGACAGGTGGAGACATGTCCAGCCACCTGTTGGGAGGAACAACCTTACTGCATTCTTTCCTGCCGGAGCCCGCCAGCAGAGCAGAACAGGGTTCTGAGTCGGGAGTGAGGATTGAAATTAATAATGTACACTACACATATTATGTTCCGAGAGGCTTCTGAGCCGCTTGCTCGTGGCTCCAATGAGCCCTAGAGCGTCAATACGCTCTGCATCCGAAAAGCAGCGAGAGCAGTGAGCCTTGTTTATTTATACAAACAGTTTACACAAGGGGTTAATTTTTACAAGGAAGTGAAGCAGAGCTGAGATTTCTAACAAGCTCTCCGACCTGCTGTCACTAAACAAAAGGCGAATGGACTTGCAAATCCTTCCCTGTCTCCAAGGGAAGGCCTGGAAAAAACCTGTCTTCCTGTGCTGAGACTAGCATTTCAAACAGCCGCCAAAGCAGCTATGACGTGGCCCGTGGCCCACGACACTTTCCTACCCATTAGAGATACAGTTGCTAGCAAACCTACCCATTAGAGATACAGTTGCTAGGAAACCAGCCCAGATTGCCCCTCTCCCCTTGAACAATCAAACAAGGGAAGCCAGACCATTAATGGTTTGGGGGCTTTCTTATACCCAATCAGTTTCAAATGCAACATCCCTTTTGTGTTTCAACTAGTAGATGCTTGCCAGGCTGGAATTCCCCTGCTTTGGGTGCGCTGGGACAGACTGGAAACTTTAAATCACCTACCTACCCTGAGCTCAGGGCTCTCAACTCTCAACCACTGTACTGCATTGGTGAGGGTATGAGCCCAAGCTCTAGCTTGAAATAAAAAGCTCCTCATTTGTTTTGCAATGGACTTGATTCCTGGCGGTTTTGGGGGGTCTCCTGAATCGGGCACAACACCATCTGTCCCCAGCCTACCATCAAGACTCATTAGGACTGATTGCATCTTCTTCCTCTGTATCCTGGCAATGCCCTGCCCCCAAAGTGGGATGATCAAAGAGCTGGCAACAGAGTTCATGTCAGAGACAATTCTTGCTCCCCTTACTAGGGAACCCACATGAAGATAGAGCAAGGGGATCTAGGTCCTCTTCATGCATGGTCCCTGATGCATCAGTCTCTGCAGGCCCCCATGGGCCCAGATTTGTTGGCTTTGTTGGTCTTCTTGTAGAGCTCCTGTCTGCTCTGGATCCTTCTATTTTCCCACTCTTTCCTATGACTTCCTGTGCTCTGCCCAAAGTTTGGCTGTGAGTCTTAGCATCTGCTTCAATTCCTTGTTGGGTGGAGTCTTTTGGAGGGCATTTATTGTAGGCTCCAATCCTGTTCCCTCTCATCAACGGCTTCCAGTGTTTATTCTGTTTGCACTTATGTATGAGAATTAAGCATAATCCCTAGGATCCTCAGTTTAGATTTTCTTTATTGCTTTTATTTCCAGTTTCAGTTCTTGATGATTTTATTCATTTTGTTCTACTGTTTATGTGTTCATAGATTTCTTTAGTGAATGTATTAATTTCTTCTTTAAGAATCTCTGTCATATCACAAAATCTACTTTATGGTCCTTGGTTCTTCAGCTATGCTGCATTTCTCAGGGCCTACTCTTAATATGGTCGCTGAGCTCAGGTAGGTACTGGCTATTCTTGATTGTGGTTTTATGCTGGTGTCTAGGCATCTGGATTGTAGTTCTAGGTGCTGATATCTGGTCTTTTCTTTGTAGTATAGGTGTCTTGTTCTTTGGTTTCCTGTTGCCCTCTCTGGTTCTTAGGAGGGTGTAGTGGCTGTGTGTTGCCTGGTAGGGAATGCTTCTGGGATCCTACTAAGTGTGGCCACTGGAGGTTCCTGGTACAATGTGTTTCTAGGTATTGGAAGTTGTAATTTAGGAATAGGGATGGGTTAGGAGAGACAGATGAGGAGATTCCACTGGAGAGAGGAAAACAGGATGTTCCACCAGGATCTGCTTAGTCTTCTGGGAATGGGGGCAGAAAGTGCGAGGAGGCCATAGCAGGTGGTTCCTGAACAGATCTGGGGATGAGACTAGGGGACTGGATTTGGACAAAAGGAGGGAGTGTGAAGATCTGAAGCTTGCTCACCTGCTTCGCTGGCCTACTTGCTTCTCTGGCAGACTTTGCCTGCCTGTTCCTGGAGATGAGGACTGGGAGAAGGTGGATGAGTTGAGGGCAGGAAGGTTAGAGAAAAAGATCATCGATCATCATCAGGGTGATCCACCAGAGAAGGCGCCAGAGAGGAAAGGGAGTTTGAAGCAGGTGGCCTGCTATAGTCAGGGATCTGGGGTGGGACTGGGGGCATTGAATTTGGAGGAGAAGAGAGAGAGGTGAAGATTTGAAGTTAGCCGACCTGCTCTGTGTGGCAGGAGAGTTCAGGGAATGCCTGCTGAAGATAGGGGCTCTGTGTGTTTGTCTTTTGAGAAAGGCTCTCACTCTGTAGCCCAGGCTGGCCGGGATCCTACTGCTTTGGTCAGCCCGCTGCTCCAAGTTCTGTGATTACAGACATAACCCACCACACTCAGCTAGAGCATGCTTTTTAACCTCACTTGAGTTTGAGCATTTGAGGTCCACACTAAAGGAAGGTTTAGTCAATGCTAATTTTCTTAGAGCCAAGTGGCAGCAAAAGGAAATGTCAACATATCCTCTCATAACTTAAACCCTTTTCAGCCTTCCAACTGTCGCTTGTGTGCTAACACATCCTTCTGAGTTTTCTCACTCTCTGTTTAACATTATAGCTTAATTTACTTAATCTCTTGCCAATAGATAATAACCTGATGTCCACATGTTAGCATGTTCCCACACACACACAAAAAATCTGTATTTAATTTTTATAAAGGAAAAAAGATAACAGGTGAAAATAGGAGAAGCGGGGAGGGATGGCACAGAGGTTAAGAGCACTGGCTGTTCTTCTGAAGGTCCCGAGTTCGATTCCCAGCAACCACATGGTGGCTCATAACCATCTACAATGCGATCTGGTGCCCTCTTTTGGCATGCAGGTACACATGCAGGCAGAACACTGTATAAATAATAAATAATTTTTGAAAAGAGGATGAAGGACAAAGGAACAAAAGGAAATGGGATCTGGCTAGACTGAATATGGCTACTTCCCGCACTGGAGTTACCCTTTTAAGGAAATGGATGGGTTCATTGCTGACCTCCACGGTGTGCTCATTTTTGTAGCTGTTCAGGGTTGGGTTGGAAGTCCAGTCTGTGATGGTTTTCCTTCTATTTGGAAAAGTGATCCTACAGACAGAGGCAAGCATATCTCCGTGAGTTAGAGGCCAGCCTGGTTTTCATAGTGAGTTGCAGGCCAGTGGGGGCTATATAGTGTCTCCAAAAAAAAAAAGGAAAGAGAAAGAGAGAACATGCCCAACTTTTGTTTCTAGAAGACCTACTTGGGAAAGTCTTCCTGGCACTAAAAAGTCCTAACCATTGTCCTTGAGCTGAAAAATCCTGATCCCTGTCCTTGAACATGAGTGCTCCAAGAGAAGAATTAGAAGACCAAGACCGGGCCATCGTCAGAATAGCAGCTCACTTACCAGACCTCATTGTCTACGGAGACTTCTCTCCAGAGCGGCCGTCAGTAAAATATTTTGATGGAGTTCTGATGTTTGTTGATATTTCAGGCAAGTGCAAAAGGGATGCTTGCTTAATGTGGGGGAACAGCAGGCTCATATGAGAAGTCACACGCTGATTATGGTGGCAGTTTGGACGCCATTTTCAAACCCTCAGGCCATACAGCAGCACAGCAATTAATCTTACTGGGCACACAGGAAAGGGACCCCTAACTCCAGATGTCTCTCATCTTCCCTTCTCCTAGCTTTCAGTCACAGGCATGTCTTTAAGTGTCCCATCTGAGACATTTGGCCTCAGTGTCCCTGCCCCAGCTTCATAGCCTGGTTCCTCCAAGTCCCACACACATCCCCTGACAAACTGACAAACTCGAGAGATGATCTGCTTGTGTTTACATCCTAATACTTATGCCTGCCTCTTCTGAAGAATTTGAAAGACATGTGGCCCCTCAATCACGGGACAAAAACTTTTATTTCCAATGCAATGCTGTTAAAACTGTATATACTAAGAACCCAGAAGGAAGAGATGCCTTTTCCTGACCCCTAGCCTACTAAGTGCTCTGTGGCTAATGCCTAGCCATCCACTAGGGGCCCGTGACGCTCTGCCCCTTTTAGTGGTTCCCCCTGCAGGCCAGTGAAGCCCTCTGCTGGTTCTGCATGACTCCTAGGAAACCAGCTGCCGTTTCTTACAGGTTTTACTGCAATGACTGAGAAGTTCAGCACAGCCATGTACATGAACCGAGGGGCCGAGCAGCTGGTGGAGATCCTCAATTATTATATTAGTGCGATAGTGGAGAGTAAGTGTTCCCGTGGGGCTTTGCCGGAGAGGGTTTCAGATTGTTGCTCTGCTGGTGTCTGTACAATTACCTATCATTCTTCATATTCTCCAGGATAGAGATATGTCCTGCTTCTGGTTAGTGGTTGGTTGGTTGGTTGGTTGGTTTTTTTGTTTTTGTCAACTTGACACAAGCTAGAGGCATCTGGGAAGAGGGAACATTGATTGAGAAAATGCCTCCATCAGGTTGGCCTGTTGGCGAGTCTGTGGGGGCATCTTCTTGATTAAGAATTGATGTGGGAGTTCCCAGAACACTGCAGGTGGTACTAGCCCAGGGCAGGTGGTCCTGGGTCATATCAAAAAGCAATCTGGTTGAGTCATGGGAGCAAGCCAATAAGCAGAACTCCTCTCTGGCCTCTATTTCCTGCCTCCATGTTCCTGCTTGAACTCTTACCCTGAATTCCCTTTATGATGGAGTGATAGATATAATCTAAAACAAACTCTCTCCACTCACAATCTTTTTGGTTATGGTATTTATCACAGCAAGAAAGAGCAAACCAGGAAAGTCTTAAGTACTTTTAATATGCTATAATACAACTAAAGGAATATGATCAAATCTTACCAAGAACACTGCATGATAGAAAGGATGTTTTGTGTTAAATACCAGAGTCTATAGCCCAGACTGACCTGCCGCTTACATAGCTATGACCTTGAATTCAAAGCAATCGATCCTCTTTGCCTCAGCTTCCCAATACCGAGATTATAAGAACAAGCCTTGATACCTTGGATGATGCTCTTTTAAAGTTATTTATCTTTGTTTTATTTTGTGTATGGGTGTTGTGCCCGCATCTCTGGCTTTGTACAACATGCATTCCTGGTGCCCACCAAGGCCGAAAGAAGGTATCAGAGTCCCTGGAACTGGAGTTACAGATAGTTGTAAGCTCTCATGTGGGTGCTGGGAATCAAACCCAGCCCTCTGCGAAAGCAGCCAGGGGCTTGTTTTTAGAGACAGGGTTTCTCTGTGTAGCCCTGGCTGTCCTGGAACTCACGCTGTAGACCAGGCTGGCCTTGAACTCAGAGATCCACCTCTTGTCATTCCTTATATACTGGGAAGAGGGCAAGTATCCTGAGCTCTTTTGGGGCACTGTGCCTTCTTGTTTCCTGATTCTTGTTTGGTTTGTTTTCCTAGTGCACAAACATAGTTTGGTTGTGAGGCTCACTGTACTGCAGCTGAGGAGGCAGGCCTTCATAGAAGTAACGAGATGTCAGTTTGATAGACATGCATTCTCTGAATTGCTATCCTCAATACCCCATTTCTACTCTCTCTCTCTGAGACAGGGCCTAAGATTTAGCTATGCAGCCCAACAATCTGGCCTTGAACTCACAGTGATCCTTCTACAACAGCTTCCCAAGTGCTAGGAAGACAGGCGTGTACAACCATACTCCCAAGCCTGCTTCTATTTTGCCAATGAATAATGCTCATTAAAGAATCAGTTTAACTTAACTTTTCTTTTTTTTCTTTTTTTCCTCTCTTCTTCTTTTCTTTTAGAAGTGCTGATTTTTGGAGGAGACATCTTAAAATTTGCAGGTACAGAATCTGACTGAAATGGGAAAGGGTAAAAAGGAAAAACCGAGGAACCTGCTGATGCCCTGTTGCAAAGAAG
Source organism: Pachyuromys duprasi (assembly GCA_028658305.1). Taxonomy (NCBI): domain Eukaryota; kingdom Metazoa; phylum Chordata; class Mammalia; order Rodentia; family Muridae; genus Pachyuromys; species Pachyuromys duprasi. The sequence continues at coordinate 25,748,391 of CM053759.1, read as the reverse complement.
GAACCTCGGGGAGGCATGGTCAGGGGACGGGTTGAGAAAGGTTTGAAGCAGCACAAACGTATGTAGTGTTCATGCAAAATGCAGCACTGATCTCCGGGGCGGGACTAAAGCCCCCAGAGTGTCTCTCTTAAAGGTGACGCGCTGCTGGCCCTGTGGAAGGTAGAGCGAAAGCAACTGAAAAACATCATCACGGTGGTCATTAAATGCAGCCTGGAGATCCACGGCTTGTTTGAGGCCAAGGAGGTGGAAGAAGGCATGGATATCCGAGTCAAGATAGGTAAGCATCTGAGGCTGGCCATGATGGCATATGCTTGTAATCCCGACCCCTAGGAGGCTGAGGCAGGAGGATAGCTGGGAGTTTGAGGCCAGCCTGGGTGACATAACAAAGAATAAATAAAAGATTTGTGAAAGAACAGATGCTACAGCAGTTGGGATCTGGTTTCTTACTCCTAGAAGATTCTGGCTTGGCCCCTACCATCCTCCTTTTAAATTGGGCTGACCAGAATCCTCACTAACCATATAAGGGAATTTGAGATGATCATGATGTCTATATAGTCGGCTATTGTAAACGTAAAGTTGACTAGATGTGATGGTACATGCCTATAGGCTTATCACTCAAGACACGCAGGAAACTATTGTGAGTTTAAGGCCAGCCTAGGCTACATAGGAAACCGTATTTCAAGGAATAAATACTTTTGGGCTCAGAGATATAACTCAGTTAGTAGAGTGTTTGCCTAGCGTACAGGATGACCTGGATCTCAAGAACCACATAAACCAGATACGATGACAATGCTTATAATCCTATGACTCAGATTCTAAGTGGGGGCAGGAGGATGAATGAAACATATAAGTTCATCAGGAATGCGGCCCAATTGCAAGAATACGGTGTACAATTTGCTGAGCTCCTTACCCAGAGCTTTGTAAACCAGGTGTGATGGATGGCTCGTGCTTTTAATTGTAGCATCTGGGTAGTGGAAGCAGCGAGATAAGAAGTTCCAAGTTATCCTGGACTATTTAACAAGCACAAGCCATCCTGGACTACATGAGATCTTGCATCAGTAGTAACAATAAGTGGGAGGAGATCATCCTCAGCTCTGAACAGAGTTTACAGACAGCCCAAGCCACATAAGGTTTGCCTGGAACTTGGCACATAACAAGTACTAAATAAAGGAATTGCTATCACTGTTATATCTTGCTGCTTGGCAAATATGTATAACATTAAGTAAGTTAGAGAGTAGTTTGTCATTTCAAAGATTCAGCAATGCCATAAGAATGGTCATCTGTCACTTCATAAGAATAAGAAACAGATGCTAGAGAAGTAGCCCATCAGGTAAGAGCATTGGAGGCTTTTCCAGAGGACCCAGGTTCAATTCCCAGTACCCACACGGTACCTCACAACCATCTATATCCCAGTTCTAGGGAATCCAGCTCCCACTTCTGATCCCCAGCAGTATGAGGAGCACTATCTATATATACATGTAGGCAAAACACTTACTCAAATACAACAGTCTTTTTGTAAAAAAAAAAAAAAAAGAAGAAGAATGATAAACAAACAGGGCTTAACCAGCTATGCCTGCAGCACAGCTCAGTGTTTACACTGGGCTTGTTGTGGGCATTCGTAAGGTAACAACCACGTGCAGCTCCATATTGTACAAAGACGTTGCACATATTATGTCATTTTCTTTCGTCATGGCACCAGGATTGAGGGAACAAGGTAAAATGAGGATTCTGAGATGTGTGAGTGATGAGTTACAGCCAGAGCTGTGGGTGGTGCCATTGGTAACTGAAATTTCAGATCTTGGAAACCTCAAGTATCAGGGCCAGCAAGGTGGCAGAGAGGGTAAACAGACTCTACACGAAAGTGGAAGAAGAGAAAAAACTCTGCAGAGTTTTCTCTGACCTGTCTGTACGTGTGCCATGTTGCAACCTCTTCCACACACAATGATGATGATGATGATGATGGCTCATAGGTTAAGAGCACTGGCTGCTCTTCCAGAGGTCCTGAGTTCAGTTCCCAGCAACCACATGATGGCTCACAACCATCTACAATGAGATCTGGCACCCTCTTCCGGCATTCAGGTGTACATGCAGGCAGAACACTGTATAATGAATGAATGAATGAATGAATGAATGAATGAATAAATAAATCTCTAAAAGATAATAATAAGCCGAGCACAGTGGAACACACATGCCTATAATTCCAGCAGTCGGGGAGGCAGGTGGAGCTCTGTGAGTTCGAGGCCAGCCTGATCTACAAAGTGAGTCCAGGATAGCCAAGGCTACACAGAGAAACCCTGTCTCAAAAACAAAACAAAACACATCATCATAATAAAAATAATAATTAAAAGCAAAATGACAAATATCAGAACTAATGGGATCATCATAGGTTATCCAACTGATTATTTCTCTTTATCTAATTAACTACTGTCTGAAGTACCTATCTTTTTATGTCAGTTTTCAAGTTTTCCACATGGTCTTTAAAAGACCAGCCATTACAGTGTTGGGTTTTGTTGCTGTTGTTTTGTTTCGTATGTAATAGGGCCCCAGACTTGAGTAGGCCCTGAGACCTTAGCACAACCGACTCCGGAATGGGAGTGTCATTCAGCCTGTAAAACTCAGCCTGCACACAGACAGCACCACCTGCCCAAACTATAACAAAGGCCTCATCCATCAAAGTTCCCATAGTTCTCGGAAAGTCTCAAAATGTGCTAACCGTGCTTTTTTAGCCTCTGTAGTTCTGCTTCTAGCTAATCGTTCTTGTTAACTGAAGTATGTGAACCCAGGGCATGGTTTTTTGTGCTTAGAAGCACATCCTGAAAAAGGCTCCGGGCTACATTGGGCTCCTGAGCATGCAGTGTAGTTGCTGGCGGCTAATAAAGCCCGTCCCAGCAGTCTTCTCTGGTAGATAGCCCACTACAGATTTTTCAAGTTCACTCAGAGACGCTAACATAGCCTCCTCTTAGAATATATATATATATATATATACTTTTCACATGCATGTCATATTTTACAGCATCTCCATACTAGGATTCAGTTACTAAAACCTTCATTTCTCAATTTGAAAGTAATTAGAGGAAGTCAGGCATGGGAGTGGACACATTTAATCCTTCCCTCAGGAGGCAGACAAAGTTCTGTGAGTTCAAAGACAGCCTAGTCTATACAGTGAGAGATGCTGCCTTGAAAAGATAGAAAACAGTTAGGGAAGCCATTGCTGGGATGAGCCTTCTGGCTTTCAAATACCTGTTTCTTTTCATTCACCCTTTTAGGTATGGCCTGAAATCAGACCTAAGGTTTGTTTTCAGTTGAAGCCTCAATCTGTGATAAAATGAAAAAAAATTCCCCAAACAGATATTATCGACATTGTTTTTCTATTTCCCTTAAGTGTAAATTGAAAAAGTTACAATGGGTAGAACCCTTTAAGAAGAATGTCACCAAGCTGGGCATGGTGGTTCAAGCCTTTAAATCCCAGCACTAGGAAGGCAGATGCAGGCAGGTCTTTGAGTTCCAGGCCAGCCTGGTTGAGAATAAGTTCCAGGACAGCCAGTTGCCACACAGTTCCGTGTCTTAAAACATCTCCCACCCCACCCCACCCCCTAAAAAAAGTTTCACCAAGGTGAGAATGAGGAGTTGTGCTCTCTAGTTTCTCTAGCCTTGAAAGAAAGGACATTTGGAACAGTTGGGACCTGGAAGAGGCATTCTCTGATTTCTATGTAAAATTTTTTTTCTTTTTTGTTTTGTTTTTTGAGACAGGGTTTCTCTGTGTAGCCTTGACTGTCCTGGACTTGCACTGTAGACCAGGCTGGCCTCGAACTCACAGCAATCCTCCTAGCCTCTGCCTTCCAGAGTGCTGGGATTACAGGCGTGGGCCACCATGCCCGGCTCCTATGTAACATCTTAAAAATTGGATTTTGCTTACAGGCCGTATAGTCACATCAAGATTCTGAATTTTCCAAGATCCAGTGCTTCTGGGAAATCACCCAGAACTTGTTGCGCAAACCCATTGCTTGCCTTCTGCAGGACTGGCTGCGGGCCACATCACCATGTTGGTCTTCGGGGATGAAACACGCAACTACTTTCTGGTGATTGGCCAGGCGGTGGATGACGTGCGCCTGGCGCAGAACATGGCCCAGATGAACGATGTCATTCTGTCACCAAACTGCTGGCAGCTCTGTGACCGAAGTATGATTGAGATTGAGAGGATACCGGATCAGAGAGCGGTTAAGGTGAGAGTGCCGTGTGGGTACTGCCAGGGTGTGCCAGCGGGCTGAGCCCGGGTTAGCCTAAGGACACGTCCCGTGGGAGGAGCCAGGACTGCTGCGCTCCAGAAGGAAATGTCCGCCCACCGCCCCCACTGAGGCTAAAGGAAGCTGTGAGGTGACCTAAGGACAGTTGGGAGTTGGAATGTCAGATCCTCATTTGCTTGCTTGTTTGTTTGTTGAGACAGGGACCTCATTGACCTTGAACTCAGTAAACAGATGAAAGTGACCTTAAACACTTATCCTCCTGCCTTGGCTTCCCGACTGCTGGGATTTCAGTGTGTGGCCCGGGAATGGTAGTGCTTGTTTTCACTCCCGAACAGCCTCCTAACCCTGGTGGCCTGTCAGCCATTGCCCGGTAGATCTCCATCTGTTTTTGCCTGGTGCCTTTTCCTTGTTAGTCTAAATTTCTGCATTTTGGGAGACAGGAAAACCAGAGTGTGTGGGGTCTCAACGTATCTTATCATAGGGTTCACAGTTTTCCTGAGACCTTTTTAGGCATCAACACGCTTCGTTTTTAACACTTACAAGAAAGCAGTGGGGTGAGAATCTCTCCTGGGAAACCTGCAACCGCGTTTTGGGTGTGTACTGTTCTTTCTCTAAGACCCCCCCCCTCCATTCCCCCACCCTTCCTTCTTCCCTGTTTCTCCCTCTGTCTCTCTGTCTCTCTCTTCTGTACATCATTGTTTAATAACCTCCAACTCTGTATCTATTGTAGAAAGAAAAGGAAAGGAAACAAGAGATAGAGGAAAGAAGGAGAAGAGAAGGGAGGGAAGGAGAGAAGAAAGGAAGGGGGAAGACAGAAGAGATTTTATTTAAATTAAAATGTTCAGAAAGAGATAAAGAAGAACAAATGCCCTCAGGGTGCAAAAATGTGAATGACTGGTCCTTTGTATATACTGACCCATATATACTGACCCTTAAAGTTTTAAAAAGTAATTGGGGTGGGGAACTAAATTTTCCTTTTTTTTTTTTTTTAAGACAGGGTTTCTCTATGTAGCCATGGCTGTCCTGAACTTGCTTTGTAGACCAGGCTGGCCTCGAACTCACAGCGATCCACCTGCCTCTGCCTCCTTGAGTACTGAGATTACAGGTGTGTAGCACTGTATCTGGCTTTCTTCTTTTTCTTTTGAGCTAAAAGTTGAACCTAGGTCTTAGGGACTAAGCATATGTTCAGTGTGAGCTATGCCTTTAAGCCTTTAACATTTTGTTTTATTTATTTCTGCCTTTAAATTTTCAACAATTTTTTTTTTCGGTGGGGACAGTACTAAAGGACAGAACCACACACATGCTAGGCAAGCACCCTATCTCACTGAGTTCCAACCCCAAGCCCAGCCCGCCCCCCCCCCCACTTTTTTTTTTTTTCACTTTGAGGCAAAACTTAGTAGCCTAGATTGTCCTTAAACTTCATAGAATGGGAAATCCTTAGAGTTTTTGATTTTCCTACTTCAGCATCTGGGATCACAAGCCTGCACTTCAGACCACTGCAACCTGCTCAGTTCAAAGTACAGTTTACTAACTGATGGCCAGACACGGTGACATATACCTACAGTCCTAGCACTTGGAAGCCTAGCCTTACAAATCTGAGGCTAGCCTGAACTAGTCAGCAAGACCCTATCTCAACCAACAGCAAACAAACAAACAAACAGGGCTGTGGGTATAGTTTAGTGGTGGAGTACAAGGCCCTGGGTTCAATCTCCTGTGTTGGGCATGGCGATGTGGCCTCATTGGGCCTGAAAAGATGGTAGCAGGCAGAGATAAGTGGATCTTTGTGAGTTCCAGGCAAGCATGGTCTTTATACTGAATTCTAGGTCATCCAGGATTTCATAGTAAGATCCTGTCTCAAAAAACAAACAAACAAACAAACAAACAAAGGAAACGATCTCCTGAACTGAAAAAAAATGCTCCTAACAGTAGTAATATTAATAATAACAGAGTGAGGCTTAGCAGCTCATACCTGCAATTCCAGCACTTAGGAGGCCAAGACATAAGGATGCCTGGTCGCTGTGTGTCCTGCGCTAGACAGTCAAGAGCATTAATTACCATTCTGCTGTGAGATGATACTCCCAAGGTCACACAACCCTCAGAATAACGAAGTTCACTGTTCGTTTTCTCCAGGTTAGCTTCTTAAAGCCACCCCCCACCTTTAACTTCGACGAGTTTTTCACAAAGTGTATGACTTTCATGGATTACTATCCTTCTGGCGACCACAAAAGTAAGTAGACTCTTGGCCTCCGTAGCGGTCAGTAGGGACCTGTGGCTCTGGGACAAGTGGATGCATGCCTTAACAGAGTGCTGGCCCTTGACCTTGGCACGAAGGAGACAGGCTTCCCATTCTCCAGAAGAGCAATGCTAAGTGCGTATCCATCTTCCTCTCTCCCGGACACTGATTCCCATCCACCTTCTTCCCAACACTAAGGAGACAAAACACAGAGCATCTTTGACTCTAATTTACCCTCAAACACCTCATAAGTCTCTGTGTATCTATTTGTGTCATGTGTTTGTCTGTTCTTGCATCTCATTTCATTTGCCAATAAATATGCATTGTATATGCCTGAGGGGGGGGGTGTACCTACTCTTCAGGGTTTCACTTTAAATTTATCTTTAATTTAATTTTTGGGGGGAGGGGTGAGGCTGGCCTCATTACGTACCCTAAGCTGGTCTTGAACTCTAGATCCTCCTGGCTCTGCCTCTCAGATATTGGAATTAGACGCCCAGGTCCATTTTTAATTTTAAGAAATAGTTGTTTGTTTGTTTGTTTATGTTGCCTAGGCTATTTTCAAACTTCCTCAAAGGAATCCTGCCTCAGCTTCTTGTGCTAAACTTGTCTCATTTCTCTGACATCTGATTTCTACCTTCTTCCCCCCATTTGAGAAAGTGTCAAATCTACTAGCTACACCATTAACTAGAGTCTGGGTGATCCTTTCCTAGGCTTCATCCAAGGTGGTTGGATTTTATTGTTTGGAAGTTTTAGTTTAGTTAGTTTCTTTAGAGGGTTTTGCTCAGGGCCTCGTATTCTGCTAGGCAGCCACCTTACCCCTGAGCTATATACTTTCAACCCAGCCTTGCACAGGTGGGTGACTTTAAATTAATTCCCCAACCCAATATGTAAAGGATCAAACCTAGGGCTTTGTGTGTGCTAAGCAAGTGCTTTACCACTGAGCTACATGCCAGGCCCAGATATTCTTGGGTTTTCTTATTGTTTTGTTTTCTGAGACATTCTCTTCTGGCCTCAAACCCGCTATGACATTGAACTGCTGGTTCTTGCCTCCACTTCCAAAACCTTTTCCAAGGCATGTGCAATGTAAATCTGTTAGTGAATGTGTAAATGAGATGATGCAAGAATCGATAAATGTATGACACAAATAGATACAAAGAAACTTACAAGGAGTTTAAGGGCAAGTAGGAGTCAGAGGTGGTCTGTGTTGTGTCTTACCGGTGTTTGGAAGATGGTAAGTGGGAATTGGTGGCCAGGGCAGGAAGATGGCTAGGTCCTTAGAATTACTGTTGTGGAGAATGGGAAGTTGTTGTTGTTGTTTTAGTTTTGCTTTTTTTTTGTTTTGGGGGTAGGTTCTTGTTGCCCAAGTTGACCTTGAACTTTGAGGCTCAGGCCTAAACAATCTTCCTGCCTCTTCTTCCCTAGTGCTAGGGCTACAGGCACAAGCGCCACGCTTGACTTGGATTAGTCATCCCATGGATATTATGCTGTCTGTTTTCCTGGGGCTCTAACAATATTTGTTTTCGTTTTGCTTTTAATCCCCCAAATCACCTATCCTCAGTGCCGCTTTGCTAGTTTGCCTCCGCTTCCTTAAATGTCAGAGTGCATCCTTGACCACTGTAGCCACTCTAGCAATTAAAATCTGGCTCTGAGCCACGTACAACCAAATCTGGAGAAGCCCACAACCTGTAAGAAGCCTTTTGGGCATCTTCCTTGGCCCACTTAGACCATCGGTGTCGGGGTCTCCCGAGGAAACCGTAAGAGCACTGCCCGGGGGAGCGGGAGCAAGGGGACTCCTGATGCTAGCATTGCTGAGCCCGCCCTCTCCTTCTGCCCTCCTAGACTTCCTAAGGCTTGCGTGCATGCTGGAGTCTGACCCTGAACTCGAGTTGTCCCTACAAAAGTATGTGATGGAAATCATTTTGAAGCAGGTATTTTCATAATCCAATGTGTTCAATTTTGAGGTGGTAGGAATCTCTTCGACCGCAGGAAAGACAAAGCAATAAACAAAACACAGAAGCTAGTAAAATGTTTCTAAATAAAAAAAAATTGGGGGGCTAGGTGGTGGTGCAGCACACGCCTTTAATCCCAGCACTAGGGAGGCAGAGGCAGGCAGATCTCTGTGAGTTCAAGGCCAGTCTACAAAGTGAGTTCCAGGCTAGCCAAGGCCACACAGAGAAACTCTGTCTCAAAAAAAAACCAAAACAACAAAAAAATTTTTGGGGGGGTTGCCCCAAATAACATGTTCCAACATCTTATTTTCATGGGCATAGAAAAAAAGAGGAGTCTGACTGTGAAGGGGCTAGTTCTCTAATTTGATTGACGGATTAAGTTACATCACCATCACTACATGCGTCTCTTCTCATAACGCCTCTGGTTTTAAGCACACGCATGCCCAAGAATGTATGTGCGTAAGGTTCGCTTAGAAGATGCAGTTTGCCTTATTGCACGTGCACTGCAAACTAGTGTTGACCAGATCCATTCTGGGCTGAGCAGCACCCCTACCCTGACCTCTGACAAAACTGGAGTACAACTGATTAGGATATGGAGTTGATACTTTTTAGGGGGAGAAAAAGCTTATCTCATTGTCTGGTGTAGAGCTGGGTGTGTGTCTTAAGTTACCAAAGCACCTTACAGCAGAAAGAGGCTTCCATGGTCCCACAGTTCTGTGGATCTCATACTTCGATAGCTTCAGTTGCCTCTGAGTCTCAAAAGGCTTTCTCCCCAGCCCAGACTTTGGGCACGCGTTGGGGTGGTATGGGAAGCGTCCGATGCCTGGGGTACCCACAGCAGAGAGCTGCCCTCTGCCTTGCAGATTGACGACAAGCAGCTTCGGGGCTATTTATCTGAGCTCCGGCCCGTGACCATCGTCTTTGTGAACTTGATGTTTAAAGAACAAGACAAAGCCGAAGTCATAGGCTCGGCCATCCAAGCTGCCTGTGTGCACATCACTTCTGTGTTGAAGGTCTTCCGAGGCCAGATCAATAAGGTCTTCATGTTTGATAAGGTAAGCTGAGCTACAGAATGGGGACCTTACCAGTAATGGAAAGTTAGCACTTAGAGCCAAGGACATTGGTGAGGTAGGATGCCTGGCTTTAAAATTTTATCTAAATCATTTTATTTTTATGAATATATGTGTTTGGGTACATGTGTGCCAAGGCATGCATGTGGAGGTCAGGAGACAACTTTCAGAAGTCACTTCTTTTCCTCTACCATGTGGGTCTGCCTTTACTCACTGAGCCATCTTTCTTTTTTTTTTTAAATATAATTTTTATTATATATATATGAGTACTTGTTCTGCAGGTGTATCTGTGTATCACATGCATGCTTAGTGCCAGAGAGGTTAGAAGATGAACTGGAGTTATGAGTAAGAACTGTTGTGTGGTGCTGAGAACTGAACCTAGGTCCTCTGTAAGAGATGAATCATCTCTCTAGACAAACACTCTCTCTCTCTCTCTCTCTCTCTCTCTCACACACACACACACACACACATGCAGCTCAGCAGGAGCTGTCTCTGGAGGAAAGATAAGTCCTTCACAAGGACAGGAGCTGCATTGCTGGTACCCTGGAAGTTACCCAGTTTACCAAGCATAGGACAGATGGGGCAGACACCGGGCTGAAGCCTGGTTCAGAAAGGGAAAACAGCGGTGGCCCTTGCTGCTTAGGCTTTCCGGAGGGTGCAGACTGAAGCTGTGTTTGCTGAATCTCACCCACAGGGGTGCTCCTTCCTCTGTGTCTTCGGTTTCCCTGGGGAAAAGGCACCTGATGAGATCACGCACGCCTTGGAAAGTGCTGTGGATATATTTGACTTCTGCTCTCAGGTCCACAAAATCCGGTAAGTGTCAACCCACATCTCATCTAATAGTTCCTTGGAGGTCTTAAAGGAACAGAGAGGGCTGGGGTTCAGGAAGCTGGAAAGAGGAGAATGAATAACTTGGTTCAGTGCCTCAAATCTCCTTCCCTTCCCATCTCTCAGCTGTGGATAACTGACCTAAACTGAGTGTAAAAAAAAAAAAAAAATAGAGTTATTTCTTTGAAACAGCCTCCCGCCCCTTCCTATCCCATTTTCCACCCTCACCACGTCTCTGCTCCTTGTCTTTTTTGTAAGTACTCATCATTGTTATCTCTCTCTCTCAATATGGTGTCAGTACTGTCTCCATCGGCGTGGCCAGCGGCATCGTCTTCTGTGGGATTGTTGGACACACTGTGAGACATGAGTACACAGGTGTGTAGAGCTGACCTAGTTTCACTCCACTATCAACAAATATAGATTTGTGGGAAGGATTTTAAAAAATTGAGATATGGGCTCAGTCCTTAGAGACTTTATAGTCTTTCCATGTTGCATTGCCCACCAACAGTGCCATGCCTGGAGTATGTGTGTGTGTGTGCGTGTGTGTGTGTGTTTCTGGTGAGTATAAGTAGTATGAGGTGACTTTCCCAGCACATATGGTGGTGGATCACAACCATATGTAACTCCAATCCCAGTTGATCTGATGCCCTGTTTCTGACCTCTGAGGGCATCATACACACATGCAGGCAAAACACTCATACATGTAAAATAATAAAATAAATTGTTGTTGTTTAGAGACAGGGTTTGTCTGTGTAGCCCTGGTGGTCCTAAAACTCACTCTGTAGACCAGAGTGGCCTCAGACTCAGAGATCTTACATGCTGTTATAGTAAATAAATAATAAATGGTGTCAGACTACATAATGTTTGTTATTAGCCCTATAATTGTTATGGTGGTGGTATTTAACCTGCTCTCATAGTCAATAAGACACAGGCACCTGTTAGATTTTATAATTGCCTTATTTACATTGGGCCGGGCAGATATTTCACCTACGCTATCTCAATAACCTCATCATCCATCTCCCAAGTCCCTATCCAATGCCATCTGTCTTAACCATCTTCATCTGGGCTACCTTCCATCCATAACCTTATAAATACTTCTTATATTTTTATCTTGGTGTTTTCTCCATCCACACCTTCCTCCCAGCCCACCTGGTTCCTTCTCCACACTAACCCACCATGATATCCTCTTTCCTCCCCTCTTCCTGTCTTTCTGTCTCCCTCCCATGATCCTCCTGTCCTCAGAGCCCAGGAACCTTAGCCACGCCCGCCTCCATGCTGCCCAGGTACAGGCCTTTTAATCAACCCATCATGACTAATGTCTTAGGCAGGTTTACACAAGGATAGGGCAGTAACCAGATCCCTAGGGCCAGTAATTAGCATCAAAATACAAGCATCAGAGTAGCCCCCAACAATATGCCTCTGCCTCAAAAAAATTTTTTCAAGTATGAAGCCATTGAAGATACTTTCAGAATCTAGGCCACCAGGTGTGGCCCCCAAAGCCCCAACAACCAGGTCTGGTTACTCACTGAAGGGATTTAATTATCAAAGAAATGAGGGGTTGTGAAGCAAGACCGGGCTCTCTCTATTCAGCCACACTGAATTACATGGAGAGAGACTGTTTGTTTAAAAACAAACAATCAAAAACAATAATAACACACACAATTACCAAATGAAGTTTTACTCAGCAGACATGCGCCATCTTGAGGTCAGTTCTCTTAGACCAACACAATGCTTGTCCACTTCATCACAGAAGATCAGCGACATCTCATCCAAGATAGTCTGTGGCTATCGCACTTGTAAACACCTCTCTACATTTAAGGCCTTTCTATCCCTAAACAGACCATCCTCTTGGTCTCCAAGGTAAGACAGAAACTTTGCCATTGGCTGAGTTAACTATTGAAGATTGTTTGAAACACGCACCGGCCAACTGAAGGCTAGCCTCATGCACCATTCACGACAGGCAGAAGAAATAAAGGGAAAAAGGTCATTGGGAGAATCGCCTCAGATTACATGGAGTTTCATAGCTTTTGTTTTTCTCATTTTTGTTGTTGTTCTATCTCTTGGACTTCCTCCTTCCTGTTATAGTCATTGGTCAGAAGGTCAATATTGCTGCCAGGATGATGATGTACTACCCGGGCATCGTGACCTGTGACTCTGTCACCTATGACGGCAGCAACCTACCAGCCTACTTCTTTAAAGAACTCCCGAAGAAAGTTATGAAAGGAGTTGCAGATTCTGGACCAGTATATCAGTGTTTGGGCCTCAACGAGAAAGTGTGAGTGTGGGTAATGATTTCTTTTTTTAATGTCTTTTAGTAAAGGGGAGATTTTGATAGCAAACAATTGGCCCCCTGTTTGAGATTCATGAAGCTGAAATCTACACAGTCCCAGACCTGGGTTCTCACTTAGACATCCCTCATCTTTCTCCATTCTGCTGCTATTATAGCAAGATGGAAGAGCCTGTTCTGTGCAAACAGAACAGAGAGTCCCCTGATTTCAGTCCACACCACACAGACCTGGTCACCATTCTGCACCCACTCATTATGTTAACTGCAGCCCAGCATCACGAGCATTAAAAGAGGGTAAGATATTGTTCCTGGGTTAGATAACTCATTGGGCAAAGTAGCAAAACATCTTGCTGGTCCTGGATTATTTCTATCTGAGGTCTATGCATTACTCGTTCATTTCACTTTAAGACAGTCAGTGCAGGATAAGTTACATTGAGAACTGAACCCTGCTCCCCCACCTCTGAATCTCAAGCTGAAGTACTGGTTTAACCAAGCATAATGGAACAAACCTGTAATCTCAGCCTGATCTGAGGTTAATCCCTGTAACCCAAGGTTAAAGGAAAATAAATCCACTCATATAAATTGTCCTCTGAACTCCACACTTGAATCATGACACACACAAGCCAACATACATAAACATACACTAACATATCCAAAAAGAAAGAAAGAAAGAAATTGTTCCTAGGTCTTTGCTAAAGCCCAGCTTAGATGTGTGGAGATCCCTTTGGGTTTAATTTTGCTCAGCCTGGCGGTGGTGGTGCACACCTTCAATCTCAGCACTAGGGAAGCAGAGGCAGCAGAGTTTGAGGCCTGGTCTGGTCTATAGAGTGAGTTCCAGGATAGCCAAGAATACACCGAGAAGCCCTGTCTCAAAAAATAAAAGTTCAATAGCCACTAATCACTTTACATTCAGATCCCTTGCACTAACATACAAGGAAGCTTCTTCAACTTCATCCCTTCATGCACACCCTTACTGGGAATGTCTACTGGCTTATTATTATCATCACTGCCCAATCCATCTCCAAAATATAGCCCAGGAATTTTCCTCTTCATGAGGGTGGCTCTGGGATTCCCCATCCCCTACTAGACATGGGAGCCCTTTCCACCCTGGTGTAACTCTACAGCACATGCTTCCAGTAGACTGTCTCCTTACAGACTATTCATTGGTTCTATTCGTTGGATCCCACATGCTAAGCATATGCTCTACCTCCAAATTATATCCCCGGTTCTTACATCACAATTAATGACCTGCTGTGCTTGTCACTCACTCCACTGTGAGCACAGTGAGGCTTCATACTGATTGCCTTTTCCTCACCCTTATATTACCAGTGTTTGACACACAGTGGGCCTCCAGAAATGATGACTAAGTGAACCGTGCATGAATGAACAACATGGAAAACAAAACTATTACTCCAGGCACAAGCTAGACTTTAGGTCTTAAAGAACCAGTCAATGAAGGCTGTAGTTCACTCAGAAATTTTTTTTTCTGTTCACTTTGTGTTCTTGGGGCTCAGCACACACAGGTCATCATTAAATAGTGATTTACTAAGTGATAATTTGTAGTGAACACGTATTAAATATTCATTCTATCTCAAAATATACTACCCATTCTTATGATTGACTGTATGAGGTGGAAACATTTATTATCTCCATTTTATAAATTTTAAATGCTATCAAATGACTCACCAAGGGTCATCTCTCTCTCTAGTAAAGCCAGGGAGCCAAGATTCAAACTGCCGCAGTAACACAGCCTCACAGGTAACCTCAAACCTCAGTGGTGCAAAACAGCAAACTTTTTTTTGTAGCATTGGGACTTAAATCACAGGCCTTGCTCATGTTAGGCCTGAGCTACATACCCAACACAATTAACGGGCCACTATTGCTACTGGCTCAGTTGAGCTGATCTTACACTGCTTCCTCACATGCCTGGGGTTCAGCAAGCTATTGGCCGATCCAAGATGGCATCAGTGGTGACAGCTAGGGCAGATGGGCTTACAAAACTACATCCGTTTGGTTCCATGTACCTTGTCCTCCACCATGCACATTGTCAGAGTAATACGTGAAGAACAAGAGACAGATGGCTCACACGCAAGCACCTCTCAAGCCCCTTTCTCGCTCTGGTTTGCTGACATCTGATTGGTCAGAGCATTCACAATGTTAATGCCAGAGCTGGAAGACATGCCCAGACAGAAAACAAAGGGTACAGGGACAGGTACGGGTAACGGTGTGGGCTACTACATACAGCTGACTACCACACAAGCCCCCAAGCTGGAAGTCTTCAGGATTTTTCTGTGCCGTCTCTCCGGGAAAAGAGAGATGGAGAAAGACAGAGACAGGTGCAGCTATGAAAAAAGCTTGGTGTCTGCCCTGAAATTTTGACAGTTTGTTAGGTACCAAGGAAGAATATGAGAAAGTAGCATGGCAGAACAGAGAAGGGAATGATCCAACATGAAATTCACAGTGAAAGGCATTTTCACTGGCCTGTATTAGACACCGTCCCTGCTAGCTATGGGAGGCTGGGCAAGTTTCTACACTTCAGTTTACTCATTTGTAAAATGGGTGTTAGAGTCACACTTTCCTTCCTGGTGTTTGTTGGCTGGTTGGTTGGTTGAGTTTTGTGGGTTAATTTTGATAGACCTCGGGACTGAACCTGAGGCATCACAGGTGCTTGGCAAATGTTTTCCCACTGGGCTACAGCCCCAATACAGGAGTCATACTTACTAATTTTTTTTTTGGTCGGAATTAAAGATGCTGATTAAAAAAAAAAAAAGACAATTAGTAAGAACCTGGGATTATGCTAGACATGCAGCGAGTGCTCAGCAAAATAAAGCTACGATGGAGCAGTTGGTGGACTCTCTCCAGGATGTGAAGTCCTGAGGCACATCTAAGATTGTTGAACTTTACCTCCCCCAAAGGGTTCTTGACTACCAGAGCAGGGCCAAGAGTCATTTGCTGCATAGGCTGGTACAGAAGTTCTTTGGACTCTATTACAAGTCGACCTTCTCTTCTCCCCTCCTGGTATTTGCAAACAGGGACTAGAGACTTGATTGAACTCAAAAAAAAAAAAAAAAGAAAGAAAGAAAGAAAAGAAGGAAAAGACTTAAAAACTAGTCATTTGCCGGGCCCAGTGGTGGCACACGATTGTAATCCTAGCACTCAGGGAGGCACAGGCAGAAGGATCTCTGTGAATTCGAGGCCAGCCTGGTCTACAAAGTAAGTCCTGGACAGCCAAGGCTACACAGAGAAACCCTGTCTCAAAAAACCAAAAACAAAACTTGTCACTTAAAAAAAAATAGTATTTATTTTATGCATTTGGTGTTTTGCCTGCATGTATGTCTGTGTGAGGGTGTCAGATCTTGGAGTTACAGACAGTTGTGAGTGGCCATGTGGGTGCTGGGAATTGAACCCAGGTCCTCTAGAAGAGCAGTCAAAACTAGTCATTTTTGCTCTCAGCGTTTCTGTTTTGAACCTAACATCTTTTATCTCTTTCTCTCTTTAGCATGTTTGGTATGGCATATCTCATCTGCAACAGATATGAGGGTTACCCTTTGCTGGGTAGGTAGTGAGCCTTGATATGAAACATTCTCTGTTTTTTTCTTTGAGGTGGGCATCTAGAGACTAATTCAGGGCCTTGTGCATGTTCCACAAGCTCTCGATTCTTAGAACTGCTTTACTAAACTCTGACAAGACACACAGAAAAGGGCGCCAACAAGAAGCCCATGTCCTGACAAAATGAGTTTTGACAAAATGAAAACAGGCACTTATCACCAAGCTCAAGAAATAGAAAAATAAGGTCAGAGAAATGGCACGGTGGTTAAGATGTCTGCCACATAAACCTAGGGACCTGAGTTCAAATCCCCAGAAGCCACATAAAAAGCTGGGCATGGCTTCGGGCTTCTGTAACCCAAGTGCTTGGTGGAGTGGAGACAGGGGGATCCCTGCTGCTCACTGGCCTTGGAGATAAGGTGGAGAGTTATAATAAAAGACACCTGTTGTCAACCTCTGGCCTCCATGCCTCTGAGCACATGAGCACCAACATCTGTACATCTGTGTACCACACGTGCTCACATATTTACCCACACAAAAGAAAATAACTCACACAAAGGAAAATAACAGTGTGTTAGGAATTCTCACATGTGCCTTCCTGCCTCGTCCCTCCTTACCTCCCCCATTCCAGGGCTTCTAACACTCCGGATTATTTATATTTATTTTAAAACTCACACAAAGCATGATGGCATGTAGATTTGATTCCAGCACTCAAGGTGGAAGAGATAGGTAGGTCTCTGTGAGTTTGTGTCAGCCTGGTCTACGTTAGAATTCCAGAGACTACATAGTGAGACTTTGTCTCAAACAAACAACTTAAACCCAGCATGATGACTTTCTAGCTATTTAGGAGGCAGAAGTAGGAGGATCTTTCAAGCCCAGGAGTTCAGGGCCACCCTCGGTAACACACAAATACCTCATCTCTTACACATACACAGAAAAGTATAATTTATATTCATGGAACCAGACTTTCAAAAAATTACTATAAGCCAGGTGCAGTGGTGCTCACCTATAATCCCAGCACTCGGGAGGCAGAGACAGATGGATTGCTGTGAGTTTGAGGCCAGCCTGGTCTACAAAGTGAGTCCAAGACAGACAAGGCTACACAGAGAAACTCTGTCTTGAAAAAACAAACAAAGAAAAAAAAATATTGTAAGAATGTTTGTTCAAAAGGAAGGAGAAGACGGTCAGAATGTTCAAGAGATGCAGAGACTCTACGACATGGCCAGGACTACAGCTTCTGTTATGGGAAAAAGGAAGAAAGCCAGAGCTAGAGCAAGGCTAGAAGCTGGAAGGGGGAGGCACTGTGTCTGCCCCCCAAAAGAAACACCTCTATTGCCATGTTCCCCTCCTTTATCTTGAGCCCCTAAGAGCCTATATTCTGACTCTGGTCCTTCTGCCTCCCTTTTTGCTCACCTTGACTTGCCCCTTGGCAAGTACTCAGTAGGATGCTTATGGTCTAACCGCCCTACCTTACTGAGGATACCTTTCTGCCTTCCCTGTTGCTCCCCCTCCCCAGACAGCACCTTTCCCTCCACTGGGACAGAATCTTTGATTCTCCTCCCTCCCCCTTCAGAAAAACAAAACACACAAAAAAATGGAGCACTCGGGAAGGGGCTTCAGAGAGCAGGGAAGGGACTGAAGGAGGAGAGCATAGGATGGTTAGAGAAAATGGTCACAAATCCTTGGGAAGCGAGCATGGGTTGAAGGTGGAGAGCAGAGTCTTCGGCCACACCCGGTCACTGTCCAGGGGACTTGAGCACAACTGAGGATCAGATATTTGTAGTGTCAGCTGGCCTAGAGAGGAGGGATGGGGAGAAACATCGAAATGGAGTGACATCCTCTTCTTCCTTTCTTTCTGGAGGCTCTTTGATTGATGGAGAACAGTGAGAAACTGAATTTCATACCTGTATATACCTAGTTCTTGTCTGGCATGTGTGGGCACAGAAGCACAAAAGTAAACACACGTGAAAAAAAACCTATGTAAACTTCCTTTTGTTTAGTAGTGTGTTATGACATGTGCCCCTATTAATGACTGTTTCTGTAAGTCACTCTTGGCTATATTGGGTGTCATTTTATAAATGCACTGTTCTTTTTTCCGTATATAAGATGTGGGTTATTTCCAGCTTCTTACAGAAAATGTTGCCATAGGCATTCTTACACAAGTCTTTTTTTATGTAAACATTTTATAATAGAATAGCCTGAATAGCCTGTTGCTATTCTTGTAATCCCAGTTCTCAGGAGGCTGAGGCAAGAAGATTGCCGTAGTGTAAAACACGATCTCAAATCACCACCACCACAAAGAAGCAAGCAAACAAAAGAAGATAAATAATTTTGCATATGCACTTTTGTCTAATATATATGTAAACATAGACATGTGTGTGCATATATGTATACATGAGTGATATTGTCAGAACAAAGTATAATTTTGGTAGATGATGCCATTGTCCTTTTTATCTTTGCCAACAGCCCTTTTGTCAGTCTTTATGACTTAAAAATTCTAGCTCTGATATGACTGAGTTCCTTTTTGCCCATTTACCCATCTTTTTAATAAAATGAATATACAAATCTCTCTTCATTTAGGCTAGGTTTTTTTTTTCTTTTTTTGAGACAGGGTCTGGCTTGTATTTTTGTTGTGTTGATGACTGTTGTTGAGACAAAGTCCATGCAACCCGAGATGGCTTTAAATTAGCTATCTGCCTGAGGATACCCTTGAACTCATGACCCTCTTGTCTCTACCTCTCAAGTAATGGTATGCCAAGCCTGGGCTACCATAGTAGGTTTTTCTTTCTCTTCAAATATGGAACCCTTCACAAATTTGTGTATCATTTGTGTACAGGGGCTTTGCTAATTATCTTTGTGCCATTCCATTTTCAACTGCTTGCTTTGCCAAAGCAAGCACTTTCTTCATATTTAATGAACCGAATTCTTAACTGCAATGTAATTCAATTTATCCAACTTTCATTTTTACACCTGGGTTTCTCTGTGTGCTAATTACGAGATCTTTTCTCATCCCTATGTTTTGAAAGTATTTGCTAGCTTTTCTTTCAGAAATTCTGTTTTTCCTTTTATATTTAAGTGTAAAAGGGCTTAGGAGTGTAGTTCAGTGGGGTAGCATGTCTTAATGTGCACAACATTTAGCATGCACAGGATTCAATCCTCTGTCACCCACAAACATACTTTCATCTACACTTTACGTAGAAGTAATGCAGTTGGGATTCTTGGTGGCAGGGACCCTCTCAAGTTGGACAGGGAAGTAGATGCAAATGAGGCAGCCATGTGCTTGAGAAAGAAGAGACCAGATGTAGCCTGGGTATAAATTCTGAAGACAGTTATTTGGAGTAGCCCTTGCTGTTCCCTTCTGAACATCCCTGAAAGACTCATCCAAAGTTAAATCCTAGTCACAACTGTGTCAAGGCTATCAAGAGAAGACTGGTCTTTGGAGCAGTGGTTCTCAACCTGTGGGTTTCAACCCGCTTGACAAACCTCTATCTTCAAAAATATTTGTATTATGATTCGTAGCAGTGCAAAAATACATTTACAAGGTAGCAATGAAAGTCATTTTTATGATTAGGCATCACCACAGCATGAGGAACTATACTAAAGGGCCGCAGCATTTGGAAGGTTGAGAAGCACTGCTTTGGAGGAATGTTAGGCCAGAATCTTAGTGTCTGCTATGCCTGAAGGATGCCAGTCATCCCCCAAGCTGCACAACCCAGCACTCAGGCCAATAGAAATGTCTCACTCTCAGGCCTGCAGCAATTACTCCCAGTAAGCCCAGGCTCGCTCCCTCACAAAGCTAGAGAGGAGGGGAAGTATGCCTTTGTCTCCCCCCGGCCCCACCCCAGCCTTGTTTTCCATCTCAAGAAGCGCTTGTAGAGAGGACTGAAAGTAGATGGGAGTCCTAATCACCTTCCCCCTAGACTGACAGCCATCTTGGAATGCACAGGATGATCAGCGGACATTCCTCAGCTTGATCCAGTGAGTGATCAGTCTCTTTAAGCTGTATTCCACACACAGTACTGGGTAAAAATCAGGTTCACATACTTTCCCTTAAAGCTATATCCAAAGATAAATTGCAGGAGATCAGCAATGTGGGAAATGGTCTTCTCTGATAAGAATTCCTGCTTCCAAAAATTATGATGGAGGACAACAAAATTACCAGGGGAATAATATTAGGGTAAAAAATGCATAAGCCAGTCATGCCAGTAGGATTTTGTTCATCATCTGCTATTGTTTTGTTTTTGTTTTTGAAGCCGGGGTTTCATGTTGCCCAGGCTGGCCTTGAACTTGCTATATGCTTGAGCTCTCAATTCTCCTGCCTTCCTCTCCCATGTGCTGGAGTTACACACATGCATAAACATGTCTAGCCAGGACTTTATTTGGATAGAAACACGATAAGGTGACCAAAACCTCCTTTTAGAATCCAGTGAAAGACAGTCTGTGTTCCATGTGAGCAGGAGAGAGAAGCTAGAGGGCTTCACCATGTAGCCCTTTGACTCCCCTCTTCTGAGTGAACCTCAAATCCTCAGAAGACAGCTCATGACACTGAAGTTCACATGCATTTTCACAAAGGGTATGTGTCACTCAAGCGTCTGCATGGTGACTTCTGTTAAACCATAGCCAGAACCTTATGCCAGGCAAAATACACACCCCTCTCTCTAGAACACTTCTATGTTCATGATCTTGTTTCAGCAAAGACATATAGACAACACCTAAACATGTAGGTGCTCTACCCACCAGTAACGAAAGGGAGGAGGGGCTCTGTAATCAGCTGGCCAGCAAAGAAACTAGGAATGACCCAAATGAGCCTACAGTTCTTTTCACAGAAGTTGCTCGTTGCTATGAAAACTTTCTTTCATCTCCTTGGTGTTTCCCCGGGTTTCATAGATCGTGGGCCGAGTATCAGGTTTCAGCCTGGGCCTCCTGCTTCATACATTTTAAGGCATCCAAACAGAAAAAATGTGATAGGATGTCATCCAGGACAGTTTTTATATTGTTCTTTTTCCTCCCACATTTTCCATATTTTCTACATTGAGCATGTCTTAGTTGCATAATCAGGCTGCTAAAACATAGAAAAGTAAGATCTATTTTAAGGTTAGAGAGCCTACTTGTATAATCTGTACAACTCTTGATTTTTTGTGCAGTATGATTAAATGGAATTGTAATGAACTTACAGATAGTTTTCCTTGAGAAGAGAGGTATATTTCAGTGGTAAGGCATTTGGCTGACATCCCAGAGGTCCTGGGTTCTATCCCTGGCCTGGTGGAGGCAGAGTGAGGGCAACAATAAAAGTTGTTTTCTTCACAGCTTGTTGTAACCAGAGGAACTTTCAAAATCACCTTGCCAACTAAAGCTTTAAAAAAAAAAAAAAAAAAACACTTGAAGATACATTGAGCTTTAATAAGTCAGACATAGTGGCCAATTCCTGTAATCTCAGAATTTGGGAGGTGGAATCAGGAGGTATAAAGGTTCAAGGTCATCCTTATCTCCATAGCAGCTTTGAGGCCAGCCAGCCTCAGCTACATGAGACAAAAACAAACAAACAAACAAACAAACACACAAAACAAAAAAACACACAAAGGAAAGAAGTTCCATGCACAATGTCATAGAAATCCCAAAGGCATTCTTAGAAGGGGTATCACTGTGCGCTTTTTAAAAATATATTTCTAAACTATTTTCTGTTGGTGGGTTTGCTTCTTTGAAAAAACAAATAGGACGCGTTAAAGAGATCGACTATTTCATGTCTACTATGAAGGACTTTCTGGTGACTAACTGCAGCCGAGTTCTAATGTATGAAGGATTGTCAGGATATGGAAAAAGCCAAGTGCTTATGGAAATCGAGTACCTGGCCTCCCAGCACAGGAACCACAGGTAAGGGTCTTGAAATTGTGTTCCTTGTGACCTTGGAAAACACTGACACGCTTAAAAGAATTTTACTTTTCCTAGTATAACTTGCCTTATGTGAACTATAGCTAGCTATAGTTGTTGGGCAATCAGGACCCCTGTAGCTGACTAGGTAATTTAATGATAAGCATTTCAAACTAAGACAAGGAGAAATGGTGCTGATTTCTGGAAAGCCCAATTTAATGTTGGGGCAAGTTTGGAGACTTTAAAACTTCCTGCTTAACCCCAGACAACAGGTAGGTTGAAACATCTAGCAGAGTCTGAGGACCAAACACTCATGTTTCTTTGGCTTCCTGGGGGGCTTCTGCTTTAAGGCTATCCGTGTTGAGAGTGGGGCTCAGGACTGTTGGGCAGCTAGATTTTCAGTATAGAGGGCAGAGCTAGTGTACTTAACCTCCTGCTATTTATCTATCCTCAAACAAGCATGCCTTAAGGACTCTCTTCAGGATGAGCTGCCTGGCACTCTGAAGGGCTTGATTGCACAGTAATGATGACCAAGATCAAGTCAATAGTGTCTTTCCCAGCCAGCCTAAAGGGTATATATGGTGAAAATTCTTGTTCACTTATTTTTATCCAACTTCTATCACTTCTTAATTTCAAGCCTTAAAAAAGAAAAGAAAAGAAAAGCCAGTTTCAAAATGTCCTTGACTCTGCTAAGGGGATAATTACCACAGGAAACATTGGGTCATGCCATTGCTTATTAAATTCTTACTATGCTCCAAGAACTGCTAAATGCTGTATTAATTACCAGGGTACTGTCACAAAATACCACAGACTGGGTGAGTTAACAAAGAGAAAGGCTAAGAGTCTTTAGCAGGTGTTAGCAGGTTGGTACCTTTACAGGACTAAGAAAATGCTATTCTTTTCTTCTCTCCTAGCTTCTGGTGACAATGTTTGGTGCTGTTTGCCTCATAAACATATCACCTAAACCTCTGCCTTCATCTTCACAAAGCATTTCCCTGTGTTTTTATGTGCACACATATTTACTTATTTCTTTCCTTATAGGCAGGAGTTTGTGTAGCTCAGGCTAGCCTTGAACTCCTGATCCTCTTACTTCCACCTCCTAAAAGCTGAGATTCCAGGCATGCACCACCACACCCAGCTGCAATGACAGCTCCATCTTATTTGATTTCACTTTGGTTCTCTGCAACTATACTATTCCCAAACAGGGTTACATTCTGTGGTAGTTGGAACTAACACATGGATTTTGGAGAATGCAAGTCAATCCTGACCAAGTATCAATGCCCCAAGTATGAGTGCTGTATGATCTCTACTTTCAAGGAGCTTAGAAGAGGAGAAGGGCATGACCAGGAAAAGAGGATGTGGCAGGGGCAGTGGTAGAGATGAACAGAATAGCAGAAATGTAAAGATAAGCTATGTAGCCTAAACTCGGGGCATCAGGAAAGTCTTCCAAGAGAACAATGCCAAGATTTGACTTGTAAAAGTAATTTTTATTCCCCTGATGTAGTTGTTGTCTCTGAGGCTTTCAGCCTCCATCTGCTAGTCATAGGAGCTTCTAGTCTTTGTACAATCTAATCTAGGCCTGGCATGTTTTCAGCCTCTGAGATTTACTGCTGAATAAGCTTGCCATTTCTAGCTCTTCTGAACTCTGTCTAGCTCAACCCTGTTGTTCTGGCTCAAACTCCTCTGTAGACTTATTGATTCAATCTGGCTTCTCTCAGCTTCTGATTTTTTGCTCTGCTTGGCCTCAAACTCTAGCAATCTGTTCTAATCTTCTGGTTCCTTCTCATTCTCTGGCTCATCTGCATTTAGCTGTGTCTAGCTTGTTCTCTCTTCAACCTGTCTCTTAAACTTTTGGTAACACTGCCTTCTCTCTCTTCCCTCTCTCCCTCCCCCTCCACTCCTTCCCTCGC
The DNA here is from genome assembly GCA_028658305.1 of Pachyuromys duprasi. Classification (NCBI taxonomy): domain Eukaryota; kingdom Metazoa; phylum Chordata; class Mammalia; order Rodentia; family Muridae; genus Pachyuromys; species Pachyuromys duprasi. The sequence continues at coordinate 25,724,456 of CM053759.1, read as the reverse complement.
ACTACCCCTCCCCCACACACTGCTCCTCTCTGTTCTCCTGAGAGTTGGGCATATTCTATTCTGTCAAATCTTTCTCTCATTCATCACTTTGTCTGCCACTAAATTAGAATGACTCTCAAACCTGGGTGTTTCCTTCTACAGAGTTTCCTTCTAACTTTACCTTCATTATTTGGGATTAAAGTGTGTGCTAAGGGTGTGTCGTATGCCAGCCATAGTAGGCAAGTTGCTGGCTTAAAATCCCTCTACACTGATTTACAGAAGAGGGACTGGGCCCAGTGATACCAATCCCTGGATGAGCAAAAAGCAAAATCCCAGAGAGGAGACAGCCCTAGCTGTATAGGGAACTCCCATCCCCTTGGTGGTGGTAGAGAGTAGATGGCTAGGCAGAGAAGGGTGAGGTTTTGGTGAATCTGTATGTCACACAAAATAGGCTGTGGGACTCCTGAAAGCATTAATAAAAAAAAAAAAGCTGCAAGAATTGCCTCAGGTTTTTGTTTTGTTTGTTTTTTGTTTGTTTGTTGTTCAGGCTTTGATTTGCTTTGAATAGCACTAGGGGGCCAACACCAGGCTTCACAACGCCAGGCAAATGCTCTACCCCAGATCTGTACCTCACTGAGATTTCTTGAAAGGGTTTGGCTACAGAGGGTCATTGACATCAGGCACGGAAGTGGTGTGCTGCTGCGGCTGGAAAGTCTAAGGGCCCTGGCCTGGATGCAAGGCAGCGATGGCAACACTGGGAAGAAGATAGCAAAGCTAACAGAGTGGAATGATGGAGGGGTTGGGTAACAGAAGCAGGAACAAAGAGCAGCTTCTGGATAGCTTGATAAATCTCTGTCCTTGCAGTTGAGCGTGAGAAATCGGAACTTCCCTCTTCATCTCCCCCCTGGGAGGCTCCCCAGTACTCTACAGTTTACCAAGCCAGGAAGAATGAAGCAGAGTCAGGAAAGGATGGGGGTCTGCAGGCTCTCGGTCCAGCTGGGAGTGCGAGGGTGGGTGAGGGGGTGTAAAACAAACAGCAACTCTTAGATGATATTTAGTGAAACAGCTTACGCACGCCTTTATTCCAGGATGAGCAAATGCTATATGAACCTTGGGATGGGGGTTGAGGGAGATTTTCGGGATGGAATACATTTCATTTGGCTGGGGCTACCTTGTCTACCTGGAGAATTGCATAGTTGGGGGGATCTTCACTTCATGGGCCGGGGCACACGGGCTGAGAACAGGAAAGGAGCAGTTCTTATTCCTGCGGATCTCAGGTTTGAGATTTCTGGGGTCCGAACACACCCCACCTTCCTAGTTCCTTGCCAGTTCCCCTGGTGGCACAGTCCCTGCACCCCATGCTCCAGCCTTTCTTATCTCCAGGAACCGCACTTAAAATGTTCTCCTGCTTCTTCGCTGTCTTATGAACAGGGCTGTTGCTATTGCACTGACTAAGATCAGCTTCCATCAAAACTTTTATACTATCCAGATACTCATGGCTAATGTACTAGGTCTGGATACTTGTAAACATTACAAAGAACGACAGACCAGTCTTCAAAGTAGAGTCAAGACACTGTTGGATGATAAGTTCCACTGTCTTCTTAATGACATCTTCCATGTTCAGGTAACTAGCTTGTATTAGACTCCTGGAGAAAAAAAAAAAAAAGCTGCAGGCCAAGTACAGAAACTCCTGCCTGAAGCTCTGTGACTTGATAGGTCTTTTGTGACTTAAGACTTTCTGTCTTAGTCAGGGTTACTATTGGTGTAATGAAACACCATGACCAAAAGCAAGGTGGGAATGAAATAATTTATTTAGCTTACACTTCCACACCATAGTTCATCATTAAAGGCAGTCAGGACAGGAATACAAACAGCAGGAACCTGGAGGTTCCTGATGCAGAGGCCACAGAGAAGCGCTGCTTTCCTGGCTCTTGACCTTTCATAGCTTGCTCAGCCTTCTTTCCTCTTACAGAGCCCAGTACTACTGGCCCATCAATCACTAATTAAGAAAATGCCCTACAGGCTTGCCTGCAGCCTGATCTTACGGAGGCATTTTCTCAGTTGAGATTCCCTCCTCTCAGATGACTCTAGCTTACATTGTGTCAAGCGGACACAAAAGCTGCCCTGCATGCCTTTACTATCCTTTTCTGGTCTCATCTGCAGTATCCAAGTGATAAGAAAATGACTCTCCATCCTCCTTGGAAGTGCATTTACAGTCATCTTTTAAAAATAACTTAGTTCTCTCGGGCTAGAGAGCTCATGTGTTAAAAGCATGCCCTGAGGATGCAGAGGACCTGAATTTGGTCCCCATAATCCACCCTGGGCAGGTGACAACCAAGTCTGTAACTCCAGCTCCAGGAGAATCCAATGCCCCCTTCTGGCTTCTGTGGGTACCTGTATCTATGCACAGACCCACACGTGAATACATACAAATACATAGTTAAAATAAATAGTTAAAATTTTAAACCCCAGGTCAAGGGGCTAGAGAAATAACGTCATTGTTAAGAGCACTTGCTACTCTTGCAGAAGACCTGGGTTCATTCCCTGCACCCACTTGGTGGCTCATAACCATTTGTAACTCCAGTTCCAGGAGATCTAATACCTTATTCTGATCTCTGTGGACAGCAGGCACGCACGGGCAAGCAAAACATCATCCACACACACACAAAAGTAAATTAATTTTAAAAGAAGGTTTTTAATCCCTTAGTCAAATTTATTTCAAATCCTAAAGTCATTCAGGCAAACCAAAATAATTCCTTATAACACATGAACATTTAACATAAAGTTTTTGAGTCTAGAGACTCAACTAACCCAGGACACACAGAACACCATATATTTTTTTAAATTTACATTTATTTATTTAGTTAGGGATAGGAGTTAAGGACAGACTTAGGGCCTCACACATGCCACTGGGTCACCTTCACACCCCCTTGTACCATGTTACTTAAAAATATCAGACTCAGGCAAGTCCAAATGGCCAGATGTTGATTTGCATGTTTGTCACCTTTCCGTCATAGCTGTACTATCCTCTCCTCGTTGACCTAGGGCACAAGGTCATCCTGTTCTCACAAGTGATGGCAAATTTATAGACAGAGTGTGTCCTTGTCCTTCCTAATTATTATATTCTGTGGCGTAGTGGAGTCAAGCTGGGGCGGGGGAGCACTGTGGAGGTAACGCCTGAGTATTACATCCACACTTCAAAACAGCTGAAGTGATTTTCTCTCAGTCATGTGGTTGGCCACTCCTGTTGCTGCTTCCCTCTGCTCAACACTCTCGCTCTCTGTCCAGTTCCCTGTTTCCCGGGAGATGTCCAGGATGAGCGCATCACGAAAGCAACAGCAACTAGAAGCACTGTTTATGAAGATCTTGGAGCAAGTAAGAGCATCTGCGGCTCAAGCAGACAGGGGGAGGAAACTAGCCAAATGGCCACAAAGCCAACTGCCCCAAGGGCTTGGGCTCTACTGGCAAAGTTCTCTGCACGAATGCGAAAGCCATACCCTTAAAGTGCTTCCTCCTCCCCGTCCTTCCAAACCTGAGCTGAGTCCATTCAGAATTCAGACATAGAGGAACTGGAGAGATGACTGAGTCTTTAAGAGTTATCGTTCTGCTCTTGCAGAGGACCTGAGTTCAGTTCCCAGCACTCACGTCAACTCCAGCTCCACAAGATCTGCCACTGTCTCTGGCCTCTGTGGACACCTGCACTCATGCACACACACACCCCTTAAAAATAAAATCTTAATAAAATAAATTATGTATACATATACACACATACATAGACATACACAAAACTTAAAATCTTAAGAAATGAAAAATAAATAATATATACTTACACATCCAGCACAGTAGTTCACACACAGTCCTAGGACTGGGAGACTGGGGCAGGAAGAATGTCCGTTCACAGTCTATTGCATATCTCTAATAGCTGGAGCTGTGCATGACCAACATAGATACACACTAAATGTTTAACGAGTGGGTGAATAATTCAGACTAGCTGTAGCCTATACAAGAAAAAGGATACACAGTCTATTGAAAGTGTAACCTATACCAGAGTTTAACCCAAAATAGCATAAGCCACCAGCAGGGTCAGGCTCAGATCTGTCTCTGTCAGCATTGTGTTCCCACTACCTAGCCCAGGGTGCTTGGCAACCATATGTAATCGTACCCCCAGGATCATTTCTCATTTCTCAGATTAGAATGACTTTTAACTGACATGTCCATTATTTTTATGTAATGAGTATAGAGGAACTTTAATTCAGAACATGGTTGCTCCGGCAACAGATCACATCCAACGACCTTGTAGGTCTGTGTGATCCAGCTAGAATACAAACACATCTTTAATAGAGGAGACAGAGGCAAGAAGATACAAGTTCAAGGCCAGCCTGGTATAAAGTTTAGGTCCAGGTGTGGTGGTACACACACACCTTTAATCCCAATTGATGAAGGTAAAGATAGTTTGTAGAAGGAAGCACCCATGTGCTTGAAAGTGATGTTTAATTGAGTCGCAGAAAAACTGATGAATCAGAGAAAGATCAGACAGAATAGGATACGCCCAACTCTAAGGAGAGGAGAGAGGAAAGGGGAACAACTTAAGGGGAAATGAGACGAGGCAGTTTTACGGGACAGTAATAAAATACCAGGCTGCAGAGAAAGAACATAGGTGAAGATGGAACAAGCCAGAGAATGAGAAGGAGCCAGAAGATTAAAAAAGACTGTTGCAGTTAGTTTGAGGCCAGGCAGAGCAATTCAGAGGCTGAGAGAAAAAGGCAAATTGAGTAAGTCAGCTGGGAGAGGAGTTGGAGCCAGAACAGTTGAGTTGAACCAGCCAGCCAAGGGCTCAAACAGAACAAGAAAGGGTGAGCTTATTCAGCAGTAAGTCTCAGAGGCTGAAAATATTCTAGACCTATGTTAAAATTGTATAGAGGCTGAAAGCTTCCAGGAATAGGCCTAGGTTAGCAGATGGAGGCAGTAAGCCTCCAAGACAACAATTGAAGCAGGAGAATAAAAGTTTTCTTTTCTTTTTTTTTTTTTTTTTTTACAAATGAGCCTTGTTTGCTTGCTTGCTTGCTTTGCTTTTTCTTTGAGTTTATAGATACCCCACAATCCTGTTTATCCTGCAAGTTTACAGTATCATTTTCTTTTTTAAACTAGGAATCCAACCCAGGGCTTTACACAAACAAAAAGTGCACTTTACCACTGAGCTATGCTCCAGGGTTTTATTTTGTTGTGAAAAAGAATCTCTTGTAGTTCAGGCTGAGGGCAGGATGTAGTGAAGGGTAGGTGCCTTGAATTGATCCTCCTCCTTCCACCTCCCAAGCACTGGGATCACAGATGTGTGCCACCACATCTGGCTTTAGTGTTTTATGTTGCCTACCGTCTGTCTGTTCTTCCTTCCTCTTTTTAAAGTCACCATCAGCTGGTCGTGATGGCACACATTTTTAATCCTAGCACTCTAGAGACATGGGCAGGTCTATCTCTGGGTTGGAGGCCAGCCTGACCTATATAGTTCAAACCGTAAGACTCAGTAAATATACGTCCCCCACATACACAAGTCACAACGCCTTCTCGCACATTTCCGTTTCTCTCCCTTTTCCAGACAGTGAGAGAAGAAAGGATTATTTTCATCATCGATGAGGCCCAGTTTGTGGATGGAGCCTCCTGGGCCTTCATAGAGAAGCTCACCCGCTCCATGCCCATCTTCATCGTCATGTCCCTGTCTCCCTTCATTGACCCCCCCTGTGCAGCTGCCAGTGCCATACTGAAGAACCGAAATACCACCTACATCACACTCGGTGCCATGCAGCCCCAGGAAATCCGCGACAAGGTCTGTGTTGACCTTAGTGTAAGCAGCATTCCCAGAGAGCTTGACTCGTAAGTAACCTCCTCCTCCTATCCTAAGGCCCAGCACATACCATCCCTCCCCCCCAGCCCCCAAGATAGATCCCAAAGGCTGTGGTGTGGTGTGTGTGTGTGTGTATTGTATAAATGTGTTATGTGGACACATGTGGAGGTCAGAGGTCAATTGTTTTCCACCTGACTTTTGAGCCAGGCTCTCTCACAGCTAGCCTGTCCAGTGAGCTCTAGGAATCCTCGTTTCTGCCTCTCCTGAACTGATATTACAGATGCATAACGCCACACCCCGCTTTCATGTGGGGGCTGGGGATCTGAACTCAGGTCCTCCATGTTACGTGGCATGCTCCTTACCAACTGAGCCATCGGGCTGTATCTTGAAATGATGGCTGCAGAGCTAGTGCTGTGCCAAACTTTGAAAGGACCATACCCTATGCTTGGTAGGATATATGTTGATCGCCTCCTCGACGTGGCTCCCTGTTACATTTCCTCACGCACTGCTCAGTTGATCACTTCTCTTTCATTGTGCCTTTCACATGGGCCTACTGTTGTAGTAAATCAAAAGTATTGAGCTAATGTTTGTCTATCATCTGCCCTTTAATTATTACAGCGGCATTATCTAACCTGCGATTGTGTCAATAAGACACAGACACTTGTTAGATTTCTTTTTTTTTGTTTGTTTGTTTGTTTGTTTTTATTAATTTATTTATTTTTCTCTCAATCACAGGTTGGGTACTTTGAATCCCAGGCGTAGCCCCCTCCCCCAGTTAGATTTCATAATAGCTTTATTTACCTTGGGCTGGGAAGATAATTCACCTGCGGTGTCTCAATAACCTCACCATCCACCTCCTGGCCCCCATCCAATGCCATCTGCCTTAACTGTTCCTATCTGGCCCATCTCCCATCCATAATTCCATAAATGCTTGCTTTTCCTTCATCTGGATTGCTCCTTTCTACACCACAAAGTCCTTCTTCGTGGCCCGTGTTTCCTTTTCCACGCTAACCCATCGAGGCGTCTGCCTCCTTCCTCCCCTCTTCCCGCCTTCCTATCTCTTTCCGGTTATTCTCCCTGTCCCGGCCTACCTCCTTCCGCCCTGCCCAGGTGTAGTTACCGGAGATTGTTCAACATTGTAACAATGATTACATTCAGTAAAGTAGGGTGAATCCGTCCAATAGACTGTGGTATGATAACAAAAGGGAGTAAGAAAGACCTACTGACACAGAGGGTTGATTAGGATCCACTGTGGACTGGAAACAAATGAGGAATAATGCAAAACTCAGTTTTATGTGTGTGGGCGTTTTAATGTATGTCTGTGCACCACATGTATGCCTGGTGCTCTCAGAGGCAATTGGACCCCTGGAACTAATAATGTGAGATAATGTAACTCACCAGCAAGGCATTTGCCTAGCATACATGGTCCCCATCACTGAAAACAGAAAGAAAGTCAATCTCCAAACGTGAAAACAAGTTGAAGCACATGGAGGGGAGGAGACTGTTTTCAGGAGGCTGAGAAGAATCTGTTCTTTACAGTTAGTTCTTCATGTGTGCCCTTACAGGTATCTGGTGGAGGCAAGCTGTGGGATCCCATTTTACTGTGAAGAACTGCTGAAAAACCTCGACCACCACAGAGTTCTCATTTTTCAACATGCAGAGTCTGAGGAAAAGACAAATGTGACCTGGAATAACCTGTTCAGTAAGTAGCATGCTATAGAGAAGGTGGCAAGGGCTGGGCCTAAGCTGCAGGCTGCTTCCTGCACAGCCAGAGGACTTCCAGGACAGTGAAAAAGTTTTAGAGGTAATGAGGAAACCCAGCTAACATGGGCTTCCACGGCTGGGCTAAGGAATGTACACCTCTGGCAGACAGGGAAGAACATGATGAAATGTAAGGGCCTTGATCAGAGTCTTTATGAACTTCGCATTTGACTTTTTTCCAACATGTTACTCTTCATTAGCTCTGGCTCACTCTTCCAGGTGTTCCTTGGATATGTATCACCACAGTTTTATGCACCAAGAGGCCTGGAAGCATGCCTTATTCATACTGATCACCCTCACAGATTATGTTGCATTGAAAGTCTTTGTCTTAGGGTTTCTCTCGCTGCAATGAAACACCATGACCAAAGAGCAAGCTGGGGAGGAAAAGGTTTGTTTGGCTTACATTTCCAACATAGCTGTTAATTACCAAAGGAAGCCAGGCAGGAATCTGGAGGCAGGAGCTGATGGTCCATGGAAGGGTGCTGCTTACTGACTTGCTTCCCATGGCTTGCTCAGCCTGCTTTCTTAAAGAACCCAGGACCAGCAGCCCAGGGATGGCCCCACCCACCATGAGCTGGGACCTCCCCCATTGGTCACTAATTAAGAAAACACCTTACAGCCAGATCTTAAGGAGGCATTTTCTCAGTTGAGGCTCCTTTCTCTCTGATGACTCTAGCTTGTGTCAACTTGACATAAAACCAGCTAGTACAGTCTTTAGTAAATATATTAAAGCCAGGTGTGGGGACATATGCCTTTAGTCCCAGCTCATCGGAGGCAGAGGCAAGTGAATCTCTGCGAGTTTGAGGTCAACCTGGTCTACAAAGAGAGTTCTAGGACAGCTAGGGCTGTTACACAGAGAAACCCTGCCTTGAAAAACAAAATTAATTGATTAATTGATAATTAATTCTTAATAATTAATTAGTGCATTGGTATGAACTATCTAGTACTTTCTGTTTGTGCTCACTGACAAACCACTTCCTTCCTGGCATCTCTGAGTGCATGATTTATCTTTTTAGAAGATGAAGAATTTGAGTATATTCACCTTTATATTTGTACCTTGCCTACTAAGTATTATATGAATGACTTAATGGATAAACATTTTGGAGTATGGGTAGATCAACTCACTAAGCATGTTTATTCTCAAACCTCACCATTTTAAACCTCCCTCTTGTTATAGCTATGTCAGAATAAACCCAGGAGGACTATGAATGAGCACATACCTCTCTCTATTACTCTATGTGATAGGATGGAGTCTAGGCTGACCATGAACCTTATTTTATAAAATTGAAAGTATTACAGAGATACTAAAAGTACCAATTCATGTTTTGGTGGGTTGGAAAGGAACATAAAAAAATTTTGAGTTAGTTTCGATTTTTATATATTAGCTTTATTTCACAATAAGATGTTCTAGAACATTTGGTGAAGCAATACATCTCTGCTTAGTTTTTCTCGCCTGAGTTCTTTCTCAAAGATTTCAGGGAAATCAGACTTTTTGAAGATAGGATAATGATTCTCAACTTTCCTTCCCTCTTACCTCCACAAAGAGTATTCTGTTAGGCCAACAGAAGACATAGCTCTTTATACTTCCCCATTGGAGGGACGTACAGAAGTCTGTTACCTCGTAAGTGGCGTCAGACTGAAGAATCTGTCACCTCCAGCATCGCTGAAAGGTAAAGGAAATTGAACTTGTATTCATTTTTCCAGCAGGTTTTATTTTTGCCTCTTCTAGGATGGCTGCCTGAAGAAAGATGAGGACAAAGTTTTCTGAGTACTTGTTTTGCAATGCCCCATGCAGTAAGCAGGCTGCACAGTGGGCTTGGCTCTTCTCCCTCCAGTTAGGAGCCTCCTTCCTTCTGTACATGCTCTGGATTGAACATATGCTAGTTCAGACACATAAAAGATTGAAGTACAAAGAGCAGGGAGGTGGCTCAGTTGGTAAAGTGTCTGTTGTGCAGGCAGGAGGAAAGACCTGAGTCCAATCTCTAGAATGCACAAAAAATAAAACAAACAAACAAACAAAAAAGCCAGGCAAGGTAACATACGTTTTTAGTCACAGCACTGAGAGGCTGAAGAGAGGAGGCTGCCTGAGACTTAGGGTCAACCAGAGTAGCTAAACTGGAGAGTATCAGGCTCTGTGAAATAGAACCGTCTAAGTTATTTTTCTGTTGCCATGATAAACCACCATGGCCAAGGCAATTCATAAAAGAAAGTATTCGATCCTGGGATCATTTTTTGTAGAAGGCTAGAGCCCATGACTATCACAGTGGGGAACACGGCAGCAGGCCCACATGGCATGGCATTAGAGCAACAGCTGAGAACTTATATCCTTATCTGTAAGTGGAGACAGGGAGCTAACTGGAAATGACATGAGCTTTTGAAACTTCAAAGCCTGCCCTCAGCGTCACATCTTCAACAAGGCCACACCTCCTAATCCTTTCCAAACAGTTCCACCAACTTTAAACTAACATATGAGTCTGGAGGTTGCGGGGAGGGCGTCATTCTCATTCAATCTACAACAGGCCCTGTTTCCCAAAATAAGATGGCTAGGTATGGCGGTGTACACAGGCAGGAGGGCCACTATGAGTTTGAGGCCAAACTGGAAAGCCAGAACTGCATAGAGAGATCCTGTCTGAAAAACAACAACAACAACAACAACAAACGGGTAGGGGATTAAAGAGATAACTCAGAGATTAAGAGTGAGTGCTGCACTTCCAGAGGACCCAAATTCAGTTCCTGGCACCCAAACTAGGTGGCTCACAACTGCCTGTAACTCTAGCTTCAGAGGATCTGACCCTCTCCTGGCTTCCACGGATGTCTGTTTGTGGGCAAACATATACACACAAATTAAAAAAAAAAAACAACTTTGCAAATAAGGTGAGCCCAGTGTAGTGGTGCATGCCTTTAATCCTAGCACTCAGGAGGCAGAGGCAGGTGGCTCTCTGTGAGTCTGATTTTTCATGTTTTTTTAGATTGTCTTAAGAATTTTTTAGATTATCTAAGAATTTTTTTAGATTTTTTTTATTATCTAAAAAGGGGCTAGGGCCAATTGCTCAGTGGTAGAGCAAGTTGTCCAGAATGCTTGGGCTCCTAGTTTTAGACCCCAGAACTCACATACACACACACATACACACACCCCCCAAAACAAAAGTTCAAGTACACATGATCTATGAAACTCAAGCTCAGATGAAGAGTTGGGATTGGAGCTCTGGGTTTCCTGATACTTGCTAATGCAATAGAGACAATAATGTGTGTTATGACAATAAACAAATCTCTTAAACAGATAGAGAGAAAGCCTTATGCTTACTGCTAAGCCAGGTCCAGGAAGAAGAAGTGCCAAGGAACACAGAGGGGCAGCTGGAGAAGTCTTCAAAGCACAGGAATGGGGGACCTGACAACTGTGGCCTCCTCTGACTTCTCCTGACACCTGACATATCTTTGTCACCCTTTAACACTAAACCATCATTCCCTAAGATCTGTCTTATTCATATCTTGTATATTAGAACATAGAAAATGCATCTTGAATATCCCCAGCAGAAGGGCTATCTATAAATTGGGCACTAAGTAATTACTTCTTTGGACTTGGCTTAGCTAGGTTTTCGCAAATAAGAACTGTAGCTCAGGACAGTTGTCTGCCTCTCGAATGTATCTGATGATGGTAGATAACTAGTGTTCCATTGTCTGGCCTTCTACCTGCAGAAATCTCTCTGGTCCAGCTGGACAGTATGAGCCTTTCCCATCAAATGCTGGTGAGATGCGCAGCCATCATTGGCCTAACCTTCACCACAGAGCTGCTGTTTGAGATTCTCCCTTGCTGGAACATGAAGACAATGATCAAGGCCCTGGCCTCCCTGGTGGAATCCAATGTTTTTCATTGCTTCCGGAGTAGCAAAGATCTTCAAATAGCCTTAAAACAAAATGTGACCACATTTGAGGTTCATTTTCGCTCTTTGTCCCTAAAGCCCAGTGAAGGGTTAGGTGAGTAGTACCTGAAAAACAAAATATCTGGATTTTGCCCTTGCTTAGAGGCATTTCTAGATGGAAGGGCTAAGGGCATTGGAGATGTAGTTGAGAGGCAGAGCACTAGCCTAGCATGCACAATGCCCTGGGTTCGATCCTTGATACCACAAAAAACAAAACAATCAAAATCCTACCAGAAATAAAGACCTGCCATGCCTTAGGAAGGAGCCAGTGATCTGCTGCCCGGCTAAAAAGCCATTCTCGTTTCTCCTAGCTCACAGTGAAGTGGAGGATCTCCGTGAAATGGAAGGAGAGGTGATGGAGTGTCGCATCCTTCGGTTCTGCAGGCCTATAATGCAGAAGACAGCCTACGAACTGTGGCTTAAGGACCAGAAGAAAGTCTTGCATTTGAAATGTGCCCGCTTTCTGGAGGAAAGTGCCCATCGCTGCAACCACTGCAGAAACAGGGACTTCATTCCCTACCACCACTTCATAGTGGACATTCGACTCAACACTTTGGATATGGATGCTGTCAAGAGGATGGCAAAGTCCCAAGGATTTAAAAGTAAAATTTGCTTTACTTCTAACCGATCCCAACTCCTGCTGGGAAGTCTTGGAGATTAAGATCTTTCTGGATTAGGTCAGGACCTTAAAGGCTTCAAGCCCTTCTGGGTTTGGGATACAAGCAGTATCACGGGTCCGCAGTGCAGGAAGTAGCTGGTAGCGCACCTGGGGTAGCAGAGCCCACATCACTGTGACTTCATACAGGGCTCTGGCAAACAAAGTGGCGCTCAACTAAGACCAAACTGTCCCACAGCAAGGGATGGAATCCAGTGAGGCTGCACGTGGGACTTCTTTCATGATGTTCTCTGAGCCTTGGAGGCTCCGAGACAGGTGTCCTGTTTAGGGCTGAACACCCCACAGTCACTAACTGTCAGCACTTTATCTAGTGTTCAGTCTCTACACTAATCATCACCCACTGCAAACAGAAGCTTCCCTGACCCAGGGTAGAGCAGCAGTAATCTACAGGTAGAAACAGAAAGAGTTAGAAGGCATTTTGTCACCATGTCATTTAAGCAAAGCAATAATTTGACTAGATTTACAGTACCAGGAATAAATTCCTCTTGTCGAGTGGTTCTTAAATATCACCAGAAAGTGACTGCTTACCTATCACTGCACCAGTGGGCTCATCTTGTGTGACAAGTTTTGTGTTGTAGCTCAGAAGTTTTCCCAGCTGGGTGAGTCTGTTGTTGACTTTTCTCCCTTAGCGGTTTGTACCGCAGCTTTAGGCGCTGTGAAAACAATCCGACAGGGTGGAGGTTTCTAATGTTCCAGTTTTGTCATCTGTGTCCTGCAAACTAAGTGTGTGGTGTCTTCAGCGATAGGGCCTTATCATCTCTTTCTAATGGGTAACCTGTGTTGTGTTGTGTTGTGTTGTTTTGTTTTTGCGGAGGAGGGAGAGCCACTCTGGGCCCATGCTTGACCATAAGGAGGTATCTTACACCTGGTATTAGCATTTCTGTTTAACAACCTATGACTTGTAGAAGCAACATTCTCCATTCAGACACTGTACTTCCCTTCAACTCTGTAGCCTGTCTTTGCTACTTTGTGGGTTTTTCTTTTTCCTACCCTTTATCCCCCAAGTTTTACCACCTATCACTATATAGGAGAGAAAAAAGGATAGAAAAGGAGAGAGAGAGAAAGAAAGGGAGATAGAGATCCCTGAATCTAATTTCTTTATACCTGTTTCTTCTATGATTGTAGCTGACCTTTACTACTTTTTGGGTTCTTCTTTTTCCTACCCTTCATCTCTGCAGTTTCACTAGATGGGGGGGGGGAGGGGAGGATAGAGTGGGGGATGGGGAGAGATAGAGATCCTTGAATCTAATTTTTTTATTCTTGTTTGTCTTTGAGAATGACTAATAATAAACCACAACCAGCCCCCCTTCTTGCCCCCAAATGACCAGCCGCCAACCCTACCTATTGGGGCCTCAACATTTATATACCCTCTATGTAAATATACCATTTACATTCCCAGAATCATCACACAATCACAGAAACTGTCTGCAGCTAGCAAGACCATGCTGTTGCTACCACACAAGGAAAATCACAGTCAGCTCTTGTGGAGCAACTTCATCTCCCCACACCTGGGGTTAAAACAAAGAAACCAACGTTCCAAAATTCTTTCTACATTTTCCCCTTTCTATTTCAAGCCATTAGTTGTGCTGGGTGTAGTGAGAAACTATAAAAAGACATTTTCAATGAACTAAATACTTTTTGGGTCAGTGGCCAAGGTTTTCAGGATACTTTTCTCCTGCTCAGTTCTAATCTTTATAAGGTTTGACAGTATCCACAGCTTTTCATTTCCTATGGAAGTCTAAGCAAATACATGTTCCCAATGCAAAACTTTTGCTGGCTTCCATTCTGATGTTAACACAGCTTTATAGTGTGTAGACTGATTTAATTCAACAGTTTATTTTTTTCTATAACAGAGTGTCGCTGCTTTTGTTCCTTTCTCATTAACATTCAGAAAATTTAAAGTTAATAGAACCCTGTTGAATCTCTGGGTTTTTTTTATTTTTGCTCTTTGTTTTCAAACCTTCCTGTTCTTTCTGCTGGCGCGACTTTGCCTTTGATGCAGAGAGACAGTAGCAGCTGAGCAATCCTATCGCCTGTGTTAAATTGCATCTCTCTTCTTACATAGGCCATCATTTTAATTTCTCCTTTGAAATCTTCATCTGTAATACCTGCATGTGCTATGAATCCTTGGGAAGTCAATCCACTCCTTCTCAAGATTATCCCTACTGGCCCTGAGGGTAAAGGACCATAAACTCCGGTAGCTATTTTATAACATTGAATTTTGGGGTGTAGAGTAACATGTCTGGCTGTAGCCACGTCTAGAGCCACACTGCCTGCAGTAGCTTGCTGCTGTTGATGCTCCGTTTCTGCCAAGCCTTCCCAGCATGGTTAGCCCATGACTGTGGCTGGTAGATCCTTAGGGAAGAAAGCAGGAGATAGGAATGACTGGGGGAGATGGAGAACTCAGGCTGAAAGAACAGAGTCCTGGAAGGCAGGCTTTTCTGAGCAGCTTGTTTAATTGGGGGAAAAAAGGCTATTTAAGTTTCTGGTGAGTGTTCACCACTGGCTGGGGAGGTGCCGAGTGCCCTATTTTCATGAAGAGGAATTTCAGGTGCTTGCAGGGCATGACTTATATGAAGAGGGGAAGTTTAACCTGGCTTTGACTATGTGACCTCCTCTAGTGGGGCCACAGGACTAAGTGCACTGGGAAATGCTGGCCCAGGGCAGGGGAGGGAGTGGTCCTCATCATTCCTACTGCTGTCAAGATGAGATTTCCTTCCAGGGGTTGGGCACTACTTGAACCCAACTCCTGCTCTGGACTGGCTCCTCCCAGTTCCAAAGAACCCTGGCCCCAAAGTGTGCTAATGCTGAGTGAAGGTTTTACGGTCTGCATGTCACTCCTTGGCTAAAACGGCTCACACTTTGTGCTGTGGAGGGCCTCAAGCTAGGCCCCCAAAGTTGTGTCCTGATGGTAAGATATTACCTTTGAACTCCTTGACCGCAAAGCAACCCTTGGCACACTGCCTGCAAACCCCTGGAAGCCTTGGCCTTCTTTCTGGTTTATGTTTAGAAAAAGCGTTGCCCTTAAGGGATGCCTTGTTCAAAAGCTTGTCACAAATGATCATACTCCCCACAGTTAGAGCACCTGGCATTTTGAGATGTGGCTTAATCACAATCTCTTGTGCAAATGATCATATTTCCCGAAATTGAAACACTGGGCATTTTGATATTAGAGACCTCTCGCTGTAGCCACAAGATCACCAGGCATATGCTGGATGGCTACTGGTAAAGCTGATAATGACTAACTTGTAACCGGGGTTGCCCTTCCTTCCGCTCTGGCAGTTGGTCCGAGATGAACCCTTTCTCGCAAAACAGGCGGCTTTATCAGATTGTCCTCCTGATTTTTCAGCTTTTCTATGACCTCTACACTCTCCAGCACAATTTTATTTCTCCTCATTCCTCCTCGAGAAACTCCTGCTCTCTTTCTCAGCCACAGGCACCGAGCCCTTCTGTTCTCTTCTTTTCTGGTGCTCCTTGCCTCCCAAGCACTTCCACCTCCAAACTCAACAGCCAAAAAGTTGCACAGCCAATTCTACAACCTTTTCAGAGACAAGAGAGCAGACTGACTCCTTTTGTTTTCCCGCTTCAGCATTTTTTTGTTTTTGTTTTTCAGGCCCCTCCATTTCCACCTGCAATTTTTCCAACTGTTCACTCATTCTTCCAGCCTTTTTTGAAACAGAATATACGAAGAAAAAAACAACAACAGAAAGTCCCCCCCTGGAAGCAAAGCGGGGGTATCCCAGCGGCAGCAGCTATAATAAATTTTTTTGCTGGACTCTTGAAAAAAAAAATCCATTCCTTTGTCCCCTGTCATTTCCTCTACAGTATTTGAAATCAAAATTTCGATTTTTATCCCTAGCCTTCAAGCTCCCCATTGAGGGGCCACTTGTAGCTGGACTTTGCTACTTTGTGGGTTCTTCTTTTTCCCACCCTTTACTCCCTCCCACTTCACCCCCCATCACTGGATAAGGGGGGGAAGGAAATGGGGGAGGGAGAAATCCCTGAACTGATTTTCTTGTTTCTTCTTTGAGCCTGACTACTAACAAACCGCAGCCAACCTCCTCGACCCCTCACTGACCAGCAACCACCAACACCCACCCATCGGAGCTTTAGCATGTATATACTCTCTGAAAGATTCCAAGATTCATCACACAACTGCAGAAACTATCTTCATCTGGCAAAAAGCACGCCTCTGCTACAACACGAGGCAAAGCATAGTCTGCTGCTGTGAAGCAACCCCATAGCCCACACCTCAGATTAAAATGAAAACACATTTTTTTTATATTTCTGTGTGTTTTTTTTTAAGAACCAAAATTCCAGAATTCTCACTACAAAACTTTTTTTTTTTTAATAATTAACTTATGGGCTGGAGAGAGATGACTCAGTGTTTAAGAGCATGGACTGTTTTTCCAGAGGATCCAGGTTCAATTCCCAGCACCCACACAGCAGCTCACAAGTGTTTGTAACTCCAGTTCCAGGGGATCCAACAACCTCATTGAGACTTACATGCAGGCAAAACACCAATGCACATAGAATAAAGATAAATAAACCATTAAAAAATAATTAGCATACAAAATAGTACAGTTGCATATGGCTTTTTCATATATACATCTTTAGTTTCAGTTAACTTTTTAAAACCCCCATTGTTTTCTCTGTCTCTCTGCCCCCAGCTCTTGTTTTTAAGACCAGGTCTCGGTATACAGTCCTGCTAGCCTGAAACTCGCTACTTAGAACCAGCTGGCCTTGAACTTCTGAATGGTGGGAATACAATCATGGGCAATCATACCCCAGCCCTACCTCCCATTTTTTCAGAGACAGAAAGACAGAGAGACTGTGGACTCTCAGAAGAGAGAGATGACTGCTATCAAGCCTGAAAACTGAGTTTGATCCCTGGGACCCACACAATAGGAAAAAAAAGCTGGTTTCTTTTTCCTCTAACCTCTCCATGCACCCACATAACTAACTAAATGTACAGAAGAGGATCCATCTTTAAGTTGGGGACCTCAGAGTCAAGGCCTCCAGGGGCCTCGGCACACGGAAGATGAGACATCCGTGGTAGGGCTCATCCCACCCAGGCAAGTGAGATGTCAAAGAAACGTTCACGATTGTCACTGAGTGTAGATGCACTTTTTAAAAACTTTTACTTACATTTCTTAAATCTTTTTCTCCCTACTGTACCACAATCCCTTCTAACACCCAACACCAGGCAGGAGAGAGAAAGGGTTAGTGGGAGAGGGGGCACCGTTCTTTCCTAGCTGCTTCCTGCTAGTTAGGGTCGTCAGGTTCCTTGGAGCCAGTCCAATCCTTGTTTCAGGAGATCTCCAACTTCTTGTCTCACAACAGCAACCAGGAGCAGCAAGGGAGAGGCAGGAGCAGCCTTGTTCTTTCTCTTCTCCACACCCTCTGGGCTCTGGCATTTATTCTCTCTCCAGAGCCCTCAGACTTAAGCTGTCTACAGCTGGCGAAGAGCTCCTCTCAGAGCCCACATGAGGCAAATAACCCGCTGCTGTGGCCCATCTGAATCAGTCCCACATACCACACCCTAGACTGAAACAAAAATATGTTTATGTCCACAACAACTGAGCACTGATTATCATTTAATATCTTTGGTATTACTTTTTTTGTTCAGAATTGAAAATACATTTATTACTGTTACAAAACTAAGCTAGCTGTTGTTCATGCTTGACATCCCAATACTTGGAATGTGGGGGAGGAGGGATCAGGAGTTTGAGATCATTACTGGTTAGAGAGCAAGTGTAAAGCTAGCCTGGGCTACAAAATACCTTGTCCCAAAGAAAACAAACAAACAAACAAAAAACAACAGAACATGTTAACATATGTGTAGAATGCTTTTGGCATTAAAATCTGTACCAAGAAACCAAGGCACAGTGAATGCCGCCACCTACAGTGAGGTAGCAGATAGAGCTGCAGAAATTACAAAGGAAATAGCTGAGGACTGACTATAGTTCAAGAGGTAGGGTTCTTAGAGTGTGTTAGGGATTATGGCAAAGCTGTACACGTAGGCTGATGGTCTCACAGTTGGGGAAATTTGTTTATTCTATAAAGACAAGAGCACAGAACCTTCAGATTGCATTTCTATAAACTGAAAGAGCTCTTCGGGTATGTGGAGGCTAAGACAAGAGGATGGAGAGCAGGAAGCCAGCCTGGGCCAGAGGGGTTAAAGGCTAGCCTGGGTTATACAGCAAAAACTCCGTCTCAAGCAAAATAAATCTATGAAGGTGCAGTCACTAGCCATTAACACTGGACCCCAAAGAGCCAGGCTGAAATCCTGCCTCTGCCACTAACAAATGCTCTGAGAAAGGCTGCTTTTCCGCCTAGGAGTCTTTCTTCTCCCCATGGGACTTTCTAACCTATTCATTAGATGAAAGATGTCTAATTCAAGACTATTAATCCCCTTAAGTTAGTCTTTGGGGTACTTCATTAGAACATCTGTATTTCCTGGACCATCTACGTAGAGTCAGTGAAGTGCTTGCCCAGCATGCACGAAGCCCTGAGTTTGAATCTTAGCACTGCACTCCTGCAATCCTAATTCTTGGGGGTGAAGGCAGGAGGATGAGAAGTTTAAGGTTATCCTTGGCTACATACTGAATTCAAGGCCAGTCCGGGCTACATGAAACCCCATCTCAAACAAAACAAAACAACCTACATATCTATGTGCACGTGTGTGTATGTATGCAAATTTCTATTTCTTCACTACACATTGTTAACCTCCTTTATAACTGTCAAACTGTAGTTTTAATTATTATGTGTTGAATGGGTCAAGAATAATGTTATCAGCTACAACAGACAAGCATTTCAGTGAGTCAACACAATGAAATGAGAATTTCTCTTCCTGCTTTTGTAATAATCCACTGAAATTTTTGACAAATGGCCTGGCAGATATAAGTAGCTACAGTCTCCAGATTCCTCCTGGTGGGTGTTTGGCTGTCCTTTAGCCAGTCCGAACTAGCCTCTTTCCTGTCCAAGGAAAGAACAAGGCAGGAAACCATCTACTTCAGAAGTGACGTTCATCACTTAAGATCTGATTTTACTTGAGAAAAGAAGCACATGGCTCTAAGATGAAGTGTCCCCAGGGGTGGGGGTGGGGCTGGGAGATGTGGTTCCTAGCTGGGTAAAGGGAATATAAGAGCCTTTGGTGGATGGCAGAGGTCTTAATTGCTCAATTATTTTCTAGCTGAAGAGGAGGTCATCTTTTCTAAATCAGAGTTCCCTAGGAAATACAAATTCCCCGAGAATCTCAGGTATGCACATATGTAATTGTTGTTGTTGGGTGTGTGTTTTTTTCCTGAAACAGGGTTTCTCTGTGTAACCTTGGCTATCGTGGAACTCACTCTGTAGACCAGGCTGACCTTGAACTCATAGAGACACACTTGTCTCTGTCTCCCGAGTGCTAGGATTAAAGGCATGAGCTACCACCACCCATCTTGCACATATGTTGCTTTTGGGAGATAGAACAGAAGCCACTGTCATCAAATTACCTGGGTTCACTCCCTCTGGGTCAAGCCTTTGGGCCTTTGGCCTTCTCTGTACCTAAGGGTACAGAGAAAAAAATGTCCGCAGCTGCATAGTGCATCTGGTCGATAAGACACTGGATTTTGATAGTTTTCAAAGATAGTTTCCTATAAAAAAAATCTGTAATCCCCTGATCTCCTGCTTATTCCTTATTTAAACAGTTCCATGAAAATAAGAGAAAGGATCCTGCATTTCTTTGACAACATTATCATAAACATGAGGTCGTCCAAGGATGACATTATCCCTCAGGAACCATGCCAGTGTGAAGAGCTGCTCCAGATTGTCATTTTGCCTCTGGCCCAACATTTTGTAGCCTTAGAAGAAAACAACAGAGCCCTGTACTACTTCCTAGAACTTGCATCTGCTTATCTCATCCTGGGTGACAACTATAATGTAAGCTGCTGTTTCACACCCTCTCCTCCTCCTCCTCCTCCTCCTCTTCCTCCTCCACCCCTAGGACTCAGGCACACAGCCAGTACCATCACTGTCTTAGTTAGGGTTCCACTGCTGTGCAGAGACACTATGACCATGGCAACTCTTATAAAGGAAAGCATCTAACTGAAGCTGGCTTACAGGTTCAGAGGTTTAGTCCATTGTCATCACGGTGGGAAGCCTGGAGGTGCACAGGCAGGCATGGTACCCAAGAAGGACTGACAGTTTTACATCCAGATCATCGGGCAGCAGGAAGAGAGTACCGCTGGGCCTGGCTTGAGCTTCTGAAACTCCAAAGCCCCACCCCCAATGACACACTTCCTCCAGCAAGGCCACGCCCACTCCCAAAAGTCCACACCTCCTAATGGCCAAGCATTTAAATCTATGAGCCCACGGGGGCCATTTCTATTCAACCACCATAGTCATTTTATGCAACGTGCCTGACATGGCGGTATGTGCCTGTGATGCCAGCACTTGGGAAGTAGAAGTAGAAAGATCAGGATCTATTCAAGGCCAGGTTCTGCTACATGGCAAGCCCCCTAGGATACAAAACACCCTGTCTTAAAAAATGTAATTAATAATTGATTACAACCAGGACAGGAGAGATGGCTCAGAGGTTAAGAGCACTGGCTGCTCTTCCAGAGGTCATGAGTTCAATTCCCAGCAACCACATGCTGGCTCACATGTAGGCTAAACATCAGTGCACATAAAATATTTTTTTTAATTTTAAAAGATTTGCTTTAAAAAAATAATAAAGTATTATAACCAAGCCAGGCACAGTGGTATACTTGGGAAACTGAGGCAGGATAATCACAAGCTTGAAGTCAGCCTAAGCTACATAGCAAATTCAAGACCAGCCTAGGCTACAAAAGCAAATCTTTCATTAATTAATGAAATATTGCCATGTTTGAAATTGTCTACCTGCATGGGAGAGAGGAAATGACCTGGATTCACTCTCAGTGGAAGTGCTTTATTTTCACCATAGTCCTCCTAAGTAACAGCCTAGCGGTTTCTGTTGCTGTCCAACAGTGCTTTAGAGCACAGAATAGCGATAGGTTTTTAATTTGACTTCAGTCCCAGAGCCCACAGAAGCTCAGCCACTTGTCTCCACACAGTTTGGATAAACCATCACACAGACAGACTTGAGACCATCAGGGCACGAGTTAACATTTCTCTAGGAAAACTAAGTTTTTATGGCAACATGCCTTTAGAAGTGCGGTAACTACATACATCCAATGAAACAAAAAGAAGTGATGGCTGCACCCAGCAGACAGAGGTCATCATGAAGCTGAGATGCCCTCCCAGCTTCTAGCTGGGACCAGGCATAAGGATGACACGGGACCTGAGTGGCTTCTGCCTCCTTTCTGTCAGTTGTATCTGGGGCAAAAGACCCTCTGTGTTATAAGTCACTACTTTTCTGTTTTTCTCGCCTGGCTGTTTGTAGGCATACATGTATTTGGGTGAGGGAGAAAGGCTGCTCAAAACTCTGACGAACGAGGATTCCTGGAATCACACCTTTGAATACGCCATCTTTTATCGTCTCAAAGGTGAGGTAAGAAACCACTGAAGGCATAGAGGTGCCATTTCACGCTGGAGTCCCCAGACAGTCTACAGGAGAGGTAGAAGCCACCTGAATCTATTCAATATCCTCTCATCCACTGCTACAGATTGCTGTCCAAGACTCTAGAGCCCAAGCTTTTGGATTCAACACTTTGTCATTATAAATTGCCAGCAGCAGGATCTTTCCTACTGTCTAGGTTGACATATTTATGAAAGATCTTTGTAACAGTGATCATGAATGATGTTCACCTTATTAGACGCACAGCCCAACACCAAACCCTACTCCTCCACCTTCCTTATGTAGGCACCCAATAAACATTTATATTTAACATTATGTCAAAATACATGAGGATTTTATCACTGGGCCGCAGATCACATTTTAAGGCATGCATTCCCCCAAATTACTGTTGGAACGCATCTACTAAGTCTAGATTGCTTTTCCTCTCTCCCTTCCCATCTCCCTTAGGTTTGTTTTAATATGGGGCAGATGGTACTTGCCAAGAAAATGCTGAGAAAGGCACTGAAGCTTCTCAACAGAAAATTTCCTTGCAATTTAATCACTCTGACTTTCCAAATGCATATTGAGAAGACCAGACTCTTCCACTTCATGAACCAGCATCCTCAGGAGGGCACCCTGCCAGGGTAAGGAAAGGAGCTGGAGAAAGCTGGATGTCTCATTCCATTCCCCTCACAGCATGAGACCTCCTCACAACATGAGTCTGTTCTCACAGCCCAGCGCTCCAGGAGCTCGAAAATCCCTGTTTAGTCTGATCCCTTGTTGGAAGGGGAAGAGGCAGACCCAGTGAGGGCTTCCTGGCCAGTCACAGTATCTTTTGTCAAGAAAGTTCAGATGAGAAAACATGGGATTCCTCTGCAAAGTGAGCACCAATTCTCTTTTTTACTCTTACAGTGATTCTACTGTGGATCCAGAGTCAGATATCAGAACTAGAGACATGTTCCCTAGAACCTCAGCTGCAAACCTCCCTCCATGCATTACTAAGATCCAAAGACACTACGATACAGATGCTTACCTCAAAGAAAACTAGCAGGCTTTGAGGACATCTGCTAAAAGATCAATTTCTCTACTTGTCTGTGAATTTGATTAGAGTTACATTAAGGATGGGTAGTCATTAGTTTAAAATGTAGCTAAGATTTGGCCTATAAATTACAAAAAAAAAAAAAAGATTGAAGGGCTGCAAAGATGTTGTTATGGTGTTGAAACCAGGAGCTAACATCAAGATGTTGCAAGGTAAAAAAAAAAAAAAAAATTACAGCGAGGTCAACCTCATATTCTCTCTTGGTGGGAGAATAAAGAGGCCTAGACCAGAATCATGAGAACCCTTTTTATAACAAGTGAACAAGGGATTTAAAAAAATGGAATTTTGCAGTTATTTTTATGATCATGGGAAAGGCACCTATCATGGGTTTACAATGTCTCAGCAGTTAAGTATGCTGAGCAATGAATCATAAAGACCAGACTTTGGTTGTCAACACAAACATAGTAAGCATGTGTTGGGGAGCATGACAGCAAGCATGAGACACGTCAGCAGCTAAGAGCTCACATTTTGAACCATAAGCAGGAAACAGAAAGAGAAAACTCAATATGGCACCAAAGCCAACCCCAGCAACCCACTTCCTCCATTAAGGCCACACCTTCCAAGCCTCCCTCAACAGTGCCACTAACTGGGCACCAAGTATTCAAATGATGGAGCCAACGAGGAACATTGTTATGCTGATTTTTATAAAACTGTGTTTGTTTCTCAGTTTTTCTCTTATCCCAGTTATTATACAAATAATTGACATTCTATATTATTATTTTGACAAGCTTCAGAGCATAATAACCGAACAGTGTTAACTCTATTCTTTTACCGTCTAAGCTAATTTGGCTTCCTCCTAGCATACATCCCAGAGATGCTTGCATTGTAGCTTTCCTTGCTGAGCTCTCTCTCCTGGTCCCTCCTGCACATCTGCCTGTGGGTGAATCTCCTGCTGAATCCCCCTACTTCCTCTTCTAATTCCTTCTCCCCTGGCTGGCAGGAAGTATAGCCCTATTTTTCTCTCTGTTCAGTGACTGGCAGTAAGCTGCTTTATAGGCATATCAAGGGACAACTGGGGAACAGTGTTAACACAGTATTGAGATAGTAGATTCTCATAATAAGAACTGCAACCAGACATCAGAAATCAACATTTGAATTACACAATAACCTTACACCTGCATCTCTCCTTTTTAGTCTAATAAAAGGCTCTTTCTTCTATAATAACAAACTATATGTAATATAAAAATTACAAAAATTAAGTAAGATTTACATTTGTATATTTGGCACCCTTAAAAAAAAAGCATTCAATTATCTATCACATTCTATCATGCTAAACAATTTAACTCTGAGACTTTAACTATCTAGTCTTTAATCCCATTGAAGACTTAAGATGGAATAAACACTCCCTAAATATGTAGGAAGTATAGACAAGCAGCTTTCAAAAGTTCAGAAATGACAGAGCTATTTGGCTACCTGGACAGTATCTCAAAATTCTTCCATAATGCTGGAGCAACATCTGTAGCTTTCTGGCTCAGAATATCTGACAGACTTTTGTGTGAAGCAGGAATTATAAAGAACTTGCCTACCTTGTTTTTGCAAAGATTGGCAGTCGACTTCCCTGCATTTGGTTTTTCCAGTATGGACAGTATTCTGTCTGTAATTGATACAAGGGCATTTTCTTGCCCAGTAGCTAGCTTGCCTCATATGAAGCCTTTGATGCTTTTTTAAAAATCTATTTATTTATGATTTATACAGTATTCTGCCTGCATGTGTGCCTATACACCAGAAGAGGGCACTAGTTATCATTATATATGGTTATGAGCCACCATGTGCTTGTTGGGAATGGAACTCAAGACCTTTGGAAGAGCAGCTAGTGCTCTTAACCTATGAGCCATCTCCCCAGCCCACCTTTGATTCTCTTTGAAGTAGAATGGGGGTGCTGTCAGGAGCAGCCCTGTCTCATGGTCAACAAAGCCTTAAGTCAATAAAAATCCTTAAATGACAAATTCTGTAGATCTCTGAGGGTTTTGAAGAGTATCTTTCTTACCTGAATTGTTTCTAGCTATTTTTTTCTGTCAATTTAATGAACATTTTTGTAATTAACTAAACTAGTATCTAACATTAGCTTAAGTGTAGAGGAATTTTAATTTAGAACATGGGTATTCTGGCAAGAGATCACATCCAAAGACCTTCTAGGTCTGTGTGATCCAGCTGGAATACAAGAATGCCTTTAAGTCAGGAGACAGAGGCAAGCAGATCTGAGTTCAAGGCTAGCCTGGTACAGGCATGGTGGTACATGCCTTTAATCCCAAACAATGAAGGTAAAGATAGTTTGTAGAAGGAAGCACCCATGTTATTGAGTAGCAGAAAGACTGATGAAATGAGAAAGAAATTTGACAGAATAGGATACGCCCAATTCTTGGGAGGAGAGAGAGGAAAGGAAAGCTACTTAAGGGGCAATGCAGGGAGAGAGGAGGCAGTTTTTACTGAGTTTTACAGAGGGAGGTTGAATGAAAAAACAAATGAAGACAGAACAAGCTAGAGAATGAGAAGGAGCCAGATTAGAGCAGATTGCTGGATTAGTTTGAGGCCAAGCAGAGCAATTCAGAGGCTGAGAAAAAGCCAGACTACATAAGTCAGCTGGGAGAGGAGTTTGAGCCAGACCAGCTCGGTTGAACCAGCCAATCGAGAGCTGAGTAAGAACAAGAAAGGGAGGCTGGAGAGATTGCTCAGAGGTTAAGAGCACTGACTGCTCCTCCAGAGGTCCTGAGTTCAATTCCCAGCATCCACATTATGGCTCACAACCATCTATAATGAGATTTGGTGCTGTCTTCTGGCATGCAGGTATACATGCAGACACATTGTATGTATTACATACTATATATATATATATATAGATATATATATATATATATATAGATATATATATATATAAAACAAGAAAGGGTGAGCTTATTGAACAGTAAGTCTCAGAGGCTGAAAACATTCTAGGCCTTGGTTTAATTGTACAGAGACTAGAGGCTTCTAGCACTAGGCCTAGGTGAGCAGAAGGAGGCAGTAAGCCTCCAAGACAACAACTGAAGCAGGAGAATAAAAGTCCCTTTTACACTTATGTGACTTATGTCTAATTGTCTGACTGCTAATATACATAGGTTTCAAAAGGGCTAGCATTTAACATTGCAGTTTTAAGAATCACATAGGTACAATACCTTAGCATGTTGTAATAAAATATAATACAAAGATCTATATCATTGTAAGATTTTTGTCTTATTAATGCTCTTTAGTCCAAAAGTCGATTGAAAAATCTACCCTTTTATCTATCATTTCTATAACTAACCCCTTTAAAACAACAACAAGCATCTATCCCATAGACTGACCAAAAACCATCCACTCCCTCTTGGAAATGGGGCATAGTTTTCTTAAGTTGCTTCCTATTGGTTTGAGACATAGCTTTTCTTTCACGGGGTCCAAGCAAATTGGGGTAAAGTTAGCAGTAACTTTTGCTGTCTAGCCTCTGCATGCTGAGAAAGTTCAGAACTTAAATGAAGTCCTGACTAGAACAGTCTGTGATGCTGGACAATCTAGACAGTCATTTTGAAATTATCCCAGATGCAGTTTTGAGAAAAGAGTCATTGAGGCCATCTGTGAGTTTAGATCACCTGGACTACTTGTCTTTTTCTTTGTGTGTGTGTGTCTCTTCCTCTGCAAAATATTGAAACTTCAAAGGTAGTATACATTTTATAATAATATGTGTATGTTAATATATATTATTATATTACCATATATTAATATATGATAACATAACTGCACTGAGCACAGTTCAGTTAAAGATGATTTTCATAAAATAAATTTTGATTTACGCCATTTAAAAGGATGGCATGATAAGTACTGAGGTCTGTGTAGCCAGAGATTATTGGCCATGCATAGCTGAAGTCCTGGGCTGGAGACATTTTCATGTCTGTCTGTCTCAGACATGTGGAGGGATCATTATGTTACCTGTCCTGTTCGGTCTTCTTGATTTCTTTCCTTCTGTCTGCTGGTCTCCCCCTGTCAAATCTGATTTTCAACAGTTTGGATGGAATGCATATCTTCCTGTTTCCTGTTGAGACCAGAGCATATTGTCCTCCCCAGTGTAACATACTTCCCATCTTCCATTTTGGAATTAGGACCTGTACATGCTGACCTAATTAGGCAGTCCTTTCTAAAATCCAGCATAACTCAGCAGGTGTGCTACTTGTCTCATCTAACAATTTTAAAATTAATAAATCATTATTTAATCTATTTTGGGAAGATGCTATATTCCCCTTCTGTTTCATGATGATCTTTTAAAAATTATTGTTAGATGTTGTCATAATTGTTTGACCTACAGGATAAGTTATATCTGTAAAAGGTTTCATGTCATAATGTCTAAAAAATTGTTGTATTCCAATGGATACACATGCTGAAGCACCATCATCCCTAGTTTGCAAAGGCATCTCCAAGACTGTCACCATCTCTAAAAAATGTGTAACCTTAGAATCACGCTGTCCAGAATTTAAAGCAAAAGCCCACTGGAATTCTGAACGTGAACTTATGGCATGGTACAGTATTTCAACTCTTTAAACTCTGTAAAAATGGAACACATAAGCCACTTTATGACCTGGTTTCAAAGCAATATCAAACAGAATCTACATTTCTACTTTAGTATACACATTTTTATCCAGGATTTGAACCCTGAAAATAAACTTAAAATATCCAGTCTGACCATGTTGGCCTTTAGTCAAAGCCTTTTTAGCCAGCATCTCAGTGGGCCACCATTTTGTAATTTCTTCAAGCTTTTGTGGATATTCTGTATCTGAAACTATCCCTTTGGGCGTTATTACAAGTTCCAAACTGGATTTTCTCTAAAGGCTCTCTGTTTCGATTCAAAGATGCCTCTATGAATCTACAGCCTTCAATTTAGCATCTAATTTCTCAGTCTTTTCTTTCTCAAAGTCTGTCTCATCCTGACCTCTCTCAAAGAGGATATATAAAACTGTAACCATCATTAAAAAGTTTTATATGCTAAGAGAAAAGATCTCAAATGGAATGCAGAAGTACTGTATCACTGTGTCTTCCTCCCTTTTCAATACAGAAAAATAATCTTTTTTCTTTAATCTCAAAACCTCTCCCTAAGGATTTTATTTTCTTAGACCCAGCTTCCCTTCTAGACCTTACCAGTTCAGATGCTTGAGGCTTCTTAATCTGTCTTTGGCTCCTGCTTCCAGGGAGAGGCTTTTTTCCTGCCTGCCTCAAGAGATCCTGACCCCTCCCTCATTCTGGGAAGTTATTTGGTCCACAAGTTTGCTCCTCTGGCCTTCAGCAGTCAGGCTAAAACAACTCCTTCTAAAAGGGATTTAGCTTCCTGCCTTGACTAGGAAAGTCTGGCTTTGAGAAGCTTGCTTGTATTAAAGAGCCACTGTTTTTCTGTTTGTTTTGTTTTGTTTTATTTCTCCTAGCAAGGGTTTCCTAAAAGAACTGCTTCTGCTTTGCCTCACTGGGGTTTATATCAGTTTTTGTTTTCCTGCAGCCTGCTGCTCTGCAGGGCTCTAAGCTGTGAGCTCCTGCCTTGGAGGCCGTGGTAGCTTTCTTAATGAACAGAACTAAGAAACTGCTTCTTGTTTAAGTTTAGATTCTATGTAAGTTCTGGCCACATTCACATGAGTTCTTCTCCACGTTGGGCACCAAAATGTTGTCATCGTTTTTATTAAACTGTGTTTCTCTTAGTTTCTCTCTTAACCCGGCTATCACAGAAATAACTGAGACTAGTAAGTTTTTTTTTTAACAAGCTTTATAGCATAAAAACTGAGCAATTTTAACTCTCTTCTTTACCATTTAAGCTAATTTGCCTTCCTCCCAGCATGCATCCCAGAGATACTTGCACTTCATAACTTTGTTTGCTGAGCTCTCTCTCCTGGTCCCTTTTGGACACCTGCCGAAGGCTGACTCCTCTGGCTGAACCCTTTAGCTGAATCCTCAGGCTGAATCCCCTACTTCTAACTCCTCCTCCCTTGGCTGGCAGGAAGCCCAGCCCTATTCTTTTCCCTGCTCATTGATTGGCTGTAAGCTGCTTTATTGGCACATCAGGGGACAACTGAGGAGCAGTGTTAACACAACACTGAGACAGGAAATTCTCAGAACAAGAATTGCAACCAGATTGGGAGTTGGGGGCTGGATTTTACAAAAACCAGCATTTGAATTACATAATAACCCTATTCTTACAGAACATTGTCATTTAAACTACTATACCGTGCATCCCCAAAATGTGTCTAACTCCAGTTCTGAGGGATTTAATTAATATACTCACATAGATGCATACGCATCACACATGCCCTTAAAACACACAAAATAAGTAAATAACTAAAATGAATATTTAGAAAGAAATAATAACAGAGCTGGTAGCACATGCCTGTAATTTCAGCACTTGGGAGACAGAGGCAGGAGGATAGCACACGAATATTTGGAACTAACCTGCTTTTTTCCTTTTCCTCTTTTTTTTTCTTCTTTCTTTTTTTTTGAAACAGGGTTTCCCTGTGTAGCCTTGGCTGTCCCTGCTTCATTTTTATGAAGCACATTTTCTTCCTTAAAAAATGCAGACTATGTTGCCTGCTTTGTGATGACATAGTCTTTTTTTTTTTCCTTACCTAATTTTATGTGTATGAATGTTTTTCCTACATGTATGTCTGTGAACCATGTGCATGTCTGGTGCCTCTAATATCAGACTACTGTGTCAGATATGCCCTGAAACTGTATTTAAGTTGGCTGTGAGCCATCATGTGGGTGCTGAGAATTGAACTTCGAGCCTCTGCAACAAGCGCTCTTAACAGCTGAGCCATCTCTCCAGCCCCATAACACAGCTTAGGTAAAACACTTGCTCTTGTCAGCTATCACAAGCTAAATGAAGTTGGTAAATGGTACATGAGTGCTATTCATCACTTTTGAATTTATAGGAAAGCAAGGCATGATTTAACTTCATTTTACACAGAAGGTGAAATTGTAAAATTCAGACAAGTTAAGCAACTAATGTAACGTACTTAAGTGCT
This sequence comes from Pachyuromys duprasi, assembly GCA_028658305.1. Taxonomy (NCBI): domain Eukaryota; kingdom Metazoa; phylum Chordata; class Mammalia; order Rodentia; family Muridae; genus Pachyuromys; species Pachyuromys duprasi. The sequence continues at coordinate 25,694,658 of CM053759.1, read as the reverse complement.
TCATAAAAGTGAGCATGATGGGATGGGTGTGATGGTGCACCCCTTTAATCCCAGCACTCAGGGAGGCAGAGGCAGATGGATCGTTGTAAATTCGAGGCTACCCTGGGTCCAGGACAGCCAAACTGCACAAAGAAACCCTGTCTCAAAAAACAAAAACAAAAATAAAAAAAATGAATAAAATAAGTGAGCATGATCATCAGTCATGGGTCAGGTCTTCAGTTCAGGTTAGGGCTTTGGGAAGGACAACAGGAGGACACAGGGAGCAAGTACATGAGCCTGATGGTGGCCGAACCTTCTATGTCCATCTGCCTTTCTTGTGACAGGAGAAAACTGGCACAACTTTACCTGCAAATCTCCTGCTTCTCCTTGCTCTGGAAGATCTATAGCTTGAATTTTTTTTTCCACTATAAGTATTATGGTCAACTGGCAGTGATGATGGAAATGAATGCCTCACTGGAAACTCAGAATGATTTCCAGGTAGGTTATTTTTGTAGCTATCCTTTAAATTGCTGTATCTCATTTAGAAAAACAAATAACAAAAAACAAACAAACAAAAAGACCTCCTAGCCAAAGCCAATGAGAACTGAAAAATCACATGGTTGCAATGGAAACCTCTCCGGCAGGGTGGTTTTGCCAGTAGCTAAAAAACATTTTGACCCCAGATGACTCCACTGTCAGAAAAAATTCAAACAGCTTTTGCATTTGTGGGTTGAAATCGATATTATATGCCTACCAAGTTTCCTAGTAGGCTCTGAGGCTTTCGCCTCGGCGTCCTTCCTCAGTCTCCCTCCTCCTCTCTCTGTTGCTGCCCTCATAGATTATCAAGGCCTTTCTGGACTACTCCCTGTACCACTATACAGCCGGGTACCAGGGCGTGTGGTTCAAATATGAAATCCTGGTCATGGAGCACCTCCTGAACCTCCCGATAAACCCCGAGGCCATTGAGGTCATAGCGTACGCGGCTGACAAACTGGGCCACATCAAGTTTATAACGGGTCACCTGGACCTGGCCATCGAGCTAGGTAAGGGCTGGCTAGGCAAGAAGGGCACAGAGTGGCTCACAGGATCCCCAAACACGCTCTGACTGCTCTCTTCCCAGGCTCCCGAGCGCACAGGATGTGGTCACTTCTCCGGAATCCCAACAAATACCATATGGTTCTCTGCAGGCTGAGTAAATCTCTCTTCTTGAAAAGCAGGTATTTGTCCTAAAGCATTTTCCAAAGTAAGGAGCAGCTTTCCTTCCTGTTGCTGCAATAGAACCCTCTTCCCAAAAGCAGGGGTGGCGGTGGGGGGTGGTTGGCAGTGTTTATTTCAGCTTACACTTCCAGGTCACAGCCCTTTATTGAAGAAATTCAGGACAGGAACTCAAGCAGGAACCTGAGTAGAAACCATGGCTTCTTGCTGTCTTGCTGTTTCCCTTGCTAGTCCATGGTTAGCGAGCTTTTAGAACCAAAGACAGTGCCTCTCCCGGAAAGCTGAGCCCTCCCCCATCAATTACTAATTAAGACAGTTTCCCCCCAAAATATGCCCACAGGCATGATCTAGGCAGCTCCTCAGTCAGGAAGCTTTCCTCTCAAATGACTGTAGGCTTTCGGATTGACATTTAAAGCTAGAACAGGAAGCTGTTTTGGGGTTCTGGCTTATTTCACCCTGGCCATAGCATAGGAAAGAGAGTGCAGACCTTGGCAGGATACTATAACTGGTAACTGTCATTTTACCTTTCAATATCACTTTTCCCCCTCCTGTTAACTTTTTAAATGGAGTTCTTTTGTATTCATCATCTGTCATCTGGTTGCCATGGCCAGGAAGGCAATCAGTCATGCCCACTGTGAGAATCAGACCTCCATCCCTACCAAGTACAGGGATATTTTAAAAGACAATGTGCACACCCAACGAACACCATTGAAGACTTGGAGATCCTGGCCAAATTGGCCGGACTCTAGTCCCCCTGATACAGAGGAACCCTAAAAGACCAGTTGGGAGTGGAGACTTAGGTTCTAGTTCTGGACAAGGGAAGGTTTAAAGTCTGTTTTAAGAGTTGTATTTGAAGCTAGGCACAACAGCTCACACCTGTAATCCTAGCACTCTGGAAGACGGAGGCAGGAGGATCTCCGAAAGTTTGAGGGCAGCCTGGTCTACAAGGTGAGCCGAGGAGAACCAAGGCTACACGGAGAAACCCTGTCTCAAATGACCTTTACACACATACATAAACACACAAAAAAGAATTGTAATTGGTTCTGAATTACTGCTCATGACCAAGACGGACTAGACCAAGACGAACTCCATCCTTCCCTCCCACGGCTTTTTGATCCCACTACTTCTGATCCACAGATACAAGAATTTGGTCCAGGTGCTGGGATGGTTGTGGGACCTTTCTGTAAGAGAAGAGCACATCTTCAGCAAGGCATTTTTCTATTTTGTCTGCTTGGACATCATGCTTTATTCTGGTTAGTATGGGATTTATTCTGGCTTGGGGAATTAAAAGAAATTGGGGTGGACCCCATGCTGGGGTGATGAGGCAGCTCTCAGGGCTTGGCCTTTGAGGCCACCTAGTTAGTAAAGGGCTGGAGAGAGATGCAGTTGGCAGCCAGGGATGGAGGGAGCCCACTGGTATGATTGAAGGAGCTGTTCAGCAATTACCAAAACTGTAAGGGAGCAGTGAATGTTGAGCTTAGTGGTGCACACCTTTACTCCCAGCACTTGGGAGGTCGAGGCAGACAAATCTCTGTGATTTTAAAGCCATCCTGATTTACATATTGAATTCCAGGACAGCCAGGGCTACATGGTAAGACCTTGTCTCGGGGCTGGTGGAGGTGTGGGGGTGGGGTGGAGGGAACAGGGGTAGCAGTGACAAAGAATAATTCAATCTGGAGGAAGCTTGTAGGTCTGAGCTGTCAGATAATTTCATTGGCATTGTTTTATAATGTGCCTTTTATTGGGAGTAATTTTTATTAAAAATTAATTTTATTTTATGGACACTGATATTCTGCCTGCTTGTATGTGGGCATGAGGGTGTCAGATCCCTTGGAACTGGAATTACAAACAGTTGTGAGCTGCCATGTGAGTGCTGAGAACTGAACCCAGGTCTATTTGGAAGAACAGTCACTGTTGTTAACCACTGAGCCATCTCTTCAGCCCTGGGAGTATTTAATTTTTTTTTTAAAGATATACTCAGAGACTTCATGTTGATAAGCATGTGCTTATCTGTGGGCTATGTAACTATGAACACAGTCTGTCCTTGTTTGGTCCTCATTGTCCTTGCTTGGCCACTTGGGGAGGAAAGGATATATTTCATCTTGCAGGTTAAAGGAAGACAGGGCAGAAACTCAAGGAAGGAGCCTGGAGACAGTAACTGAAGCAGAGGCCGGTGAGGGGTGCCGCTTCCTGGCTTGCCTCCCACAGCTTGCTCTCAACCTGTTTCCACCCAGGGGCGGCATTGCTGTAATGGGCTGGGCCCCCCACATCATTTTCTATACGCCAACCAGATGGAAGCACACTCTCAATTGAGGTTCCATCTTCCCAGATGATTCTAGTTTATATCAAGTTGACAAAAAAACGAACTAGCACATGGTCTAACACAAAGCTGCAAATTTACTTAAAGCTTTGAGATCTTTTTATTATTATTATTATTTTGTTAACTTGATTGCATGATTCTTGAGCATGGACATTATCCATGACGGTGTGTGTTGCTTTTACATGCCTACAAGGGCTAGCCCACTGATGAGAGTAGCCTACATTAACAGCTATTAGTGATGTCAACACAAAAACATAGCTCTCACCTCAAAGAGGAGGAGAAAGAATCTATTCTGGAGTCAAGTATGAGTGACAATGGTTTGGGAATGCAATTCCATGTTCCAATAGGGAACCAATTCTTTGAATTCTTTTATAACAATAATATTACAAAGAAAGTCATAAATCAAGGTGGTTTTCAAATATTTGGGTGAGAAAGACTCATCACAGCAAAGTGGACAGATCTCAGCTATAGGCCTCAGGTGTCAACTGCTGACCCTCTCAGCTCTTAGGTCAGGTTGGTGGAAGCTGGTGGGCTGCTAAGTTAAAAACAGTCTGAAGGGGTTTTATATGCCAGGCACAGATTGTCGGCTCCAACACAGAAGTGGGCAAGGAATGACTATTTAGGAGGCTAAAGACACTCCAAGGTAATTTGCCTTCAAGTTCTGAGCTGCAACACCCCAACCTCTCCACATCACTGTAGCTCCAACCAGGCAGCCAGCCTCTGAAGACAACAGCTCTTTTCCAGGCGTCCTTACTCACAGAGATGTGGAGAACAAGTTCTTTCCTGACAAACCTTTAAATAGTATTGAGTAGGTGGCCCTCACCTTAAGCCAGAGGGGCCAATCAGGGGTTTGTTCTCCACACATGATTAACAAAGGGAAGACACGTGGCTACCGATAAGGGAACCAAGTAAAACGGAGGATCCCTGAACTCCCAGGAATTCTGTAGTTTAAGTCTGTTGTTGTCTGGCCTCCTCTATGGAATCCAGTAGTGAACCCTAAGGAGTCCGCAATACAGCCAGGATCCAGCAAACACCGGCAATGTGAGTGCTGCAGTCACAGGGCCCTCCGGAATACCTGCAGGGACCAGGGAAATTCTGTTGGGAGTCAAAGGCCGGGATGACCCCACCCCCGTGCCGTGCTCCAGCAAAATCACTGTTTCTCTCTTTTCTAGGCTTCATTTACAGAACATTTGAAGAATGTTTGGAATTCGTCCAGCACAACGAAGACAACAGAATCCTCAAGTTCCAAAGTGGCCTCCTTCTGGGACTTTACTCCTGCATAGCTGTCTGGTAACAGTGTTTGGCTTCTAAAGGGAAAAAGTTAACACACACGCACCAGGAAGAATTCAATGAAATTCTTTAAGAGAAAGAACATGCATTCATAGTTTACATCTGAGACAACTTAAAGTTGCCAGAGATTATTCATCGAGAGAGCCTCCTGAGGGAGCCTCTAGAAACCAAGGACAGAAAACTAGTTCTGGCCTCATTTGCCCCCATGTCAGGACGATACAAAGCTTACAGCATAGACAGCTCGGGGGACCAGGAGGCTGTGGATTCAGGGCGCCTCAGTGAGAAGCTATGGAGAGTTGTGACTGCCCTGGACACCTGGAGACTGCTTCTGTTTACCTAGGGTGACATTGCAGTTGGCGTTATCAGTAACCCAAGCGATGATGCAGGATGTGCGTGGGGTTGTCCGCAAATGCCGCACCATTTTACATAAGAGCTCTGAGCGACTGTGAATTTGAGTATCTGTGGGGCGGGGCCACCCCAGGACCCCGGAGGGACAGCTGAACCTGTCTCTGAGGAGCGCTGCAATTTGGGCGCATGGAGAAATAGTACCACTTGCTCTCACGCACGCACCTACCTAGGTCTAAACGGATGGAAAAACGTTGTTTTGAGGTAGTGACACGGGAGAATATGGACTGCATACCACCTGCAAAGAATAGCACTCATCTCTAGCATTAGGCTTACTTGCCCTGCAGTGGCATGTTCTAGAAACCGTGGGTTTCCCCGTCAGGGCAGGCCTCTTTCTGTCCCGTGGCAGAGAAGCTCAGTGACCTGCTCCCTGTCAGCTTCACTAGCCCTCATGATGAAGGAGACATAGATACTGAGCTGTGCTTGTCTCAGACTCGCCCAAATCACCAAATCACTCGCCCAATCACTCCTTATTGGAGAAGTGAGAGAGGCAGGAAACTAGCCCTGACCCTTTGTCCTGCTGGAGTCTGTCACATAGGACACAGGTTTTAGAAAGCCTGTGGCTGGAGCCATACCTTCAGGGAATGGGATGAACGGTACAGCCTCAAGGTAAATCAGCAAACAGCCAACTTCTGTGTTATCTCCTAGATTGAGGCCACCCTCGCTCCCCGCCCCCTTCCCACTCCTGTTCTGTCTCCCATCTCATGTTATACACAGCTAGAGCTGGGTAGTGAGAGGGAAGGCCACAAATTAGGGCACTCACTCCAAACTGAAATGAAATGCCTTTTGATTAAAAAAAAAATTACTCAAAGCTGGGCATAGTGGAACACACCTATACTCCCAGCACTTAGGAGGTAGAGGCAGGAGGATCAGTTTAGCAATTCAGGCCTGCAAGGCTACATGAGACTTTGCTTTAAGCATAAAATAAAAATCACATGGGAGAACTTAACAACCAGAGAACTACCTTTGCCAGTTGAGGTTCAATATCAACTTAGTATGCCCATGTAAGCTAATTTTCAAAGACCCTGATGTCTAACAGTTGTTGTTATTCCTCGTTGTTCTCTGTCCAGCTGGGGATGTTCTTGCAACAGTTGTGTCCTGGACCAATGGTCCTCACACTTAGTGGCCATAAGAATCACCTAGAAGGCTTGTTAGCTCAAATTCCTGGCCCTCGCTCCCAGAGCCCGACTGATTAGGTAGATTTGGATTAGACCTGGGAATCTGCATTAAAATAATAAATAAATAAATAAATAAATAAATAAATAAATAAATAAATAAAAGAACCCAGGTGACACTGGCCCATCTGCAGGCCTCTCTGAATACAGCACAGTGGCTCACCTCTCTTTGTAACTGGGACAGCGTCTTCAAGTCTGAAGTGTGTGATATCTCACTTCCTCGAGTCCAAGGAGCACAACGGATGGTAGCCAACACTCCCTGTATGCTCCTGATTCCATCCTTTCTGGGATCCTGTCACCTCATATCCTGCTGTTTCAGACAGGAGGCAGGTAGAGGTCCAAGGTACTGAAAGTTGACATCCAGAAAGGCATACTGATTTTAATTTCTTCTCTGGTGGTGCAGGTATGCCAGACTTCAGGAATGGGACAACTTTCAAAAATTTTCCAAAAGAGCTAAAACTCTAGTGCCACAAAGAACCCCGACAGTTCTCTACTACGAAGGAATTTCCAGGTATATGGAAGGGCAAGTCCTCCACCTCCAGAAGCAAATAGAAGAACAGGCTGAAAACGCACAGGACATCGGGGTTGAGCTACTCAAGGTGAAGACTGCTTCCTGGTTTCCGGCACAAATCCCTCCTTCCAGGTTCCTGTCTGCCCCCTGGCTAATTACCTTCTCATTGCTGACTTTGTACATATTTATGCTGGGAGGTTTTATTTATTTTTTTAAGACAGTCCCCCTAAAAAGTTAAGACTAGAGAAACGGCTCAGGAGGCAAGGGTGCTTGCTGCCAAGCCTGATGACCGGAGTTTGATCCACAAGACCTACATGGTAGAAGTAATGAATCAACTCCTGAGTCATGCTTTGGCCTCCACTCATATGTTGTAGCATGTTACATGTGAGTACACACACACACACACAATGTGATGAAATTTAACTTAAAAAGAAAACAAACTGTTTGTAACGTCACTATTTGTAGACTGTACTTTTTATTCACTGCACACAGTGAAAGTTCCGCTCTTGAGGTTTTTCTGCATGTGTCCTTCCATTTCCATTTGTTCAAACTTGCTGTCAAATATAACTATCAATGACTTTCTACCATTGCATTGTTTTATACATTACTGTTTTCTTTTCAAGGAGTTTACATGTTGGAGAACTTTTTAAAAATCTCTTTTATTTACATTTCTGTTATCTCTTTTTCCCTACTCCACCCCAATCCCTTTCAGCAGCCCAACACACAGGAGAGAGAAAGCGTTAGTGGGAGAGGGGGCAGTTCTCTTTCTTAGCTGCTTCCTGCTGGTCAGGGTCATCGGGTTCCTTGGAGCCAGTCCAATCCCTGTTTCAAGAGATCTCCAACTTCTTGTATCACTGCAACAACAACACCAGGAGCCAAAAACGAGGGAAGCAGCAGCAGCCTAGCTCTTTCTTGGAACTCCAACACTCTTTGGGCCGTGGCATTTACTCTCTCTCCAGAGTTGCCAGATTTAAACCGTTTGGCGCTGGCTAGGAGCTCCTCTCAGAGCCCACATGAGGCAAACAGTCTGCTGCAGTGGAGCATCTGAATCAGTCCCATATCCCACACCTGGGACCATAACAAAACCACGTTTACATCCACAACATTTACGTGTAATTTCTTCCCTGTCTCTAGAGGGCGCCCTCTGCCAAGTCCACGATTTTAAGATAGCCCCTGTTTGTGTGAACTGATGCTTAATCCAGTTGTGCTCTTGGGCTATAACTGTATTATTTAACCTTCTTTCACATTCATTAATTGTGTGTGCATGAGAGAGAGAGTGTGTGTGCGTGAATGTGAGTGTGTGAGCTTGTTCGTGCTACAAGACACCTCAGGCGATCCGAGGACAGCTTTCAGAGGTCAGCACTTTCCTTCCACGGTGTGGCTCCTAGGTTGGAATTCAGGTCACCGGCTTAGTGATGACTACCTTTTACCCACCGAGCCATCTCACAGGCCCTATCTAAGTTCTTTTATCTGAGCTTGAGTTAAGGACATATTCGTAACAGAACTCTCCATCTGACATGTTTGATGACCAATTTCTTGAAGTGACTTACTTCAGGATCCATTTTAGGACAGTCTTATCATCAATCGCTGATCCGCCACGTCTCTTCTTGTGACTGAGTTCAGGTCACACTGACCCCTCAGCCATCCCAACCTCAGTCAGACACCTCAGATCTGAAGGGCATGCCAATGTCTAAGATGAAAAGCCGTTAGCGAGTCTTCGGTATTTGATGAACTGTCTTGCCGTTCCTTTCCACAAACCTGGGAAACATTCCCACGAGTCAAGCAAAACCACAGCTAAGCTACAGTATGAAGTGTTTCCAATGCTGTGTGGTTACTGGGGAAGCCATGGGGATAGGCCTCAGTAACAGGCTAGGATTATAAGCTTATGACACCATGGCAGGCTGTTTTTATTTGTTTGAGACAGGACTATCTTATATAATCCTGGTTGTCCTGAAACTTGCTTGTAGACCAGGCTGACCTGGAACTCACAGAGATCCTCTTGACTGCATCTGCTAAGCCCTGGGATTAACGGCCTGTGCCACTATGCCTGGCGCTTGCTATGCTTTTTAAATGTTGATTCTAGGGACTAAACTCATGTCGACAAGCACTTCATCAGAGCATGTTTCTTCCAGGCCCTGTTATATTTGTTGTTTGTTTCCCGTAGGCCTTAGAGGGCCTTGTGGCTCAAAATACCACTGGCCCTGTCTTCTTCCCAAGGCTCTACCATCTGATGGCTTATGTCTGCATACTGATGGGAGATGGGCACAGTTGTGACTTCTTCCTGAACACAGCCTTGGAGCTTTCTGAGACACAGGGAAACTTGCTAGAGAAGTGTTGGCTGAGCATGAGCAAGGTATGTACCCTCCATCAGCAGGCCACAGTGTGGGTGTGTGTAGGTTGGGGAGAGGTGCTCACCCTTCCCAGGAAGCAAGAGAAACCACTTCTCACGAGAGTGTTAGGAGGCATGAGAAGATACTATCTTAGTCCACTTGGACTGCCATCACAAAATACAAAATACAAAACTCCTCAGCCTGTGTTTACTGACCACATTTTTTCAGGCTGGCAAGTCTAAGACCAGGGTGCTAGAATTCAGTATCTTTTCCAATTTTAGTATACACGCTGCTGCAGCGAGCACAGAATTCAATATCTGATGAGGATGTTTTCTTCATTGATGGTGCCCCTCTCTGCCTGTGCCCCCATCAGTGGGAGAAGGAACAGGAGCCCGAGATACAATCCCACTCTGCCATGAAGCTGGGATTCTTACAGTGCTGCTGAAAAGACTTAGAAGCTCAGCCGGGCATGGTGGCGCACACTTTTAATCTCAGCGCGGATCTCTGAGTTCGAGGCCATCCTAGTCCACAGAGAGAGTTCCAGGACAGCCAAGGCCACACAGAGAAACCACCTCTCAGAAAATAGAGAGAGAGTGGGAGGGGGGAGAGACTCTTAAACGTAACTTTGAGTACAGGTGTTAATAGTACTTATGAAAATTTAAAACACACAATCAGCTTTGTGCGAGCTTTTCGTGTTGTATGGCTCTGGTGTCTTCTGAAATTTCATTGCCTAAAGGTGGCTGGATGTGTGTTGGATTGTATAACACCATCTGTCACAGGAGCTACTCAAGAAAGTTAAGACTTTCTTTCCTTTAAAGCTGTAAATGAAATTTGTCGTCTTTTTCTGAGGTTTCCAAAAAAATCAGAGCTTCACAGCTAGGAAAGGAGCAAAGCAGTTACTTGTGGATCTTCAAGTGGCCTGTAGCTTAGTATTCATATTTAAGATAGCTCCATGGGAAAGGAACCTCACAGATAATTTTGTTAATTGAGCAGGCGTTCTTAACTTCCACCAGAATCTAGGGAGGCGCCTTCCTTTCTGGTGTTCTCTTAATGTTCCCCATCTTACTATTCTCCCTACTTTTTGCCTGTCCAAAGAATGGAAAGTTGTTCTGTCATGCTCCTGTATATATAAGGACATAAGTCCCAAAGCCCTAACTTTCAATACTATCACCTTAGGGGCTGAGCTCCAACATGTGGATTGTATTACGTGTGCTTATTTGAACTTGTGTCCAAGTTCTAATTTGAACAACAAAAATCATTTTTGTCATTTGCACAGTGGTAGCCCGTGCCTTTAATCCCAGTACTTGGGAGGCAGAAGCAGGTGGCTATTTGTGAGTTCAAAGCCAGCCTGTTTTTCAGAGTGAGTGTCAGGACAGCCAGGGCTACACAGTGAAATTGTGGCTCAGGAAAACAAACAAACAAAAAACATTTCTGTCATTTTTGCCCAATACTTGGGAAGAGCAGCCAGGAGGATGAGGAGTTCAAGGTCATCCTCAGCTACTCAAGGCCAGCTTTGATTTGCATGGAACCATCTCATAAAACAGAAAGAAGGAAAGAAAGAAAGGAAAGGAAAAGAGAAAGAAAGAAGAAGGAAGGAAGGAAGAGAAGAGAGAAGAAAGAGGAGAAAGAAAGAAAGAAAAAATCAGTTTTATCTGTGGATTCCCAGTTTTTAAAAGCTTGAAGGCGCTGGAGCCTTATGTGGTTGTACAAGCCGCTTATTCTAGCTCCCTGGACACAGAGGCAGAGAATCAGCGCAAGTTCAAGGTTAGCCTAGTGAGACCCCATCTCAAAACAAAATGAGCTCAAGGACACGTTACAGTTTCTGCAATCAGTTCAGTCTTTCACAGTCGAGAGTACTGACCGGACCTTTGTTTCTTTTCTTCCCTCTCAGGAATGGTGGTACTCAGCCTCCGAGTTAACAGGAGATCAATGGCTTCAGACAGTCTTGAGTCTTCCTTCGTGGGATAAAATTGTATCAGGCAACGTAACTCTTCAGGATGTTCAAAAGAACAAATTCCTGATGAGAGTTAACATCCTGGACAATCCTTTCTAAAAAACTCAAAAATAAGAACAATGGTTGCAGTAAGAACCATTTTGCTGTTGTTGCTGTTGCTGTTTTATTTTTGTGAATGAGAACAAAAATTGCAGTAAGGTCCACTTTTGGAGGATTTTTTTGTTTGTTTCTGTTTTTCCTGTGATCCACATTATTGTCCTCTCTCCATCCATCCAGGTTCCCACAGACCCTTCCGGACTAAGCCTAGGAAGAGATGCCTAGATTTCTTCCCAGAGGGTCAGTACGGGTCAGCACCTGGCTGGCTTTAAGGTTACACAGCTGCCTGTACCTTCGCAGGCTTTTTGCTTGACCTGCGGGCTCAGCTCCTGCAAAAGCCACACACATTGAGGTCAGGCTGGCGGGGTTCTGATGTCCCTGAACGAGGCCTTGAGCAGACACTTGCAGTCCCAGAAGACGCCAAGTTCAGTAAGGGATCGCGCACTTCCACAGGGAGGAACTGGTCTAGATCACGAAACGGTTCGTAGCTCAAAGGACAGCTGTGCTTGAAGGATTAGAGCTTTCCGAGTCGCCTGGGGCAGGTGTTTCCACGTATCTTAGTTACATGCAGTTCTACATACAACTTCATACGTGGTGCCGTTCATTAACATCTGAACTCTGCCCAAGGTGTGTGTGTGTGTGTTAGGAGCATAAGGAGCACAGGTCATATCCAGACACTCACACCAGCTTCTCCTGGAGCTGCAGGAGAGCTGGCTTTAGTTGGCCTCACTTGGGAGGTGTTTCCAGCCTTCAGAAAGCTTTAGAAGAGTCTCTCCGCCCTAAGTCTGCCCCATTCTCCTGCCTCACGACAGGAAATACTCACATCAAGGTAATGTGATGTCTTGTGTTTCAACTGACATGTTTTCTAATGTGTCTGTCTGAAAATGTTTATTTAAATATTTTTAAACTTACCATATGTGTATGTGACACAGATACACACACAGCATGTGCACACACGTGTGCATGCCAGAGAGGTCAGAGGAAACATTGTAGAGTTGGTTCTACCTTTACATGGGACCAACCTCAGTTTGCTCACTGGCATAATACTGCACATGTCAAATCTCCGTTCCAGTCTGAACCAGCAAGATTAGGTAGGCTACACCTTGCAATGCCTGAGTGCAGCTTCCAGAGCCATGGTGACACCCCTCAGGCATAAATGCTTTAAACAGAAATATTAATTCTGATGTGGGCATCTTTTACATGCTCTAGGTTTCTAAGCAAGTTAGAAACATTTAATACACAGCCGTGTTCATCTTTATTTCTGGGACATAAAGGTCAGGCTGTGAATCTTTTCTCTTGACAATATAACTGGGCCTTGCAGAAGACATGGGATAGACCCCTGAAGTCTCACAAGGTAAGCCACAGAGCTTGGCATCCTGGCATGTCCCGGGCTAGGACATGAGACCACGAGACCTCAAGCATGATGTTTTGCTGTAGTTCCCACATTTCGATACACAGGAGGATCAAATAAGTTAAAGGAGGCACCTCAAAAGGGATAAGAGAAAACTTACTTTGGAGCCAAATACAGGTAAGTATAGCCTGGGAATAGACTTGTGTTCCAACTTGATACTTGGTCATGAAGTTTTATAGGAACAGAACAAAGACAGTCGTGGATCAAGGCACTCTTCAAACACTTTGGTAGAAATGCAGGGTGCAGCAAACCAGGGGAATCTCTGCAATGGGCCGTGGATGCTACCTGACAATATTATTAGCCATTTTGTTGGTAGAAGTTAATATGAATGTATTAAAGGCTTTACCTGTCAGTCAGAAGGATGTTAGGTCAGAAACAAAGCAGAGAAAAGGTGTGGGTCTTAAAGAAACTAAAGAAGACAAATTGTAATTAGGCTATGGACCTGCAACACTCCAACCTTCCTACAATCACTGAAGTTCTAATCAGCTTTCTAGAAGGCTCCCAGACACGCGGTTCTTTCCAGGAACTCTGATTTACGCTTTTCCCTGTTGACCATATATCACACTTTGTGCATGCAGGGGCCAAATGCTAACTTTTCAGCATTGCTGATCTCATATAGAGGGGCCTGAGTAGCCCGCTGGACAGAGGGCTTCAGGAGAGATGAACAGCTGGCAGAGCGGCTAAGAAAAAAAAAAACCCTGGATCATGTCGTTCAAATTATGATTTGAAGACCCAATGCTTTTTATCCTCTGTACTTGACACAAATGTGACATATAACGGGAATAATACAACAAAAAATTAAAATAACCAAGAACAGTGTCTGGCTTAACCAAGTAAAGGTATCAAAAAACAAAAACAAACAAACAAAAAAAGCAGGCATTTTAAACAACCAAAATTTAGACATTAGAAAAACTAGATTTATGCATTTCCCCGTTTTTATGGGCATTTGTACTCTATGAACTATTTTATTTAAAATTGGAGTATTGGGGGCTGGAGAAAGGGCTCATTGGTGCTGCTCTGGCTGCTCTTCCAGGGGATCTGAATTTGATTCCCAGAACCTCCATGACAGTTCACAATGTCTGTGACTTCAGTTCCTAGAGGATCTGATGCCTTCTTCTGGCCTCTGTGGGCACCAGGCATGAATGTGATACACAGACACACATACATGAAGATAAAACACTGATACAAATCAAATAATAATAAACAACTTTAATAAGAAAAAATGAGAAGGCTGAGTGTTGTGGTACATGCCTTTAATCCCAGCATCCAAGAGGCAGAGATAGGTAGATCTCTGTGAGGTTGAGGCCTGCCTGGTCTACATAGTGACTTTCAGGACATTCAGAAAGAGACTGTCTCAAAAAAAAAATAGATAGATAGATAAAAACTAGAGTATTAAACAGATCTATTATCTTTTAATTTAGTTTAGAAAAGTAAATGGAAAATCACAAAAGAAATTAGGTAACAATATAGAATTCCTTTAAATTCTCTAACAAGATTGTCTTTTTTCATGTGACAAAAATTATTAAAAAGCATTGATTGAAACAATGTATCAGACCTGCTAGAAATCCTGATTTTTATATGCTTTGTTTGCATAACCAGGTTTTATTTCTTTCTGCTGTTGTTGTCTTGTTTTTTCTTTTTTTTAAGATTTATTTATTTATACATATGAGCACTCTATTTGCATGTATGCCTGCATGACAGAAGAGAGCATCAGATCCCATTATAGATGGTTGTGAGCCAACATGTGGTTTCTGGGAACTGAACTCAGGACCGCTGGAAGAGTGGACAGTGTTCTTAACCACTGAGCCATCTCTGCTGTTGCTATTGTCTTGTTTTTTCAGGATAGGGTCTGAATGTGTAGTTCTGGCTATCCTGGAACTATGTAGACCAGGCTGGCCTCAAACTCAGAAAGATCCACCTCCCTCTGCCTCCTGAGTGCTGGGATTAAAGGCATGTGCCACTATATCCAGCTTTTTGTTTGTTTTGTTTTTTGAGACAGGGTTTTCTCTGTGTTGCCCTGGCTGTCCTGGACTCACTTTGTAGATCAGGCTGACCTCTTAACTCACAGAGAGCCACCTATTTCTGCCTCCCCGAATGCCGGGATTCCAGGCGTGTGCCACGGCACCTAGCTTTAATTTTTTAAATGTTTATTTTATTATTTCTAATTATGTGGCGGGAGTGCACATGAGTACAAGTGCCCATGGTGGGGTGGGGGGTCTTGGAACCTGTGGATTCCGAGTTACAAGTGTCTGTGAGCCACCCAGAGTGAGTGCAGAGAACTGAATTCAGGTCCTCAGGAAGAGCAGTCCACTCTTTTAACAGCTGAGCGACCATCACTGTTCAATTAATTTTTGACATCAGCTAATTGTACTATAGAGTACCTCAAATATTCTATTAATCATGAAGCATTGGCTCTTAAGTTAGAGACATGCCATTATGCTTTTTAAAGTTCAGTTTCTTTTTATAACTTGGATAAAAAGAGTTAGCCCAAACCTTTGGATATCCCCAGATCACACAAATGGAATCAGACACATGAGCATGTCATAGGATTTTTTAGAATATTTATTTTGCTGTATTTTAACATTTTTAATATTAATATAAACAGTAATTAACTATGACTGATCCAGTTAATTTTTTTCCTAATGAATACATTTTTTTGTTTGTGCAAGAAGAATTTGGTTTTAGAGAAGTAGGGTCAGCGTGTGTCCTGTTCTTGTTCTCCTGTCTCTGTGGAAGTAGGCCTCTGCCGCATACACGCTCCGCCAGATCAAGCCAGGAAGCATCCCAGCTTGATCCCTCTCTCCGTATTTACTGGATCAGGAAGTACTGGAGCAGCACTGTATGTGTTGCGCTTAGCAACGTTCAATCCAGATGTCTGCTGGGACAGGAAGAATAACCCAGAGCCTTGGAACAAACTGGGTCCCAACGATCAATACAAGTTCTACCTAGTGAATGCTGACTACAGCAAACTGAAGAAAGAAGGCCCCGACTTCTAAATCGTGAAGTTCCAGGACAGCCAGGGCTACACAGAGAAACCCTGTCTCAGAAACCAAACCAAACCAACCAACCGAACAAAAAGAATTTGGTTTTAACATACAGTAAATCTCAAAATGCATTTTTCCTTGGAAGATCAAATAAGCTTTTGTCAACTTAAGAGCTCTATTTAAAAAAAAAAAAAGTGTATTATACCAAATAACGAAAAAGTTCTTTTGTAAAGACAGTGAAAACATGAATCTTTTTTTAAACATGAAAACTAGGCTCAAATAAGGGAGAGTCCCAGATAAGATGTAGCTGAACACCTTTGAAACCAAGCCATTTTGATGATGTCACAAGAAGCAAATGCCTCCATCACCAGTGTTTTTTTGAATATCTTCTACTCTCCGCAGGTATGGGGTTGTAAACTTTTTGTATGTTGAACATATTCCCCTTTAACCCTCCTTTTCCCCTTTTCATCCCTTCTGCTTTCATTAATCCCCTATGTCCTTCTAGACTGTTCTATTCCTGCTGAACACCTTTCTGAACCCGCTGAAACTCATCTCTAGGTCTTTTAAATGTACGTTACCAGAATGGCCAGCGTGCTGTAGAAGCGGACTGTTGCCTCTCTTATTCTAGAACAGTCCTTTGGAAGTGTTTGTGTGCCTTTGCTTTGGGCACAGCTACGTGTGGAGTCACTGTAGCCCTACCAATTGGCTGGAAGATACCCCACACTTTCTAACTATTCCTTAGTTCCCTCCTCTATAAACAGAAATAATGACAGTAGAGATTAAATATCCCTAATGCCAAGAACCTAAAACACTCCTAAGAAGGAAACATTTTGAATGCTGCTATGATAGTCAATGGAAAAGCCTACGGAGGTGTTTCCAAATCTGAAGAACTCCAAAATGCGAAACACTTCTGATCCTGAAATTTGGAAATTGTGACAGACACCACTTTTTGTAGGTTGTAGTTATTATTGCTGGTTTTGAGGATCACTAGCTACTCTTTAAATACTTTTCTTATTTTATTCTTTTTGTTGTTGTTGTTTGTTTTATGAGACAGAGTTTCTCTGTATAGCCTTGGCTGTCCTAGACTCACTTTATGTAGACCAGGCCTCGAACTCACAGAGTTCTGACTGCCTCTGCCTCCCTGGGTGCTGGGATTGAAAGCATGCACCCACCACCTGGCTCTGTTTAAAGAATTTAAGACTCTAGCCAGGAAAGTTGGTAGGCGAAGTGTAGATCTTCACTTCTCCAGCTCCTCCAAATCCAATCCCCAAGGCTCACCCCGGCTCTGCAGCAGAACAGAGCTGTCCCCCACTGATCTTCCCCTTCTAACCTCACCCCCCTTCTCATTGCTTTACCCCAGCTCCCAGCTCCAGCAGGCATTCCTAGGGAACCCACTGGCTCCTCCCACCGGGAAAAAGGAAGCTGGCTAACTGCAGATCTTCACCTCTCCCTCCGTTCCTTCTAGTGCAACCTTCTGGTCACATCCCCAGCGCTGTAGTAGACCTTCTGCTGTGGCCTTTTTTCACTCTGCCCCCATTCTCAGAGGACTAAGCAGATCCTGGAGGAACACTCTATCTCCCTCCCTTTCGTAAACCCTGCCAGCCATCCTCCAGCCCATCCTCATTCCTAAAGGTCAGCTCCCAACAGCCACAAACACATTTACCTAGAACCCTCAGTGGCCACACTATCAGGACCCCAGAAGACTTTCCTACAAGGCACCACACTTGGGGCGATAGTAACCAAGGAGCAAAACACCCACCCAACAAGGACCAGACCAGGTGTCAGTACTTAGAACAACAATGGTCCCAAACCCAGTGCAAAAACACAATAACAGCCAGGACAACATGTCCCCACTAGAGCCCAGCAGCCCTACCACAGAGGCCCTGAGTGTTCCAACATAGCTGAAAGCACAAGAAAAAGACCTTAAAATAGCCTTTAGGAATATGATAGAGGACCTTCATGAGGAAATGAGCGAACCCCTTAAAGAAATCTATGAAGACGGTGGAAGGAAATTAATAAAACAGTTCATGACCTGAAAATAGAAAAAAAAAATAAAAACAAAAAACCAGAGAGAAATCTGGAAATGAGAAACAGGTACTTGAACAGGAACCACAGAGGCAAGCTTCACCAACAAAATACTAGAGATGAAAGAGCTGGGTATGGTGTCGCACACCTTTAATCCCAGCACTCGGAAAGCAGAGGCAGGTGGATCTCCGAGTTCGAGGCCAGTCTGGTCTACAAAGTGAGTTCCAGGACAGTTAAGGTTACACAGAGAAACCCCCTCTAAAAACAAAATAAAGCAAAACAAACAAAAAAGCAGAAACAAGACAAGACTGTCCTCTATTTATTCAATGATAGTACTTAAAGTCTTGGCTAGGGCACTAAGACAACTGAAGGAGATCACGGGAATACAAATTGGAAAGGAAGAAATCAAGTGTCTCTGTTTGCAAGTGACATGATAGTATACATACGTGACCCTAAAAATTCTGCTGGGGAACTCCTACAGCACATCAACATTTTCAGCTCGATTATAAAATCAACTCAACACCCCACACAGGAAAGAAAAGAGGGGTAGACAGAAGTAAAGCTTCTTACTTAGAGAGTGTGCATTCTACATGTCTGGGCCCAGTTGAATATTATTCATGTCTGAGCCATGTACATCTGGTTTTACAGAGATGCCGAACTTGGTTTCTGCTCTTGGCTACGTCATAAACCCTGGGTGTGGGTGCATCTTCTCCGTGGCCGGCAGATGGCAGCACTTGATCTTGCTGTAGCCTCCGGATCCCTTTCCAGCAGAAGTCCGAGCCCCTGTCTCACATCTGCTGCTTCAGTACTTAACACACACACACACACCACACACACACACGCGCGCCCCAAGAAGCTTCCACCAAAGTGCTCTCTGGAGCAGCCCGCCCAGAACGATTTTCAGAAGGACGAGATAAATAACCCATTATGATTTTAGAAACAGCAGAGAAATGTGATGCTCTTTGTGGGTTTTCTTTTTTTCTTTTTTTTCCTCATGAGCCCTTGAACCTTACCTACTTTAAATTCCTGTGAGGCAAAGATGCTGCCTTCATAGTCTATCTAGCACTAAGTCCAGAGCTACACATACAGCAGGTGTTCAGGAGCTGTCACTTAATGGATGTGTAGAGTATTTACTTTTGACTTTTCTTATAGCACCCTGGGAACCTAGTACTTATTGAGTGAGTGAAATGGATGGCCCTCAAAGAGACGAACAGAAATTATTCAACATCAGGGTATTAGCCAGGCCCTGTACCAGGGATAAAGTGAGCAAGAAACTGTCCAAACCGTAGTTCCTGACATAGACCTTCTGCTGAGTCTATACCCTTGGGGGAAAGCTCTGTGTCTCTGTTTCCTGGTTTATAAAATGGGGGTGTGAGTTAGGCAGGAGAATTCCTTTCCCCACCAGCACACAGCATTTGCTCCTGGAGCTCTGGAGTCCTGGGTCCTCCCAGCTGGTCTGAGCAAAGGGAAGTAAACAAATGCTACTTCGGAGCATCCCTGCAGCCTTGTGGACCATCTGGCTTAGGAGCTGGGATGCATCAACACCAGTCAAAGCCCGAGTCTCGGGATGAGTACTGAGAAAGCGTATGGACCGAATTTCTGTTTTATGATTTTTATGTGAGGTGCTGGGGTGGGGAATCTAATCAAGGGATGTGCACAGGCTCAGCAAGTGAGCTAGCGCTGAGATGGATACCTAGCCCAAGGCCACCCTGGTTTCATCACTCTCGGGACTGGGAAGAGATCTGGGCCAAGATAAAGATGGGGAGGTAAATCATGTTGCAAGCTGGAAGTGACTGGAATTTAGGTCAAGGGTGCGGATCTGAAGGGTAGCAGGAGATGGGACACTCCGAAGTCAGAGGAGGGCTTTTCAGCGAGGGTCCTCAAATGACCAGATAGAGGCCAAGTGAATATAGAGTTGCGAGCATGGTGACAAATAGTTGCTACTTCCATTTGCCCCTGCACTCAAAAACCCAGATCTTCAACCCCGAATCCCACCTTCCTGGAGTTGATTACTCGTGTTAATGGTACTAGGTCTTCATGATTCTCCTGCCGACAAAAACCCTGCTTTCTTTTGAGATATTATGCTTCAGCTCAGTCTGGAACTATGTAGTCAGACCGATCTCAAACTCAAGAAATTCTCCTGCCTCAGCCTCCTGAATGCTGGGGTTACACGCATGAGCTGTCTCACCTGGCTGTCCCTGGCCACTCACTCTGTTTTCATCTTTTTTTTCCTCTCTCACTGCTGCTAAAAATCCAGTTCCTTTACACCTAACTCAACTCTGCAGTAAGTCACATTACTGACTGGTTTCCCAATTTCAGATTTCCATCCTTTATCTGTATAGCTGGCAAAATAAGCTTCCCAATGAACAGATAAATCCCCGTGCTGGATGATGATAGCGTTCCTAAGCCAGTATTGCAAGGTTTTCAAATCCAGCCCCTAAATCCAGTTGTGGGGTGAGGTAGGGTTGAGCTGGGTGGGATGTGGCAGGGGTGTGGCAGGGGGTGGAGTCTTTAGTTCTGCCACCTGGACCAGCCCTCATCAGGGTGTTGGCTTCCCCTCCTCCTGCTTTCAAGCTTTTCCGCCTGCCTCCTAGCTCTCTTCGGCCTGCACAGGCGGTCCAGCTGGGCGTCTTTGCTCAGGAAGGCTCAGCTTCACCACGGCTCAGGCTCACCACGGCTGTGGTGGTTGCTGTGGTGGTTGCGTCGGGGCTCGTTCCTCACAGGGCTCGTTGGGGCGGGGAGTCTTCCATGCTCAGCTTTGCACCTGCAGCACTTGCTATCAGATCAAGCACCCGAAGGCCTTTGGCAAGTTGTCTTGCTTACAGTTGCTTCAGAGCCCTTTACAGGGTAGGCAATAGGTGTGAGGGCGAGTGAAGGAACTGACAAACCACTAGAAAGGGGCAGCTACCAGGGACCGCCACTGTGAGATACCCCCATCCCGACCTCCACACTTTATACGAGGGGAGAGTGGAATTATACGTGTGACTTTTCCTTTTTTATAGGGTCTCCCTTGGTAGCCCAGCTTAGCTTAGAACTCACTGCATAGCCTAGAAAGACCCCAAACCTGGCGCAAACTTCCTGCACCGGCCTCTTGAGTGCTAGAATTACAGGCAAGAGCGATTATGCCTGCTTTTATTAATCTACTTATTTAGAGTCGGCCTCCCAAGGTAGGCTAGACTTGAACTCAAGCGCTGGGATTATAGACTTGTGCCACCATGTGTGGCTCTAGATCAGTGGTTCTCAACCTGTCAACCCTTCTGGGGGGTCGCATATTAAATATCTTGCATAGCAGATATTTGTGATTTATAACAGTAACCAAATTATGGTTACAAAGTAGCAACAAAGTAATTTTATGGTTGGGTATCAGGACATGAACTATAGGAAAGGGTCGCAGCATCAGGAAGGTTGAGAACCACAGATATAGACCAGTTTTCTTTTGGGGTAGTGCTGGGTTTTGAACCCAGGACCTTGAGTATGCTAGGCAAGCACCATACCACTGAACTGTAACCTCACCCTCCCCTCCCTTTCCTTCCTCTTCTCGCCTTTCTCCCCCTTTCCTCCTCCCTCCTCTTTTCCTTCCTTCTCTCTGTCTCTCTCACTTTATCACAGATACGTATTTTTGGAACATTGCCCATTATGTTGCTCAGGTGGCCTTGAACTCTGTAGCCCAAGCAGGACAAGAGAGGAAACTCTTGTCAGCATGCGGTTATCCAGTAACTGTGACCGGAAGATGTTGGTGTTAATGAGGTTCAGCGTTGGTTAGATGCACAGGTAAACACTGGCTAAAACTGCAATTTCTTTCCTTTTTTTTTTTTTTTTTTAAAGACTTACTTGGGAGAGCTTGCTTAGGTCAACAGCACAGGTTGCTCTTCCAAAAGACCCAGGTTTGATACCCAGCAACTACCTGGCAGCTAACAACTGTCTGTAACCCCAGTTCCAGGGAGCCAGTGTCCTCTTCCGACCTCCTCAGGCACCAGGCATGCAGGCAAAACACCAACGCACATTTGCAGTGTGTGTACCTGTATGTGCGAGTGCAGTTTCCTGAGGAAGTCAGGGGTATTGACTGGAGTTAGAGGCAGTTGTGAGCCACCGTGAGTGAGTGCTGTAGAAGCCGTATGTGCTCCTAACTGCTGAGCCATCTCTCCGACTCCGCCTACGCTGTCTTCATGTTACTTCTTGGCCTCTTTAGGAAGCCCCTGCTTTTTGTGATGGTTTGAGCCACGCATGTGTGTACAGAGCAGAAGGCATGAGGGGTAGCCAAAGAAAAGGCATAGCTAAGAGCAACTGAAACAAATACAACTTACAGCAAGAAACAAAATCTTTTTCTAAACAAATATTTTTATTTTATCTGTTTGAGTGTTTTGCCTGTATCTGTGTATATACACCTCATGCCCACGGAAGCCAGAAGAGGGCATCGGAGCCCACAGAACTCAGGTCACAGATGCTTGTGAGCTACCATGTGGGTGCCAGGAATTGAACTTAGATTCTCTGAGAGCAGCAAGCACCAATCTCTGAGCCATGTCTCCAGCCTCAAGGAACTAGAGTAGTCAATTATTTTTTTATTGAGAGTTTCATATGTGCATACAGTGTATTTTGATTATATCCACACACGTACACCCCAGCTCCTCCTCCTCCAATTCAGTGGGTTATAAAAAAAATGAAAAGGACTGGAAGTTGGGGCGTGTGAAGTTATCCACTGGAACATGGTCAGCCTACCAAGGGTCACACCCCAAGTGATGGTAGACCTTCCCTGACCTAGGAGCCATCAACTGGCACTAGCTCTCCTTTCTGCTGGGGGTGGGGGGCGCTTGTGTCCCCCACACACCTGCTGCTGCTCATGCAGGATCGTGCGGGCCAGTTTGGTCTTTTGCAAGTGACTACAGCAGCTGCCACGTCCAGGAGACGCCGTTTAGTCTCAATCCTGCTCAACAGCTTGCTTTTGTAGTCTTTTTTATCTACCTCTTCTGTGATGTCCTGGGAGCCTTGGGTGGGAAGGATGTGTGACACAGACCGCCCATTTACGGCCACGTACCCCAAAGACACCTTCTCTAGCACTTTACCTACTTGTGTCTTCCTATTTATCACCACACAGAGAAACTTCTCTGATGAAGACTGAGAGATGGGCGGTTCGACACAATTGGTTCATTTATCAAAATTAATAGCAGTAAATAGGTTATCCCCCGGGGCCAATGAGACCCCAGGCATGAGATTTTGGACTGGGAACCCAAATCTTGAACTTCCTCTTGCCTTTTTTTCCTGGCAGGATGTGCAAGGGGGCCCAGTTTTTTCCAGGCATGTACTAGCCTCTCTTGTTTACCTCATTTTGTTCCCTTGCATTTTTCTCTCTTGTTCAACCTCAATTGGTCAACATTAAGATACTGGCCCAGCCAAGAGCCTGGGGTGTGAGGCCTCGAGCCCTGTGTCTGAGGGATTCATGGCAGGACTCTCTCTACCACACGGGCTCCTTGCCAGAGGCACATACCATAGTCCTTCAGTGTCATAAACGCCGGTGTTTCTGGCAGAAGAAGCAGTATGGTGTGTGGTAGCTGCCAACAGCCATGTGTTGAATGGATGTTCTGCATTCTTGGACCAAGATCCTCCAGCAAGCTTTTAGAACAGTTCTCCCTCCAGTGCAGTGTCCTGGAGGCCAGGTTGACCAGGGACACCCAGCTAGCTACATCATCAACAAACCTCTGGGGTCCTGCCGGGCTGGCAAGAATGAGGTCAGAGTTTCCTAACATGTTCCATATTCTTACGGGTCTACTGAACATTCCAAAAGGTTGTCTACAGAATGAAGGCAGAACTCATTTCATCTAGTTAAAATAATAAAATAAAATACAACTTTGCAGGGCGGTAGAGATGACTCAGCAGTTAAAAGCATACACGGCCCTTGCATCCATGTCATGAAGCTCACAACCAACACTGTAACTCAGCTCCAGGAAACACCTAAGGTGTCCTCCGGCTCCACACTTATCTGTGCCTTCATGCATGTACACATACCACGCCCAACATACACATAATTTTAAAGTTAGTAAGTGTTATGTTGGGTGGTGGTGATGCATGACTTTAATCCCAGCACTCAGCAGGCAGAGGCAGCTGGCTCTCTGAGTTTGGGCCAGTCTGGTCTATAGGGTGAGTTCCAGGACAGCCAGGGCTACACAGAGAAACCCTGTCTCAGATTAATAATAATAAAAATAATGTTTAAAAGATAAAGTTTAAGGGCTGATGACATAGCCTCCCGGGGAAAGGCTCTTGTCACCACACCTGAGTGAGACCTGAATTCAGTCCCTGGATTCCACACGGTGACAATGAGGTAACAGACTCAGGAAGGCTGTCCTCTGACCTCCACATGTGCACTGAGGGGCACACACACGTGTGTGCGCACTCACAATATAATCTACAGATCTTTAAAAAACGGTCTATTCTAAGGCAGAGAAAGAAACAAGAATACGGTCTATACTAAAATTGTAGTCTCCTTAGAGAGAAACCTCCAGCCAAAGACCAGCTTCTCTTTAGCTTTATTCTCCTCACCCAAGCAGAGCTGTGGTTCAGGTGCCCATGTTTGACTTCGGTTAGTTCCCTCAACGGCAGAGCTGTCCACCACAGCCACACAGCTCTGATGGTGAGAAACAGAAGCAAGAGTGTGCATATTAAATAAATATAGCCAGCTTCTTGCCTCAGATTTTAGTGAGACTTAAAAAAAACAACAAAACAAAAAACAAAACAAAACACCAACCTGCCCTAAAATGCTGGAACACTATAAAGGCCACACCACAAAGCCCACAGCAAAGAAACGGATGCCAGAGCCAAGAAAGGACAATGAAGTTTCACATCCTGTTTGCAGGAGGAAATGGAGACTGGAAGCAGCAGGTCCCCAGGGACTCCTTTGAGGCTGAGAGGTCTGTGTTTCCCTCCTGGTAAACACAGCCCACTCTCCTGTTGATCCCAAGCTCCCTCCTGCTGTCTACTCCCAAATGTTTTTCTTCCAACCCACAAAGTCAGGCTTTCCTGTCAGCTCCCAGAGGCTTCGGGAAGGATGTGAGGAGGGAGGGGCCTGGGGGCTCCCCCACCGACAGATGTTAGGTCCCATTTCCAAGAGCCTGAAGGGCTGGTCTGACCCTGACCGAGCTGTGATTCCTCTGCCTGAAAATTGTTTATATTTGGCAGGGTTTTTTTTTTTTCTAAGAGTTCATAAGGACAGATAACCACAGAGTTACTAGTAAGAACAACTGGGATCAGCCTAAAATGTCTGCGAGTTTAGAAATGGCTTAAAATGCCATGGTGTCTGCAGGTATGAGTGACCGATGGCTACTCACTTACCGGTATAGAAACTTTGCTGGCACAACAAAAAGGCAGCAGAGGCCAACTTCAAGAGTATCATGATCCCATTTTTGGTTTTAAGATAGGCTTCCCTCATCCCTTATCCTACAACTCTTCACTGGGACCACGTTTGGATCCCGATTTGAAGGAACCGCTTGTTTCACAAAAGAAATCTCACTATACACAGGGAAATAGATGAAACCAAGACTTTGGCTTTCAGAATGGCTCTTTTCCGAAGTGTTTATATTTGGCCACCAAGCTGCCTGAGGGAGTAAGAGGCCTTCTTGATTAACAGGACAAGAGCCTGTTCTGGAGGACACAACACAGTCAATGGAGTGAGCCAACTTCACCAGGCAGTCCAATGCCTTCCACACTTACACGGTGGCATGTGCTCTCTCAATATGACAAGAGGTTGTTAATGCGTGGATCTGTATTTCTAATTAACCCTTCGAGGTTAGCACAGTAGTAATGGGTTTCGTGCATGTGTCATTACCTTTGTGACCCTTCCCAAATGTCTGTATTTTAATTTTTAGGTTTAATGTGTACTGGTTTTTGCCTGCACGTAGGCCCCTGTACCATGTACGTGCCTGCTACCCTTAAGAACTCTGATCTGGTTTGTCTGGAGTTTTGTTTACATTTTTGAGACCATGTTTCACATAGTCCAATTCCGGATCCTCTTGCCTCAACCTCCCAAGTGTCAGGAGGACAAGTATGCACTACCACACCTGGAGACTGACTTTAACTCCTCTTTTACGCATGTTCGAATGTGTGCAGAACAACAGTCTTGAGTCTACAGGAAGGAAGTGCCATCACCAGGAAAGGGTTAGTCCCTGCCACCATTTCTACCAGTGCCCAGTGCCAGGCTCCTCCTCTGCAAAGGCTCACCTTCCCTGGGCGGGGCAGGATTAAATCCAAAATCCAGCTGCCATCAAGGTCATCCCTCGGTTTTCAGAATGAATCCCAGAGGCTTCCTCTTAGCCCAGTTTAGCTTGCTGGGCCCAGGCCTCCGTGAGAGGCTTCAGATAGGGTTGACATGTTTCCCGAGATGCCCTGAAGTAGATGAAAGGCCAACAACACCAAGTTCTCCCTTGAGAGAAGTGTAGATGATGAAAACTCGGTCTCTCCCAGCCAGAGAGCCTGAAGCCATGAAAGCCAGGGGCTCACTTTGTATCCTTGGTAACCAGCAACACACACACACACAGTACCAACCCTTGTTTGGTCAGTGGCAGTGTTTGTGGTACAGCTTTTGCTAGATTAAGTCATCATGTAATTTTAGGTTTTTCTACTTCACCACCCTGTCTTCAACCTGAAACTAAGACCCCTGAACAGCCAGCTACGCCTCTGTCACCTGCCCTTCCCCCAACCCCTGCCCCACACCCAACTCCTGGAGAAAAACTAGGAGAAAACTGCCACCAAGTGTGCGGAAACTGATCTGAATAAAGAAATGAGGTGTTTTTATTTTTTCCTTTAGACTGAGCAGTTCCAGCATGGATGCTCATTGCTAAGTGACAGTGGTTAGGCAAACCATGTAACCTGAGCCTGAACATCGTTCTCAAAAAAGGTGTAAGGTTAGAATAGCTGGCCCTAGTCAGTGTGCAACAAGAGAGTAAGAAATGCCAACAGCCAGCACGTGCCAGGTCTTAGGAGAGATGAGGCCTCGCTGCCCAGTCACTGCAGCTGTCACTCTGCGGCCATCATCTCTTTACCGAGCAAAGTCTTCCCATTCACTTTCTTGTTGGGGGCCCAGACAAGTTAACACTCAGCTGACACACACGAAGCGGAACTGATGGGCTAGGGAGTTGCTATTTTATTTCAAGGTATTTTAGATGTGCCTGTGTGTGTGAGAGACAGAGAAAGAGAGAGAGGGAGGGAGAGAGAAGGTCAGAGAACAATCCTCAGGACCCAGTTCCCTCTTTCTATCATGTGGTCCACCGAGCCATCTCTCTGGCCTGGAGGTGACTTTTATATGTTGCGCAAGGTCTCTTTAAGGGGATGTCTGGACACAGCCCTAGGCTAGGAACAGACCGCACACGAACATCTGCCTATGTGCTGTTTTAAGCCCTGAAGGAGGCACACAGGCGGCTCATTTCAAGGGTAGGGGCTTGAGCGGCTGCAGGGGTCCAAATGAAAGGCTTTTACCTCTTTTTCTGTTTGATTAGAAACAAGCAAACAACACCATTCAGAAATTGAAAAAGATGTATTAAAATATTCACAGAAGTACAAATGAAAATATCAGAAAGTAACAATGAACTTGGTATCTCTCCCTAGCTGGATGGATGCACTTCCATGAGGAAACACAGACAAGAATGTCCATCTGTAAGCCATCCCTTTAAGTGTCCTGTCATACTTCCCAGTTTTAGGCCTCATTCTTCCGGTCGGAAGACACAGGAAGGGCAGGTCTGCTATCTGGACGTGACCTCACTGTTATCTGTAGTCAGGAAAGAGCCCGGATACTGTAGAGCAGGTGTGTGGAGCTAGAACACGGGGTCTGTGCCTTGTCCTGCAGGCAGCTGGAACCACACTGCAGACTGCTAGTCTGCAGGATGCAGGCAGCTAGCTGCTTCTGCCCGGGGAAGAGGGCAGGTTTGGGACAGAGGATTTGGCTCTGACTGGGCAGGGAGGCCATGGAGTCAGCTGTAGATGGCCCTCAAGAAGAGGTGCCATCTGAACAAAGCCCACGGAATGCCTCACATATATCCATGGTCCCAGCACAGCAAGGAGATGGTTGTGCCTGGAATGTGCCGTTCATTCATAGAGATGAATAAAAGTCGCTAAGAAGAAGAAAAAGGATGCTGGCTTCCTCTCAAGTCTTTCACATGTTAAGTCATGCCTGGGCTCTGTCATGTGTACCCTTTTAACCAGGAACACAGCCTCAGCCAGCTGTGCTGTCTGCATGCTGACAAAAGCTCACTGGAGAGAGCTTAGGTAACAGCAGGCTGGTGGTGAAGGCAAGCTAATCCCCTCCTATTTTAGAAAGGCAACAACAAAAACACCCCAAACTGCCCTCAGGAGGCACAGTTAATGGACGGCATCTGAAAGCTAGTGTGGAGTAAATGGTTCTGGTACTGGGAGAAACACACTTCCACTCAACATCTCTCTCCAGCTACGAGAAAGGCTAAGACTGGTTGAGCCCTTCGATGAAAAGGCCACGTCTGCTGGAAATAGTAAACGGTTCTGCGGAGTCTCCAGTAAGGCAAACCGTATCACCGTATGGTAGGGATGTTTCTGAAACTTCCCAATTAGAAATTTCTCTGTAAGAATATACAGAAACAGCAAGACAATTTACACATATGTAGACTCATACCACTTCTTCATCATGCAACATCAGCCTCACGCATCAGGGAGATTAAATAGAATATACACATCCTTTGTACACTTTTCCTTCTCTCTTTGAGTAGACATGTGCTTATCCTTGCCTGAGTCCTCAAGGCCATGCGTGGTTACAGCATTTTCTGCACAAGAGTCCAGTTTGGGTTTCTTTCATTGCTTAAGGTATGTTTGGGGGGGATTCTCTTAGTCTTTCCGGATATCTGCATACACCACGGATTCTGACTTATTGATCTTGCCACTGTGATGTCCGCCAGAGTGGTCTAACTGTGCGTATATGACCGGGCCCTGGAAAAGAGAAGCTGAATTAGAGGTTTGGAAAAACTGATGGGGTCCCTGAGCTAAAGGAACACAGGCAATCACTACAGCCACACTCTAGGCTTCCCAGGCAAGGACTCCTCTCTTTTGAAGAGTCAAGGTTCCTTATGACCATATGTGTAGAAATCAGCCTTTGCAACTGGTGCCAGGCGTAAAGACTAGACTATGCCCTTGATCAACCCAAGGATCACTGAGACTTGAGTTTCAGAATCATCCCATTAGAAAATAACATATAGATGCCATCCATGTAATTAATTTGTGCTGGTCACTTTATACAAATAGATCCTCAATTAAATACAACACAATCCTTTCAGTTTGACTATATCATGATTGATTAAAGGCTTGCTGCTTTGTGACCCCCCCCCAACTTTTTCCACTGTTAGGAACCAATCCTCTTGGTTTGGGCTAGGCTGGGAACGCCCTCCACTGAGCTGCATTACCAGACTGCTTCTCTGAGTTCCAATACCCACCAAGCTTGTCCCGCCAAGCTTTCTTTTATTTATTCATTCACAGTCTAAGAAACGTAGGAAAAACTCTAGCCAGACTAAAGTAGAAGTTCCCTCAGCATCAAGGAAACTGATGAAGCTCAAGATGGCTGTCAGGAGTGCAATCCAGGAGAGCAAGAGAGGCTGGGAACAGAGCAGATGCCTGACTCTCAGGGGACAAAGCTAGGCAGAGGCTGATGGTTCAGCTAGGCAGAGGCTGATGGTTCAACAGCCAGAACGGCAGTTTACACTTAAGACTTTTCCAATTCCTTTAAACCTGTAAAGTTGTAAATAAAATTAACCAAACAACTCTGGTTTAAGAAGGAAAATGTAGTGTGGTCTGCTCCCAGTCCAGGGGACCTTGAGAAGCCTAGTGGCATCTTTCAGCTTCCTATTATAATAAAGCAGCAGTGCAGTGGCCAAAGCCATTGGTGGCCAGGAGCTCAACCGGAGCCCTCCAGTGTGTAGGTTGAGATCCTGCAGAGTTCAGCATTCTGACTTCCACAGGGAAGACAGGCCTAGGTGCAGCGCTGTGTGATGGTAGATCACAAGTCGTAAAACCGGTCAGTCACTAGGCCCATCTGGACTCAGGTAAAGCTACACTCAGAACGCACAGGGCACCGTGTGGCCTGGACCTTGGCCTTGTTACGAGACTGAAATGGTACTCATAAATGACATAGTAGGTGCTAGACAGTGCACTCAACAGACACCAGCTGTTACTGCCAGCATCATGTCACACAAACATACTCTAGAGCACTCTGAGGTAACCGACCCAATGAACCAAAATGAGAGGTCCCCCCCACCCCCAGACTGATGTGCAGCATCAGCTCTTCATTTTGGAGTGGTGGTGTGACACAGCAGCAGGTACCTGACCCAGTATGGGAAACTAAGAGAAGAAACACACGGGATTATCCTCACCAGTCAGGAAGGGTTAAAATCCCAGCAGGTATTTCATGTGAGACAATACTGTGTTTCATGTTGAGCCTGTCTGGAGAGGCAATGAAACAGGAATCCTTCCTGGGGCTGGACTGGCTTTCTTCAGTTGCCTACCAATTTCTGATTAGTCTGTTCCTTATTCCCCTTAGAATACAACAGGTCTTAAGTCAGGGTCTTTGCTACCTGTTCAGCTATAAGTTTTGAGATTGTGGAGGGGCCAGGCCAAATGAAGGAATTTAGGAAATAACGCTGAGGACTGTGTGATGGGAACGAATTCAATCATGGCTACAACAGGTTTTATATAAAGAGGTTTATTAGGTAGATATAAAGAAAGGGAGAGAAGGGGGAGAGCAAGACATGATGGGGGGAAAGAGAAAGGGGGGGGAAAAAGAGAGGGGGGAAAGGGAGCCTCGATAGAGAAAGGGGAGAGGAGCAAAAGAGAAGAGAGACCGAGAGGAAGGACCGAGAGAGCAAGAGAGAGACCATGTGTCGGGTTGTCGCTTTGAAGGGCAAGGTAACCACGCCTTCCAGGTGTGGTCACCTGGCCAGCAACACATGATGACATCATAAGTTGCTAGGCAACCCAGAAGCAGGTTTTGTTCCAAAACCCTAACACTGTGGGGTTGTGGCTGGGCTCAGGGATCAGCTCCACCTGGACCAGCTCATGGAAGCCTGGTTCTGGAGCTGGCCAGAAGGTGAAGTACACTGGCGTCTCTGTGGAACATGCCTCGGGACCTTGATTTTGACGTTCAGTGAGACTGCTCTGGACTTCAGGGGAATCCAGTGGAAGAAGACTGATCTGGAAGGGAACCCCTACTTCTAAGAGAGCCACGAGGGGTCAGCGAGAATGCAGGAAGAAAAGAACAGCAGCCACATACACAGAAGCCTAGCTGCCTCACCATACAGCTCAGCGGTCAACCTCCAACTCTTCTTCCCCAACAACTACTATGACAATGAAGTGAAACTTTAGTTTGGGTACCAGCCCAACAATTGAGGAAGCCAGGTATAGAACTGTAGGCCTTTAATCTAGGCACTCACTTGGGAAGCAGAGGCAGGTGGGTCTGAGTGCTAGGCCAGCCTGAGCTACAGGGGGATCCTGTTTCAAAAACAAAACCAAACACTTCAAGAAACACAATGCCTAAGGTAACCTGTTCTTTTAGTCGAACTCAGTCAACCAGAGATGCAACCAGCTCTGAATTCTACCTCTAATTTCATACTAATAAACTACTTGTAGTGACTCTTGGAGACAAACCAATTTTGATTATCAAGAGAGTTGAGAAGAACTGATCAAGCAGGAAAGAATCTTCAAGTGTCCCAGAGGCAGAAAGATCTAGGTCTAAAGACGCGCCCCATCAGTGTCACTTGAGTGACATCCTGACGGCACCCTCAGAGGACAACAGAATCGATGAAGTACTACATAATATAGGACCACTGTGAAGATCAGATAGGAAGCTGCTTGAGACGCGCATCTTGAAACTTCGCTGTGTCTATATTGAGCCATTGACAAATATATGTGTCCCATTGAAATCACTGTTCTCCAAATAATTATTTTTTGCATGCAAAATATTGACTCTTTGCAGAAAGGAATCAAGAAAGACAATTCCTCAGATACTCAAACAAATTATCTTAAACCTGTTATAAAAATTAAGCTTCATAAAGGAAAATTTCTTGCTTATCTTTCCTGCCATGACACTGTGCTCCAAGCTCTACCCAGTCTTCCTGCCCCCCACCCTACCCAACCCGTCCTGCCTCACGCTGTGCTGGCCGGGCCCTCCTGTGGTTCTGCTATTCACTGTGTGTGTAGGGTAGTGGTTGTTTTCTGTTTCATCCCCAGGCAAAGGTCCCTAGGGTGAATCATGACGTGACCGCTGCCAATTCTCACAGGTGACTAAAAGCTCTCACATACTCTCGGCCTGCAGGGACTACAGAAAAAATGTCTGTGGGGGCTTCTGGCAATGTCTCGTTCATAACAGATACTGCACATGAGGAAACCTGGGGTTTCTTCCTGTTACCCATTTTTACGTGACACCTAAAGCAGGGCGGCCATGGGAGGCGGAGAAAAAAGGGCTGAAAACAACAGAAGCGGCAGTCACAGTGATAGTTCCCTGTAATCCTTGCACGTGGGAGGCTGAGACAGAGTCGCTAACAAACCTGAAAAAAGAAAGCACGTAGAGATAGCTCGCTTGAACTTCCATCTTCAGCGATAGTGCTGCGGCCCCCGTGCGCACGCAGCACCCTCAAACGCGTGTGTTCCTGACATTCTCGCATGTGTTCCTGACATTCTCGGGAGCAGCTTCCCTGAGAGGGAGGTGCCACAGTCATCTGAAGGTCAAGCTGAGGTGAGCAAAGGCATCCCTGAGGACTAATTACTAGTGCTCTAAGGAGCTTGGGAACTGAGGACTATTTGAAGCAAATTTTGAACCCTTGCAGAGCAGCCTCTGATGTAAGTTAGCATGAGCATGTAAACAATCATTAAAACGAAAACCAAACAAAAGCCTAGCCAATAAATCTGAAAATCAGGAGATTCACTTCATAGTATTGTGTCAGCTCTCCATGGATTGACAAATTCCATAGACATCCAACGCAGAAACTTCATCAATTATAACTTAGAAAACAACTGAGTAAATGTGCTTCTTTTTGAGATCCCATCTTGTAGGAAGCCCAGTGTAACCTAGAATTCTGATCCACCTGATTCAGCCTCCCAAGTGCCAGGATTATATAGGGGATGTGCCATAAACCAGGCCTGACCAACTCCTATCTCTCTCTATCTAATCTTTCATCTATTTATCTACCTACCTACCTATCTTGGAAATTTAACCTAGGATTTTGTGCAATGTTAAAAAGTATATTCTCTAAACTGTAATATTAAAAAAATAAAATTTTAATTAAAAAAAGAAAAGAAAACAACAACAAAAAAAGTATACTCTCTGCCATTGAAATCCCTAATCCCTCCAACTTTTAATTGGAGTGTTCTGAATATAATCAATACAGCTGAGTTTACTACAGTCCCTTTTCATTCTCAGTTTTGCTTCCCATGATTTCAGTCACTTACAGTCAAAGGCAGGCCCCCACCACCCCCAAAATATTAAATGGAAAATTCTGGATTTTTTTGTTTTGAGCTCACTTCATTTTAGATAATACCAACTGCTATCTTCAAGTTCACTGATCTTTTCTTCAGTGGTTATTTAATCTTTGTTGTTGCCCCCCACATAGACCTTAATTTTCTTCAGTCCCACTCTGTAATACAGACCGGCCTCAAGCGTGCGGTCATTCTGTCTCTACCTCCCAAATCCTGAGGCACCCAGTATTTTTGTTCCTGTATGACTTTTTTTTTTTTTGTCATTATCTGCAAAGTTCTCTCTGTCTCTTTTACTTATAAGGCTTAATGTTTGCTTGTGTTCATGTATGTGTACCACGGGTATGACTGG
Source organism: Pachyuromys duprasi (assembly GCA_028658305.1). Classification (NCBI taxonomy): domain Eukaryota; kingdom Metazoa; phylum Chordata; class Mammalia; order Rodentia; family Muridae; genus Pachyuromys; species Pachyuromys duprasi. The sequence continues at coordinate 25,661,149 of CM053759.1, read as the reverse complement.
TGCCCAAGGAAGCCAGAAGGGGGTATCTAGAACTGGAGTTGTAGACCATTGTGAGACCCTGTGTGGGTGCTGAGAACCAAACCCAGGTTCTTTGCAAGTGCAGCAAGCGCTATGACCACTGAGCCATCTCCCCAGCCTCAGTCTGGGTTGGTTCCGATCCTGTGGTATCTTTTAATTACCTGCTTCTTATAAGCCTACTTTCCTTTAGCCCTCTCTGAGTCAGGGTCTCTATGTAGCCCGGCTTGGTCTTTAGGCAATCTTTGTGTGTCAGCTTCCCAAGTACTAGTACTACATGTGTGTTACCACACCTGGCTTATGCTTAGTCATTTTTGATTGGTACCAGATACTGTGAATTTTACACTACTGGGCACTGGATTGCTGGGCATTGTTGCATTTGGTGGTGGCACACAGCTAGATGACTTTGAACTAGTTTAATTCTCTAAAGGCTTCTTTTCAGATCCTGAAACAATGGGTACAGAGCACCCTTACTCCGGTATTACTTTAAGCACCTACAAAGTCCTGCAGAGTACTCTGAGCACCAGCACCAACATCAAACAATTCCCGAGCGCCAGGCACTGTGCATCTTGTTCTTTTCCAGCAGTTTTTTCCCTGGTCTCAAAATTTTCCTGCCATGTATAAATCAGCTCAGCCCAAAACTCTCGGAGATACTACTCCAGGCTTATCAAGTGCTCAAACACACTCATGGCTGTGCATGCTCTCCCTTTGGAATGTCTGTTTTTCTGTCCAGACTCTGATTTCCACCTCCTATCAGTTCCTCTTCCCACCGGTGGGATCAGAGGGTCTGCACTGTTTCTTCCCTTTGAGAGCTCAGAGCGCAGGATGACCTGTTCTAAATGTCCCGAAAGCCACGGGTCTTCTCTGTTTAAAACTGGGCGTTTGTTTTCAGCAGGAGAACAATGCTCACCTCACTTCAAGGGCAGAACCTCCATCCCCCATGGCTTTGTTAGCCATTAAACCTATTTCTAATCTCCTGACTTGGTTCCAATGCTCTGCCTCCTCAGGACCCAGATCAGTAAACTAAGGTACAGTGTGGAAACGGAGGGAGGGAGCGGGAGGGAGCAGATAGGACCAGGTTCTGGGCTGAAGCTGCTGGAGAACTCCTGTTGTCTAAGACTGGGTTTGCTTTTAGAAGTTCAAAACAATGCCTCAGTTTCCTCACTGACCTCAGTCGACTCACATGTAAAACCCTTGGAATGAAACTACCATGTGATTTATAGAACATATGTATATTCTCTTTACTGTTTGTGAAATCTAGTCCTTTTAGCTATCACCTCTTTAAGGCAAAGCAGAATCGGCCAAATTCCTCAGAATGGTTTCTATTTACACAGACCCCGCGGGCACTAAGCCGTGAGGCTCTGAGGTAGCTACAGTTACGGTTCAAACAGCACAGTAAAAGCACACTATGCAGCAGAACACTGGGTCCCATGCTAAATTCGAAATAAAAGATGCTCTCTTCAATGCTTCCCACAATCAGCCTACTTCCTGCAAAAACCCTTCATCCAGCCTATAAATTATTCATATAAGCATTTCTTCTCAAAAACATTTTTTAAGATTATTTTGTTTTTATGTGTTTGAGTGTTTTGCCTGCACTACATGTGCCCAGAGTCTGTGCTGATGGACGTCAGGAGAGGGCACTGGACTGCCTGGAACTATAGTCAGAGATGATCGTGGGCACCATGTGGGTTCTGAGAACTAAACCAGGGTCCTCTGCAAGAGCAGCCAAGTGCTCCCAATTGTTGGCCCATCTCTCCAGCCCCTCAGTTTTTTTTTTTCTAAAGAAAACCAAATTTCTGTTTTATTACCAATACCAAGAATATAAACTTTTCCCTGAAAATAAATTTCGTAGTACTTTGCATCATAATTCCTGACTGCTGTGGCTGGTCATGAAATGTTTCTTGTTTTATTATTCATACTAAGAACACCAAATTTCCCTGATAACTTCTGTGTGTGTGTGCACATATACACATGCATGAGTATGTGTACATGTGCTAAAAGACTATCTTGCATGCATGTGGTTTCTCAGGTACACTTTTTTTTTTTGGATACAGGGCTCATTCTCTGTCTCTGTCTCAGGGGCTTTCTAGACAGCCCTGGGCTCACAGAAATCCACCTGCCTCTGCCTCCTAAAGGCATGTGCCACCATTCCTGACCAGTCATGGTCTCTCAACGGGACCTGGGACCTGCCAATTTGGCTAGGCTAGCTGGCCAGTGAGCCTAAGGGGTCCACGGTCTCTGCCTCTCCAGCACTGTGACCGTAAGTGTGGGCACCACACCCAGCTTCCCTCTTCGTTTATGTGGGCTCTGAGGACTGAACGTAGATCCTGTTGCAAGAACTTTCAGTAAAGTTAATAAACTATTGACCCAGCCCTTCCCTGTTAAATTCTTACAGAGTTCTGACGATTACAGTTTACTAGATTTTGTTTCCTTGGGCAACTGAAGAATGTTTTATAGCTGACAACGCCACTTGCTATTTGTACTTGGGCCAAAGGAGCCACATTTTTAATAAGTGTTAGGGGCGGTTTGTGGGGAACTTTACTGAGATCAGTTCTTCCTACACATTCTCCCGTGACCTTACGCCAGCCCTTCAATCCCTCCATCTTCCTCCCTTTCTCTGTCTGCACGTCTATCACAGTGCAGTATTCTCCATATACCCAACAACTTACAGCGCACCAAACCTCAGAGCACAGTGCTGTCAGCTGTTACCTGGTGAGATCCGGCGGAAGGCGGACTCTTTACTAGCCCCTCTGTGTCGGAGGGATACTTCCGTGGAGCCTGTTTAACTGGTGACAAACGCTCTGATGTACTGCAGCTGATGAAGTGACAATTTGAAGAACAAATGTAAAAACAAAAATTTACAATAAATGGAAACAAAAGTGATGTGCAAGTGACGGCACAATGAAACACGGGTACATAAAAGCAAAAACAACAGAAAACAAAGCAATGGGTCTCAGACAATCATAGTTCAGAACTATCTTCCACTCTGGAAACTGTAGCATTCTCTAAACCCACAGCAGGTTGCTGAGGGGGGAAAGAGCAACACTGTGATTCTGTCTGTGCTGTGCTTTTTTGTCTCCTGCCATCCACGCCCCTCAGGAGAAATGTTTAAAGGAACAAGCTCTACTTGCTTAGTGGCCGAGTGCTTGGGTCATCATCAAAGGAAAGGCCCTTCTGGGGGAATTCCGACAATTGCAGGTCCACATCCAGACTCAGCGCGGTGGCTTCCCTCACCCCTCCCAATTGTCAGTTCCCCACATTTTGTTTTCCTATCAACACTACCACCAAACAAAACCCAAAACCCAAAAACCTCAAAACATGAACAGCCACAAAATTATGACCCACAAGACACTGTGGAGTGCAACACATAATGGAACATGCGCTGAGCTCTGTGAAAGACACAGGGGCATCTCTGACAAGTGCTACACCAGCCAGGCAGTGGCACAGGCCTTTAATTCCAGCACTCGGAAGGCAGAGGCAGGTGGATCTGTGTGAGTTGGAGGCCAGCCTGGTCTACATTCCTGTGAATTCCAGGACAGCCAGGGATATAGAGAGAGACCCTGCCTTGAAAAACCAACAAAACAAAAACAAACAAACAGGTGCTACCTCATGAATAAACGATCAGGAAAAGTGAACACCAGGAAGCAGGTTATTAGGGCTGTGTCATTAGTACTGATGTACTAGCTTAAGAAGTAAGTGTGGAGAGGACCACATCTAAAGTGTCATTACTAAGACCAAAGCATTGTGGGCACTTTGCAAACCTCCTTCTCTGAATGGGGCCACATGCCCTAAGCCGAACTGTTCAATTATCCTAACACAAAGGTCTTAATCTTTAACCATAAAATTCATGTATGAAAATCACACACATATTTTACGTGAAGGGCACACACACACTCAGATGAACCTAAGTTCATCTGGACGTTATGTTTTCAGGAGAGTCAAATGACATTTGTGAACAAACCAAAAGAGCTGTCGGGTTAGCACAGAGCTGGCTGGTTAGTGTCAACAGGGGGAACGGGCTGAGCATGTGCACACAGCATTAACAAGCAACGGGCAATGCAATGGGTTACCATGTGTCTGGTGGGAGCAGAGGAGCCAGGTCACAGTGCCACCGTGTCAGCTTTTCTTAACAAGGGAAGCTGACCAGGACTCGGGCCCAGCACACCAAGAAAGAAAAGCAAGAAACGGGGGTGGGAGGAACCACAGTAAGAACAGCAACAACTACGGAGCCATGCAGGCAGGACCCAAGGACTATCTTCCGGCCCACTTTATTAACCCCGAGCAAGAACTACGTCTCCAGCGTTACGACCTAAGATCAGTCTCATTTTGAAAACTGTCAATCCCGGTGCATTTAATCACAGAACACTCCTCATGCAATGAGCAATCGTCAGCAGAAGCAATCCAAGCAAATAACACCTGAATCAGAACACGCAGACCTGTCTAAACACAGCACTCCTAACAATTGTAGGTCAGCAAAGCCCACAGAGAGAGGCCCCACCATCCGGGCATGCAGCCGTCTCTAAACACAGTCGCTCTAGAATGGCTCGTTAGCTTGTGCACGTGTGCGATGCTGCTCATGCATATACCTCCTTGAATGCCGCCTTCACCCCCAGTCTAAGCGTGTGGGTGCTATAGCTTATATGTGTTAGCTTTCCAGCTGGCATGGGGAAAAGAGAAGGACTCGCAGTCAGACACAGCTTAAACTCAGATGTCCCTTGTGAAGCAGCTCTTTCCTTCCTCTTACGGCTTGACATTAACCCTTATTCTCCGAGCCCAGGTGCAAGTAACCAAGGAAGAGCTAAGCGATGAAGCTGCTCGGGCTGCAGTGTGCTGGTGACTACAGCAGAGAGAAGCCTCGAATCGCACTGGACCGGGAGGGCCATTTAGGACAGCCTCTCCAGTGGGATTTTATACAACCAAGCAAAAGGAAGGCCCTTATGAGACTAATAACAACACATTACAATTAAACTGTTTTTTGATTTTTTTTAAACCTTTTCTCCTTTCATTTTTTTTTAACATTTATTTGTTTGTTCAGGGTGGGGGTACACACGTATACCATGCAAATAGAGGTCAAGGGAGAACTTGTGGGGAGTTAGTTCCCTCCTACCATATAGGCTTCAGGGATTAACCTCTGGTCATTCATTTGGGGTGGGCAACTATCTTTATCTCTATCTGCTGTAATATCTTACCAGTATGTAGCCAAGTATGACCCTAACCTATTTCCCAGGTACTAGAATTGCAGGCGTGTGCCACCATGCCTGGCAAAATTAAACCCTTAAATTGGGTAAGCGATGTTTGCGGCTGAAGCTCAGCACATGACTGCTGAGCAAATCAATTCTCCAAACCTCAGAAGGAAACTGCAGAGCAGACTGGCATCCTATGCTAACAGCAAGCCCAGCTGACATCTGCTTTCTCACAACACAGCACCCAGGACTGATTGAACCCGACAGAAAAGCAAACAGCAGGTAATTCTTCACAATGCTTTTCCCATAAAAAGTAAAGCCATTTTTTTTCTGTCCAGCCCTTTCCTAAAAGACAGCAGTTCTTACCCGGTATAATCCCGCTTTGCGTGTTTCCTTCTGTAGAGGACAACCAGGATCAGGCTGATGAGCAGAGTGAGGCCAAGGACCACAGCAGTAACAGTGCCCACCACCACCCAGACCAGGAACACCAACAGATTGTCTAGAGGGGAGGAGAGGGTGAGGTTCAGGTACGGGACCAGAGGGAAGAAACGGAACTTCATTAGCTTAAAGAGCAAGGGTCTCCCTTCAGCAGTTACCATGTTATTTATCCTCTTTTATTAGCCCAAGCCCTTGGAGCAGCATGACCCACTGCTGGCATGCCCATGGCGCATCAGCTGAAAACAACCTAGAGCCAGGCACTTCTATATCCCCCAACCCTCTCCACAGTCAAAGCAAATGTGGTGATGCGAATGTACACCACTGACTCTCCAGCAGAAGGCGGCCTCGGGAGGACACACTGACACCTGCATTCCCCTGCACAGCCTCAAATAAGGGAAGAAATTACTCTAACTGCTTTGAGGCATACTAAAATATCATCCTAGACAATATCAAATTAGCCTCAGTCAGGGCTGGAGAGATGACTCAGAGATGAAGAGCACTGGCTGATCTTCCAGAGGTCTGGAGTTCAATTCCCAGCAACCACATTGTGGCCCCCAACCACCTATGACGAGAGCTGGTGCCTTCTTCTGGTGTGCAGTTGTACATGCAGGCAGAACACATATACTTAATAAATAGACATAATAAAATAAATATATCTTAAAAAAAAAAGCCTCAATCTCCTTTCCCCACAGCCCACTTCATCGAACCAGAGTGAATTTGGTCTTGCTTGATCTTAACGCCAAATCAGAGCCACAGGCTCCAGATACGGGTGTGGGAAAGGAAGCCACCTCCTGTACTAATCAAGCAGCAGCGCCCAAACCATCAGCTCTGCTGGGCTAAACCACCAGTCCACAGAGATGGAAGCACAGCTGGAAGGCAAAGCCTTCCCTGCAGGACTCGGGATGTGGCCAGCGTTTGTAAGGCCTGGGGTTTGATATTCAACACCATAAAGTAAATTCCCCCACCCCCGGAAAAGAACTTTCTGCCAAATGCACCCTGAAACATAAATCTTATTCCCCAGATAAACATGGTAAAAAGAGACCATCAGGTCACATCAGCCACCTTGGGAAGTACCTATTTCCACCACGTGGAGCCTAATATGCCCAGGCCGGACAACAATGTCAGGAGGATTTTTGACATCGCAGATATAGGTGCCATTGTGAACAGCCTGGATATTTTCGATTTTGATTGATGCATCTTTCTTCTCAAGGTCCCCGGCCCAGGTGACTCGGTCCTTAAATGGTGGATAATCCCCAATGTACACTTGTCCTTGGGAGTAGTGGAAAAACTGCAAGGAGAAAACAAGAGCAGGTGAGCCGCTCTCAGCGGCAGAAACTGCCGAGTCTGTAACAGCCGTTCGGCACTGTGAGGGCTTCTCTTTAAAAAGATTCCCACAGAAAGACATGCAAATCACACGAGGGTTTGGCAAAGGGCCTTCACTCTCGTGTCTCTCTGGCTTCCACCACAGGATGACATAATAACAAAGTCCTTGCCAAATGCGGGGTCCACTGGTTTTCAGCTTCCCAGGCGCCCCATCTGTGAGAAATAAATCTGTGTTCCTTATAAATTACCCAGTCACTGCCATTTTATTATAGCACAAAAACGGCTTAGAAATCTATCGTTCATCATAAACCTCGAAGTGATCCTTCTTCTTCTCCTGCCCTTCCCATGCAACCCATATCCTAACAAAGTCAACCAGTTCACATAACCCAAGTTCTTTGTTTTCTCTTCAGTTCCCATCTGATTCATAAAGCCTGATCTCCCCTTGTCTGCCCTGAATTTCACAAATGAGGAATGTGAAGCTCCGAAACCCTTAGTGACCTGCCCCAGGTCACAGGTCTTGGAGATGGAATTCAAACCCCTCTTTGATACAAAGTCTGGGCGACTTCTGTTATTTGGCATCTCTCCTGCTCAAAGTCAGCTGCCGCCTGTCTTCCTTTTTCCCTCCCTCCCCTCCCCAGCAAGGAAACAGACAATAAATTGTCAACCCAGCAAACAAGCTTCCCTTCCCTTCCTGTAGCATCTCTAAATGCCCCCTAACTTGCATTCTGAACCAGCAATGGTGACCCAGCTCATGAAGTAGGAGAAGGAACGGGTACTATGTAGCAATCTGGGACAAGGAAGCAGGGGTGCACCAAGACCAGACTGGAGGAGAGGCAGCAGAGGTTCTCATTTCTATTAAGAACTAACAGAAGCAAACAACTAAATAGAACAGGCGGAACAATAACTACAGAATCCCACAGAACACTTCAAAAAACACAACTAAAATAAAAGAACACAGAAGAGAGAGAGGGGGGGGAAGAAAGGTCGGTTCAACGCCAGATATGTAAACCCCAACTTCATGCAGCAGTGGTCAGCACCGTGGAGCATCTTGCTGCATCAGAAGATGGCAGAGTGCCCTGGGAAGATGGAAAACATGTTCTAGGGAACTCTCTCTGCATCATGGGGACCCTTATTTCATCACTTCACCTAATCTCACCCTAAAGACCTCCAAACGAGATTTAGGAGACTAGGATCCAACATGGACTTTTGGGGGACACATTCAAACCACAGCCAAAAAAGAGCTCCTATTCTGGGTTTGTTTGTTTGTTTGTCTTGGGGAGGGGCGGCGTGGAAGGACAGGGTACCACTGTGTAGCCCTGGACATTCTGCAAATCACTTTGTAGACCAGGCTGGCCTCAAAGTCACAGAGATGCCCCTACCTCTGCTCCCGAATTCTGGGATTAAAGGTGTGTACCACCATACCACACCTGGCCCAAGAGTTAGATGCTCTTACTTAATGATGGACGGCATTCTTTCCCTGTCAAGTACTGACAATTAAATGTACATTACTAAAGCAGACGCCAGTATCCAAAGGACATACAACCGACCCACAGGAGAACAGGGCTATGAAGTCTCTATCTTAGGACTACAAGAAGTAGACACTGAGAACTTTCCTTTTCTCAACTGCCTTCTATGGGAGGTTTTATTAGCTCCCTTGTATAGATGCGAAGGAGAAGAGTTGGTCCACGTCTAACAAGCACTTGCTACATAACTATCGTCTACTGGTCACTGATTTTCTGTGATGATTAATCTCAACTATGATGAACTCTAGACACACCTGGAAGATGGGCTCTGCGCATTCCTGCGGGCAATCATCTTGACTTAATGAACTGATATGGGAAGATTTACCCACCTTAGCTAGTATCATTCCCTGGGCTGGGATCTGGACGGCATAAAAGGAGGAGGGGGTGAGCTGAGTGTGCATTTGTCATTCTCTGCTTCCCTAAGTCACTGTGGTGTGACCACTTCAAGCTCTGCTGTCATGACTCCTCCCTTCCATAATGGACGGTGCCGTTGAATTATGAGCCCAAATAAACCTTTTTCCTTTAAGTTGCTTCTGTCAGTATTTTATCACGGCAACAAGGAGGAAACGGGATGACATGTGTGTCCAGCCTCTCAGCACCTTCCTGTTGTGTCCCTCGTCATCCTGGAACGACGTGCCAGGCTTACTTCTCAGGATGCTCGGGTAAGAGCAAAGACAGACCGATACAGAGAGATATCGTGAAATAAATAGAGATGCAAGCTGGAAAGGTGTGGGACAAGGCACAGTCCAGCAGAGGCTGCTGTGTGGAAGTGAACAACCCACATGGACTCTGATGGTCAAAAGTTGGGGGATGGGGAATGGCAACAGGACAGACACACGGATGATACGGCAAGGAAAACAAATTAGAAGACAAGAAGCCGCATTCAAAAGATGCCGAGCAAACTTTTTCCAGGAACATTTTGAAGCTTGGGAAGAGAGAGCCTTGCAGTATCTCATTTCAGTCCTGGATGGTCAGAGTGGATCACTCAGCACAGGAGAGGAATACAGCAGTGTGTGACAGCATGGAACGCGGAAGGAAGAGGAGGGAAGAGGGCGGGACACGGGGTCCTTACCGACACGGGGCTGTCAGTGCCGTCTGGCTGGAAGCTCCAGGAAACGATGGTCAACCATCCAGTCGTATTGGGAGAGTCGAATGTGCACGTGAGCTTCCCCTGTGTCCCATTCACCACAAAGATCTCTTTAGGGGTATGCACCTCCAAGGCTGATATTCTAGCTGTCACTGAGAACAAACAAACAAACAAAGTTTAAGAACAGGATTTGGCAGAAATACCACTGTGCACATTTACCAAAGAAAGCTTACAGGGTTTCTTCATAATAAATGTTTAACTGTTTGGGAGACGTGTAGTTCATTTGGAGACAGAGCCTCACTATGTGGCCCAAGCTGGCCTCGAACTCAGAATCCTCTTGTTTCAGCCTGGTTAGTGTTGGGATTATAGGCATGGACCACCAGACTTGGTTTATTTTGAGTTTTTATTAAAGATTAATTTTCTTTTTCACTAGTTTGGCTATAGTTATTTTTTTTAAAGATTTATTTATTTATTATTGATACAGTATTCTGCCTGCATGCATTGCCCACAGGCCAGAAGAGGGCACGAAACCTCATTATAGATGGTTGAGAGCCACCATGTGATTATTGGGAATTGAACTCAGGAGCTTTGGGAGAACAGCCAGTGTTCTTAACCTCTGAGCCTTCTCTTCAGCCCCCAATTTTTTTTTTTTAACTGATGAGTCAGGTTTGGTAGCAAATGCCTTTAATCCCAACACTCCAGAGACAGCAGTCAGATCTTTGTGAGTTTGAGGACAGCCAGGGTTACAGTGAGTTTCAGGTCAGCCAGGGAGCTGTATTAAGACCCTGTGTGTATGGGGGTGGAGGGAGTCCTTTTTGAGGCTGGAAAGACGGCTCAGCAGTTTAGAGGACTTATTGCTCTTATAGAGGACCTGGGCCTGATTCTCTTACATACAAAATAAAATAAATAAATGTTAAAAAAATAATTCACGGGCAAAAGCAAACAGTAAGAGCAGCTTCATGTTTACAGACAACTGCAGGCAAAGTGTAGAGTTCCCACAAACTCCATCCCTCTCCTCCAGGCTCCTCTGCTAACATCTGGCATCAGTGTGGTACATTTGTCTCAATTATAAACATATTGCTAGATGACCATTAACTAAGATCGCACTTACGTTAGGGTTCACTCTTGGGAAGACTCCGTTTCTTAAGTCCTACGATTTTAACAGCGAGTGTGACAACATATAATCCTCACTGAGGCATCATATCTAACATTTCACTCTCCTAAACATCTCTGATTAGGCACGGCCTCAAGCTCCTGGCCTTTTCCTGTCTCCAGCTTTTTGTCTTCTTCAGGGTACCAGAGAGTAGCTGGCCTTGCAGAACGACTTCTCTCAGCTATCAACATTCTCTCGGGCTTCCTTGAGGTCTTTCAACACAACAACAGTAAAGCAACTAATGCAATGAGAAACATTCCTTCCTGGGTAGTGTGGGCGGGGGTGAGTGACAAATGACCTTAATCTCAGCTCTCAGGACGCAGAGGCAGGAGGATCTCTGTTAGCTTGAGACCAGCCTGGTCTACAAAGTGAGTTCCAGAAGAGAAGGAAGAAAAAAAAAAAGCCTTCCCTGGTGGCCTATTTTTAATAACACTAAGGTCCTATTCTTACTTCTCTAAACAGTGTTTATATTTATGTGATATACTACAGTTGTTATCACATATAGCTTTACTCACATTTATATTTAAAGGAATTAATCTAAGATACTTTTATTATTATTAACTGACACTCTTCCGATAAAGGACTCAAGGCAGGAAAATGTATAATATATTTGGTTTTGTGAGTTAAGTCTTACCTCCCTTAAACTTCCCCATGCTAGGGACATGGTGCTCTAGAAATTGCTGATCACACCAGTTTAGGTTTGCATTTCACCCTCCATGTTTGTTAGCTAAGCTCAGTAAATGCTAATTAAAGTGTGTCTAACATTTGCAATTTTAAAACAGCTTTTTTTTCCCTCTGTAATGAGAGGCAAGTGCAGGGTTGGGGGGGGGGGGTTGGAGGCAGCAGCCCCGTAAGACTGTCTTCAGTCAGAACAGAGGCACTGTCACAGGCTAAATGCCTTTTCCCTGAAACTGTTAACTTAAAAACACCCATCTGCAAAATAAGGCCTTCTTTTAAGAAAGCGTTTGGAATAGATACCTGCTGTGTTCAATTCCTCTCAGAACGTAACAGGCCAGCATTGTCACCGGGACTGACAGGCATTTTCTCCCTGAAGGCTTAACTGTGACTCTCGCCAAGGAGAATGAGGGCACCCCCTCATTACTCCCAACAATCTTGCAAATGTTTGTTCTCAGAATATAATGGCCACTTTGGCTATTCTTTTAAATAAACTGATAGCCACACTGAAGAAGGCAATTTTTTTTTTTTCTCCTCAGAGAGGGTGGATTATTATTACAGAGAACAATGGATTATTATTTGCGGTCCAGACCTCAAAAATAAGCCTTTCTTTGAGACTAGAAGCAAACAAAAGGCGGGCCTTACAAATTGTGGGCAGGAGCAGCCCGGGGGAGCTGGGTTCAGAACCAACCACAAGGAACAAAACAGGCCAGTTAACCGGCTCTGGCAGGAGCACCAGCTTTACCTGTTCCTCACTTACTCTGTGGTTTGGACACGTTTTCCCCTCAGATGGTGAGAACTGCAAGTCCCAGTCTCCAATGTCCACAAACAAAGTTTCCCAAGGATTTTATTAAGTTAGAGTCTTGCCCCGGGGCCCAGCTGCACAGGGCTCTTTCCTTGAGATGTGGAACTGGGGAAATGAGGAAAGGTCACAGAGGCCCGAGAGCCCAGCACTGGGAGCCTGAGCCGGACAGTGAGGGGTAGAAGCCAGCCTGGCCTAGACAGTGAGCACCTATTTAAAAAAAGGAAGCCAGGTGGCAGAGTTTAAAATCAAGAATCTTGAGAAAAACATTAGTCAAACACCAAATGGGTTTTTGGCAGTCTAGGTACGATGATTTAATTACTTAAAGCTGCCGAGGAAAGCAAACAAGTGGCCTTTCATTCTGAAACACCTTACCGCCAGTTAATTTGAACACTGAACTCTCAGAGTCAGGCTATGAATTCTAACTCGACAGTCCCAGCGTCTAACTTCCAACTCTTTGCTCATGAAGAAACCCAAATCAGACCTTCCTGCTCCTCCAATCAAAATGTTCTTGTAAGGAATGAAGTGACCTTCACGTGGCTTAATCCTAACAGAGTTCATCCTTGCTCCTTGAAATGTCAGGCTCTGGAAGGTGGTTCTCCCTGGATCTCTTACCTCACTGCTCTCCCTGCTGTCCTCCTCCCCACAAGCTGAAGAGCCCCAAGGTAATCCCTGGGACCCGCCTGCACTTCATGGTGCTTTCTGTGACTTCATCTCCCTTCAGAGCTCCTAAAAGTGATGACTCAGAACCCGAGACTGACATCGGTCAAAAATCTGAAATGCCCAAACCAAACTCCTAAATTCCTGACTTGCAGAGCTGCCCTGACTCTTCTTCCTCACAAGGTCCAAAGCTGTCTGGAAACCACCTTCTCCCTACTTTAAGCCGCAGCTGGGATCTCCTGGCCTCAGTGCTGCAGCCCTGGTGGAAGGCGACTTCAGTGGCCTCCCAACCCCACCGGCTTAACCCACTCTGCGTGTCCCACATAGAGCTCAGGAAGGTTTTGTTGAAAGAAAGAAAGAAAAAAAAACAGGTAAAATCGCATCACTCCTCTGTGTAAGCCTTCCAGGACTCCCTACGTGACTCAGACCCAGGCCAGTTCTCACATTCCTTGAGGCATTCTCCCCCAACTCTCCATTCAAACATGCTGCAGTGTCCACTCCTCCCGAAGAAGCTAGGAATGTATCTAAGGGTGGACAGCACCATAAAGACAAGCCTGGGAGTATCTCAGAAAGCCAGGATGATGAGAGATAAAGGGAAAGTTTGTCTCTGCACAGCTATCTCAGGAGAAAGCCTGCCTGGGAGGAAGGAGCCCTTGCTTGAGCCTGCACATGGTTTCTACACAGAAACAGCAGCTAGAGCCTAGCCAGTTTATTCCAAGCAACAGTGACTCTTGCTTAAACTTGAATCTATCTTTCTTTCTTTCTTTCTTTCTTTCTTTCTTTCTTTCTTTCTTTCTTTCTTTCTTTCTTTCTTTCTTTCTTTCTTTCTTTCTTTCTTTCTTTCAGTTTCTCTCACTCTCTCCTTTGTCGAAAATTCCTTAACTTTTTTATTCCTGGTACAACTAGTATAATTTACAGGGAAATATACCTGGTGTAATGGAAAGCTACAATAGAGAAAAGACCTCCGGAATGCATTAATAAACAGCTGCACATTTTGCAAACCGTGCTATGACAGTCCTGAGGAAGAAGGCTTCCTGTTTAAGCTGCGGTGATGTTTCTGACTATGGACCATCGTTTCTTCGGTGGCTGATTTTCACAGTTCCTCTAACGCATTTGGAACGACAGTCTCAAAGTAACCCGCAGCTTTCCTGACAATCCCTCCTTCTCCTCTGTAGCCATTTTCTGCGTTTGTTAAACCTTCTGCTACCGTATCTACCACTTCCGCCACCAGACCAACGGCTAACACCTTATGGACTCCCTAAGCATCGTCTGGCCACCCTCATTCATGGACCCATCCTTTGACTGTTGTCCGATACAATTTCCAAAGTCGTCAGTTCCCACCACCACAGCTATCTCCACCAGTTCCCTCCTTCACCTCCAAATCCACTATATCCACCATCACCACTTCCGTGACTACCCCTGCCACCACCTTCACCACCACAGCCTCCACCTCCGAAGTTTCCACCACGACCAAAACCACCTCCAAAGTCTCCCCCAGGACCCACACAGTTGCCATATCCACCTCCCTGACCTCTCCGGGATCCAGCAGACTGCATCTCTTGTACGGAAATGGCTGTCTCCCTTCACAAGTATGCCCATTGATTGACTTCTCTGTGCTGGGCAGACTGCATCTCTTGTTTAGAAACATCCCTTGGCAATCATGCCCACTGACCGCTGCCACTTCTGAACAATCCATTTATCAACTGTGTCCTGAGCATCAAAAATTACAAAAGTAAATCCTTTCTTCTTTCTTTTTTTTTTCAGCTCGGCCTGACTTCCAGAACTTGGACAGTTTCAATCTGCCATACTTTATCAAAGTATAGTCTCTTGGATTGTACTCGTTTATATCTTCTTTAATACCACCACCAAAATGTTCTTCGCTGCTCAATGGGCACCAGACTTTTTAGACTCCTCCCTAGGAATGGCTCACGGGCTCCACCACACGCCCAGCAACCCTGTGTGGCCCAGCACACACCGCTGCAGCCACCCCGTTCAACACAAGAGCAAGTCACAAGACCAAAGTGCCTGGAAAGTTCTGTTGAAGATGTCTCATCACCTCACAATCTATAAACGCTCCTCAGTTCTCAGAATGTTCTTTAAACTCTCATCTGCAGCTGCAAAGCTCAGACCACCAATAAACAGCTTCCTCAACCACGCTGGTTCCTTTGGATCATGGACTGCCATTTTGAGACCAGGTTTGCCTCTTGCAGCTCTGCATGTGGTTTCATGCATTAATGGCAGTTAGACCCCAACCAGCTTTTTACCAAGCTGCAACAGTTTCTCTTGCTTCAACTTCTGTATGGTTTCCATGCAATGGCGGAGTGTAGAATCCAATGTGCTTTTAAACCAGCACACTGCAAGTGTTTTTGACAGGAACGTTCTCTGCTGTGTGAGCAAAGAGAGAAGCTAGGCGGCAGGTCTCCCACTAAGGCTGCATTCCAAGCAGAGGGGGGTTTCACTGCTCTCTTAAACAATTAGGAATGGCTTGCTTTGTCCTGCCCACCCTCCACCACCCCCCTTTTAATTATTACAGTAGGAAAACATAGTTAAATAATTGTGGATTCAGACAGCTCAGCTTCAGAGTCATAAAAGAGAGTTCTCAGGGTCTAATTAAAACGTCTACACATGCAAATATGAAGAACACCAAGACACAGAAAGGACTGTGTGCTAAGCTACATTCCAAGCCACCAAAGGCTGGAATCGCAATGTGAAAAAAAATCAAATAGTCTTTTCAGGTCTAGAATTTATAATTATAGGATCATGAAAAAAAAAGTAGCTCTTATCTTAGATGTCCACCAACTGATGAATGGGTAATGAAATGTGGTAGACATACACAATGGGACTTTATTCAATTGTAAAGAACCTGAAATTATGATGTGTTAGGAAGTGGGTAGAACTGGAAAATTTGAAGTGAGGTAACCCAGCTCAGAAAGACAAAGTGTATATATTCTCTCTTACGTACACATCCTAGCTTCTAATTTTATATATGTGCATTTAGGTGAAGTGTGTACAGAACCAAGAAAACGTAAAAGGGCCTGTGAGAGGGAAAAGGAGATGCTCTAAGTTGGGAAGGGAAGGAGAGCAGAACAGATATGCTATAAAAACAGAAGGGTTAAGGTAGGGGAAGGCAGAGATATGGGAGAGGACAGGATGGTGGGGAAGTCAACCAGAAATTTCCAGCCATGTGGAAATCTGATGCTTCTCAAGATGAGCTAGATAGCTCAGAGGGCGAAAGTGCTTGCTGTATGCGCCTGACGACTCAACTTCCGTACCCAGAGCCCGCAGGAGAAGAGAACAGACTCCTGACAGTTGTCCGCTGATCCCCACATGCAGGTTACGGCATGCATGCTACTTCACACCAACTTCCATTACGTGTGGACACACACACAAACAAAATTAAAGTTAAAAACATAAGAGTTTAAAAAAAAAATAAGGAAAATGACTTGCAAGTGTGTTGCTTAGCTTTTGTCAGCCTGACACAAACTAGAGTCATCTGGGAAGAAGGAACCTCAGCTGAGGAAATTCCTTCTTTAAGCTGGCCTACGGGCAAACCTGTGGGACATTTTCTTGATTAATGATAAATGTGGGAGGGCCCAGGCCACTGTCGGCAGATGGTCCTGGGAGGTCAAGGTAGTGAATGGAGCCTGTGGAGCAAGCCAGGAACCAGAGTTCCTCCATGGCTTCTACTTCAGTTCCTGCCTTGAGTCTCTGCCCAGACATCCCTTCGTGGTGGACTGTTTGGTTATAGTATTTATTACAACAAAAGGAAAAAAAGATGAGCGGGGAAAAAAAAGGAGAGAGAATGAAACAAAAACAACAACAACAAAAAACCCCCAGGAAACAGTATATTAGCTTTGGGAACCAAAACTCTTTAAAAAAGGTTTTCCTGTTGACGTCAGGGAAAACTATTTTCTGCAAATAAAACAAAAATGAATGAATAAAAAGACTACTATCAAGTGTTCCCATATCGGTGAGCTTCTGAGGCTCACATAAGCTTCCATAGAAACTCAAGACACAGTAACAGCAACTGTACATTTCCCCTTGGTTTGACAAGAAGGAGGATACCTTGCTGAGTTACGCTAGAGCTTAAAGGTAAAGAAAACAAGCAAACAAACTGGAAAGAACTCTTCAGTATTGTGCCCTAAAGTCAGTATTGTGCCCTAGAGAATTGCATCTTGTCCAAAGTTATCTTTCAGCAGATAAGGGACCCTGGCCGTTACAACAAAGAGCATGGAGAGGACCTCAGACTAAAAGACTTCATGTGACAGGCAGAAACACCTGAGCAAGGTCATTTCCACAAGAAGCAAATGATGCCCACACTTGTGCCTATACTTTGGATGAAGAGTCAGAACATGTTAGGGAAGAACAAAAGGAAAGTACAAGAGGACGAAGAAACGGAGCTTTCTTTCTGCTGCCTGGTCCTGCAGCTGGTCAGGCTCACCCGGCAGTCCTTCTAGCGGAGTCTACACGTGTGTGCCTCACCACCTAGTCGGAGAGCACAAATCCACACACAGTTTGTCAAGCAGTTTGTCCATGAGGCCACTTCCTGACACGCCTGTTCCAATAGTCTGAATTACTAAAGTAATTAAGCACCTTAATTATTCTAAATAAATTCAAACTTGTAAAATCACTGGAAATATACTGGATAGCATAGTTGTGACTAAATAAACACTCGCACAGTCCACACAGACAATGATCCTGAAACTGCTATTGGTTGAGGAAATCCTCAGTGCCCCAAACGGGTACTTTTCTAGTATACCGCTTTGTAAAACCCTTAAATGTGGGCTGGGGAGATGGCTCAGAGCTTAAGAGCACTGGCTGTTCTCCCAAATGGTCCTGAGTTCAATTCCCAGCAACCAAATGGTGGCTCATAACCATCTGTAACGAGATCTGGTGCTCTCTTCTGGTGTGCAGGCATACATGCAGGCAAAATGCTATATAAATAATAAATATTTTTTAAAAACTTGAAATGCTTCAAATGATGCTGTTTAAGGTTCCCCTTAAACAGCTCTGTTTCTTAAACTTTTTGAAGTTGTCAGAATGTCCTCTTTGGTAAAAGAGTGCAACCAGTCATTTACTTAGGAACTGCTCTCTGGCCTATCTTTTGTTGATTCTGTTGGGACATGTGATGGGCTAATAGTATCTCCTAAGACACGCACTCATGATCTTTTAAAAGGAAAGAACAAAACACAACAGTAAACACAAGATTATTCAGAATAATGGTTACTGCTGGGCCACGGTTGAGGGGAACAGATTAGAAAGGCCCATGCTTCATGATAAACAACAACAGAGCTGCAAATGCCTGGCGCTCATTTTCATGTTTACCCCATGAGCTGTGCACGCTCTCTGTCTCTTGGTTTCTCTCTGCCTTTGCCTCTTACACATCTTATTTTTCACTGAGGGAAAGCTAGGCGGTGGTGGCTCACCTTTAATCCCAGCACTTGGGAGGCAGCAGCAGATAGATCTCTGAGTTCATAGTCCAGCCTGGTCTACAGAGTGAGTCCCAGGACAGCCAGGGGTACATAGAGAAACCCTGTTTAGAAAAACAAACAACAATAACAACAAACAAACATATGAGAAAAGACATTAGTAAGGGCAGGAATGGTGTCTTTTTTTTCAATTCCAAGATGTTCCCAGTCAAAAAACTCAGTAGTGCCCACTGGCGGGGTTAGAAGGCGGAGTCATCTTGATCACGTCAGTGGGGACTGCTCAGGTGCAGGGCTGCTTGGCTGCTGTTGGTGGCCAGAAGCCACACTGAGCTCAAGTGGGTTCTTCTATGAGTCAGGGTTGCTATTTTGGATCTCTTAGCTGAATGACACAAAGTTAGGGACGGCCACAATAATATACTCCATTCAGTGAGCCTGAAATACTCATCAAGTGAACTTTTCACTCGTCAGGAACACACGCCTCCGCACTCTTGTCTGAAATTCTGCTTCAGGCCTCAATCTCAAAGTGAATTCCTTCCCCCACCCTGGTGCTCCCTGGACACCCTGTCCTTCCCTTGTCACTCCTCCCATCAGCTCTGCAGAAATGGACAGCTGTCTGTAGCCATCGGAGGGCAGGGGGCTGGCTCTGCTATGATCACCAATGTATCCTTCTTACCTGACAAATGCCTGGCGCTGTCTCAGTGTGCTGGGAGTTTAAATGCGGGGGTGAGAGTTGGGGACACTGGGGGGAGTGGGGAAGGATGAAATTAAAGAACTAATGACAGGAAAAAAAAAACACATCAAAGTCCTAACTGCTTCACGATAAAGAATTCAAGATTTGCGGGTCATAGTGGTATGCGCCTTTAATCTCAGCGTTCGGGAGGCAGAGACAGGCAGATCTCTGAGTTCCAGGTGAGCCTGGTGAGAACCACAGCTCTGTTACACAGAGAAACCCTGTCTCAAAGAAGAAAAACCAAAAATAAACAAACAAAAATCCCAGATTTAAAATACCACCACAGAAGGGGTCTACAGTGATTGCTCAGCGTAAAGTCTGCTGGCTGATATAACCGCGAATAAGGCGTCTACAGGGCTCCTCCAAAGGGAGTTTATATGCTGATATTTCAACTTAGGAGAAACTCCCATGTCCTTGTGGAAGCAGGCTTCCCTAAGCTCTCAGATTCAACGCCTACCACTCACATACATGTCCAGCTGCCTACATCTCTATCCTCAACTTTTTTTTTTTTTTTGACCAACAAAGATGGTTCTGTTGCTGAAATGAGAAATATTCAAAAGGTCCTGAATCAGGCCAGTCACTGCGCCGATCACTTGACTATCTGGCCTGGCATTGCTTCTCTGCCTCTCTCTGTGCCTACTGTTCATCTCTGTCTCCTGTGACTGAGCGCTTTTTCTCAACCGACCATTCATTCTTACGAGCCCACCCTGGAACTGACAGCCTTGTGGAGACACACAAACATCTACAGTGCATCCATTCCCTGCCCCAGAGCACGTGCATGTAGGATCCAAACATGTCCTCAGTTCTTGGCAAGCAGGAGAAAATACGACACTGTGGGTAAATCAGATCATCTTCCTTCTGTGTGGTGGGTTGTACGTTAACACCCCATGTTGAAAGCTCTGATGGCATGACCAATGGAGAGTTCATTCATCCTTCCCAAGTGCAGAAATGTGTACAGAACTTCTTTAAGCAAAAGATCACTGTCTGAAACTGTGTGAACTCTGAAATCTTAGAAGATTTACAGTATGTCCGAAGATGTAGGAAACAACCAGCCCACACTAGAAAGTCACTGTAGTGACTGGAGAAGAGCCTGTGCTCTCTTCTTGAGAGACAGAGCCAAGGCCACCCTTATCTACCCATCCAGCTCAAGGTCAAACAAAGCAAAGGAGGACATTCCTCAAAACAAAAACAAAATGCAAAATAAATAAATAAATAAATAAATAAATAAATAAATAAATAAATAAATAAATAAGTTAGTGGTGCTCAATTAAACTACTAGAACACTTTGGAACTACTGTGCGCTCATAACGGCGGCCCTACGCCCAGACACACTAGAAGTGGACACTACTGTACGTTCTAGAGTCCTAGTTACAGCGATGTCCCAGGACAGGCCCAGCAGGCTCAACAGCCTTCTCCAAGGCCCCACTCTGGTGGAAGGTGTTGGTAGCACCTGAGCCTATGGGTAGGTGTGTGGATGCGGGAGGTTCTAAATAGCTGCACCTTCCTCTCAGTCTTGCTATGCAACCCAACGACCCTCAAAACCAAAGTTCACTTAAAAAACTTTGGGGCCAGAGAGACGGCTGGTGCCTAAGAGTGTTTGGTACTCCTCCCAAGACAGGAGGATCACAAGTTTAAAGTAAATTCTAGTCTGGCGAGAGTTACACAGAAAAAAAAGGTCAAGCACGCATATGATGCAGGGAAACAGCCTTTGTAATAGGGATGGGACTGTCCTGACTCTGAGTTATTTATTGCTTTTGCCTCCATTTATTCATATTCCAGCCAAGCCATCACCCTGATATACATTATAGAGCACACACAGTTAAGGCCAAAGTCTGCAAAAGGACAGGCATAAGGACATGCTCTATGAAAGTGCACTTTGCCCAGAATGTCAGAAAGACTCAAGGTAGACCAGAAGCGCATCTTGCAGAAACACCTACAGCGTGGACTACACAGATCTGCAGGGTTTGAGCGCAGGAAGACTAGGGGGTTTTAAACAGGGCAATATGGTCCCATGGGCTTTTCGCTGGGACAGGACATTACACAGAAAAAGGAAGAGAGACTTGAAATAAACTTTTCTAAGGATTCTTTAAAATGTTTCTACCCTCCAAATGGACAAATAAAAAACTGCCAGAGGTAGAAACTGATCTCAAATCATCCAAATATGATATAACTAAGAAAATCAAGTTATTTACATATATAAAGCTACAAATACCTTAGATAGGTTGTTAGGATTTCTTTTAATTAAAAAAAAATTTTTTTTATGTGTATAAGTGCTTGCCTTCAAGTATGCTTGTGAACTACCTGTGTGTCTGGTACCCACAGAGGCTAGAAGAGGGCATCAGATCCCTTGGAACTTGAGTAACAAACTGTTGTCAGCCACTGTGTGCATGCTGGGCACCAAACCCAGGTCCTCTGCAAAAGCTCTTAACTGAGCCATGTCTACAGCACAAGGGATTTATTTTTCTCTCTCACCTTTTATTTTAAGAAACAACAACTATGCATGCCTAATTTCTTTGCAAGAACTAGTAAGAAGAAATTCTAGAGCATGAAGAAGGCAGAGACAACCAAATCTCTGTGAGTTCAAAGCCAGCTGGATCTTTACAGTGAGTTCCCTACATAGTGAAAGCCTGTCTCCATACTAAGGGGAAGAAATGAATCCTATTTTTTATCAAATGCCTGCTACGTGCTCTTGAAGCTTTATTTTCAAATGCCACAACCACTTTGATGGCGATCTTACCAAACATTTACTCAGTTTCAAAATATCCCGGGGCGGGGGTGGGGGGTCATGCTACAAGGATGTAAAGTGAATAAAATAAATAAATGAGAGGGAAAAAAATGAAAATCCATTCCTCAGGATGGTTCCTTATAAAGCAGGAAACGATGGTCACTTTAGAGCGGGGCAACATGGCACCAGAAGGGAAAGAGGAGGCAGCGTCTTCTGGTGGCCTGCTCGGACAACGGCGTCCTGCCAAACGCAAAGCCTGAGTCACCAGACAGATGGGGGAGGGTCAAGCTACAATATAGCTGGATTCTCTTGTTTATATTTAAAGATACTGGTGTGGATTTAAAAGGGGAGAGGGAGTGATCCCGACTCAAGGTGACCGGAAAGGCGCTGCCATGCGGTAAGAGATGATCTTAGAAGAACAGGCAGCCGGGCATGGTGGCACAAGCCTTTGATCCCAGCAGAGGCAGGCAGGTCTCTGGGCCTGGTCTTCAAAGTGAGTTCCAGGACAGCCAGGGCTACACAGGGAAACCCTTTTTCGGAAAGAAAAAAAAAAAAAAAAAGACAACGGGCAAATTGAAGGCACATACTGGATAATAAAACTGTTTCAATATTCATCTGATTATGATAATGACAATGTGGTGATACAAAGGAAAAGTGCCTTTCAAGAACGTGCAATGCCGCACTTGGGGGCAGGAGTGATCATTTCTGAGGGAGGGAGAGGAGAGAAATTAAAATGTTAACATTTGAGCAATCCCAGTGAGGACAGACATTATCCCTTGCATTCTTTGGCAACTTTTCCTTAAGTCTGAAATTATAACATGGTAAATATGAACGAGGAAAATAATACAGTGTTTTACTCACTCTTGCAGACATCTCAACTACTATAATTCAGCGCTGCATCTGCGGCCTCACAAATGAGGGGAGATGAGCCCCACCTAGAAATGCCCCGCTTTGAGACTCAGCCTTGACGTATGCTCTGACTGCTTGGCCTTCAGACCAGGCCAGCTGCCCTGGGTCACCGCCAGCCTCAGTGGCTCTAGCCTGCTTCCTAATTGAAGTGCTCCCATGTCTTACAGGCCTTGAAACTGTCTGGCTTGAGTTCCTTTTACAAATGAAAATACCCTGGGCTGGAAGGATGACTTGGTGAAGGTGTCCGGACCATGCTCAAAATCAGGATGTGAGTAATTCCAGTGCATAAAAGTGGCAGAGTCTCCCATGGAAGGGTTATGTTGGCAGTCACATGACATGAACATGGATATCAAGTAAAGGAACTTCATCCCGAGACCCGCGTGGAACATGAAGATTCCTGTAAACTGTGCTCTTTCCTCCACAAGCACGCCACAGCACGTGTGTCTGTGTGTGTGTACATGGGAGTACACGCTCAATTTAAAAAAATCTTACTATTTTAAAAATGTCCACACCAGATTTTAAAAAGTCTTAAGTGTCCCATTCCCCCCACCCTACTCCCTACTCCCAGGGTTTCTCTGTATAGCCTTGGCCGTCCTGGACTCACAGAGATCTGCCTGCCTCTGCCTCCCCACAGTGCTGAGATCACAGGCGTGTGCCACCGAATCCGGGTATAAAAATCTTAGTAACCTGAAACAATGGGCTTTGTTGAGCTGGTTTTAGCTCGCTGTGGGCTTTGTCACTGACTGTTATCCAGTGGCCAGAAGTCACTGAGGACCAGTAATGTGCTGTGTACTTCAGAATTTTCATAGAACTCCCTCCCAGCTTAACAAAGAAAACTACACCCACATTTTATCAGACTCACTGGATGTTTTGCCACCTACAATGTGGCTGCCTGTATTGATCAAAGTGTAGCTTATTACTCTTTGTGAGTTATACACACAGACAGACAACAGGGTGAAAGAACACATACTGTGAATTATGCAGCACAGTCACTTTAGGGTACCTCATGCATCCAAGACTTTCCCAGACACTTTCAGGTAACTGTGTCTTTTGCTTCCTGGCACTATAAATGTTCAATGGAAAGAAACCTTTCTCAATTCTTCAGGGCCATTCTCCCTGGAGATGAGCACTCACCAGAGGCTTCTAGATGGCAAGAACAACCAAGCCTGTCGAATCACCAAGTGTGATGAAAAGTTATTTGGCCAATGTACAAAATAAGAGTAAACAGTTTCTTACAGAAGAATCATGTCTCCAGACTGGATAGCTCAGGAACCTTTGAGGAAGCTAACATGAAATTCTCTAAGACACACTGCCATTTAAAACATAATTTTCAAATCCATATACTCTTCTGAATTTTCAAAGAGAAATGTTTAAGCCTTGGCTAAGACAGTACCATATCATCATTAAAACAACAACAACAACAACAACAAAAAACCCAGTTCTCTCTCTCTATGTGTGTCAGAGGTTAATGTAAGGGATCTTCTTCAACAGATCTTTACCTTATTTTTTGAAGCAGGGTCTTTCACCTGACCTGGAGCTTGCCAGACTCAGCCAAACTGGCTGGCCAGATAGCCCCAAAAATTCTCCTGCCTCTGCCTCCCAACTGGGCACCTCAGTACTGGCTCTTACGAGGGGGCTGCTGGCAGAATCCAGGTCACTGCTGTACATGAGTGACAGGACTTAACTGACCTTCTCCCTACCATCTCCCTAGCCCAGTAAGAAAGTTCTTTAATGCGGGTATAAAATGATCCACAAGACAGATTACTAAACAAGCAAACAACAAAAGCAAAATGTAAACATACTCTATACAAAATTTAACTCAAATAGATCAGGTAAACCTATACAACCTTAAAGAAAACACTGGAATTAACTGCGGTGCATTGTATTGGTCAGTGGATGGTTTCACAGATACCAGAAGCAGAAGCAATACAAGGTAAGATGGTAAATTAGATTCAATAAAAATTAAAACTTGTGTACTTCAAACGTTCAAGAAATTGAGACAAGAACTTACTAATAGAGTATATTTGCCAGCTGTGCCTAACTTAGTGAGCTGTAGGTAAGAGAGAGACCCTGCCTCTAGAGCAAGGGGTGTGTGTGTGTGTGTGTGACTGGAGGGGTGCTCAGGGGTTAGGAGCCCTTGCTGCTCTCACAGAGGACCAGTTCCTCACACCCACATGCAGTCTTACAACTGCCTGAAACTCCAGTTGTGGGAAATCTGACACCCTCTTCTGGCCTCCTCTGATACTGTAGGGGCATATCACATTGGCATACATGCAGGAAAATACACATATAAAATAAAAATAAATGTTTTAAAATTAAGTAAAAACAACCAAAGTATTTTAGATAGTGCCTGAGGAATGTCAGCGTTTGCCCTTTGGCCTATACCTATACACACACATATGTGGCCGGGGTAGAGAATGGGGCACAGGAGGTGTGGGAGGTTGAGGGAGCAGTCCGCTTTCCCTGGTCCCTTACCCCGTTTTTGGATTTCCTTAGAAAACCTGCCCTAGCCAGGCATGGTGGCACACGCCTGTAATCCCAGTGCTCAGGAGGCAGAGGCAGGCAGATCTCTATGAGTTTGAGGTGAGGTAGCCATTCCATAAGACCTGAGATGGTCACCTGCGTGCAAGTCATGCTGGCTCGCTATTCTTTTTGTTTTCAGCAGACACCTCCTTGTTTTGCTCAGTTAAACCTCCTGTTTTGCTCAGTTAAACCTCCTGCTTTGCTCAGTTAAACCTCCTGTTTTGCTTGGTTAATTTTCCTGTTTTGCTTGGATATGTTTACTTGAAAACCTATATAAGTGGTTTACTCTGTAATAAAGATGGCGCCTTGATCAGAATACTGTCTTGGCGTCACTTCTTCGTGTTCTCTGTCTCTCTTAATTCCCAGCCCCTTGTGCAGGCGGTTACTGTTGGTAGTCGAGGGCGACTACATTGAGGCCAGCCTGATCTACACAGAGAAACACTATCTCGATAAAGGAAAAAGAGCCTGCTCTGCTCCCAAAGACTTCTGAACTTTTTCATACCTTCCTGAAGTAAATATGATGTCATCAGCTCCTGAATCAAATTTTTCAAGCCCCTATTTCACAAAATCAAAATAATTCCCAAACACAAGTACATTAAATATGTTGCATAAAATCACCTTCAAGCTACTTACAAACGTTACCTAGTAAACAAATGAATTTGCGTCAGAGACTTGGTCCCACCCCAAGATATCTCTCAGTATATGCTTATGCACATATCCCAAAGTTAAAAGAAATCTCACTGTAGTGAAAACCATGGTGTCTTTAAAAGTGTAGTTATGTTACATAAGCAAACGGCAGCAGACTGTTTGCCTCATGCATGCTCTGGCAGGGGGGTATTTCTGCCAGCTGAAGATAGTTTAATTCTGGGGACTCTAGAGTGGGTGTAAAAAGAGCAGAGACCCGAAAGACGCGATGTGGCTGTTCCTCCTGCTGCTTCCTGCTCCTGCTGGTTTGTCAAACGGTCGAGAGAAAAGAGACAAGATGCTAGAGAGATCCTGACTAGACAAAGACTGAACTCAAACCCCCTAATCAGCAGGAAGTAGTCTAGAAAGATATCAACGTCCCCTCTCCCTACTAACCTTCTATCTCTTCTACCCCGTGTTGAGAAGGGTGATAGATGTAAGAACCCAAATAAAGAAACGTTTTTTAAAAAGGCCTACAAAACACTATTGGTCTTGTCATTTTAAAGAAGGGACATTCAACCTGGAGTACCTGCCTCATTCGGTTATTCCAGGACTGAAATCAATTAATGTTTGCAAAGGGCTCAAAATGGTACTTCCTTATCTGTGGTAAATAAGACAGTAGCTGCAAGAACATGTATTTAGACAGAATTTTGCCCAAAGGAAATTACTTATCAAGAGACATTAGCAGGTGAGGAGAATGAAATTAGAACATTTAGGATACATATGCATTAAACTGCAGGGGGGGGGGAACTCATTACTTTGTACCCTAACATAAAACAAGTAATAAAAGGCACACAGGTTCTCTCTTCTCCGAACAATTACCATTATTAGCAATGAGTGTAAAACCTTGGTCCCGCTTACTTCATGTACATTACTCATCTGTCCAAATGGTCTCTAAGCATCGAAGGACCTAGGCACCCTCAGTCTTCCACTATACCCTGGGACTTTTGCTAGTCTGAGGCTTGTGTGAGACCCTGGTTCAGTGTTTCTCAACCTGTGGGTCATGACCCCCTAGAGGGTCAACGAACATTTTCACAGGGTCACCCGAGACCGGAAAACAGTTATTTTCAATACAACTCGTAACAGTAGCAAATTACAGTTACAAAGTAGCAATGAAAATAATTTTAAGGTTGAGGGTGACAGCATGAGGAAGCGTGAGAGCCACTTCCCTGGTTACACGCCTGTGCAGCCATCAGCGCCTCAAACAGCTCAAGGTTCGCCCGGCATTCCTGTGCAGAGGAAGCCAGCAGGAGCTGAGACCATCCGGCACCTTCTCAACATGGTTGCTTATGGGAGCTCCATGGTCAGGAGGGAGTTCGTTTTCTCCCTTGGTCTCCCCCTGGCATTGCTGGAGCGAACACAGACCAGGGGCAAAAACTGCAAACAAAGCACAAACTAGAGGCTAAAGGGAAAAACCGGAAAAGAAAGATAAAGGTGGATAAAAGACCCATGAAGTAAACATCAAATTCCAAGACCTCCAGATGACAGGACTTAATTACTAAATGGAGGGCAGACACTTTTGGAGAAATTTTGCTGAGACCTGGAGCTTAGAGGTGTAGCTAAGGGGAACTGTGAGGTCTGAAGTCGGGTTTCTTCACAAGACAAACTCTATGGCATGTCTTTACCGCACAATAGTAAGAAAGATCTGACTGCAGCAGCAGAGGCAAGAACGGATGCAAGACATGGACACAGCGGTGGAGTTTCCCAGACTTGAGGGGCTGCCAGGTGCATAGAAGGAAGGGCCAGAAGTACTGGGAAGGGCAGAGCATTTGCCAGGAAATGACTCCAACAATGGACTGCGGAGAGCTGGAGAGGGAGAGAAGCAGCCAGGAAGTGGCTAATGCACAGAAGGGGGGGGGGGGTGGTGAGGGAAAGACCACAAGTCCTGAAGAGCACCAGTAACCTGCAGTGGGCTTGGGAGGTGGCACTGAAGAGCAGGGTGACATTCTGCGGTTGGCACGTTTTCTAGTAATGGTGACGGAGACATAAGAAGGGGGGGAGGGAGGGGCTAGCGCTCAGCAGTTAAGAGCGCTTGAGTGATCTTCCAGGGGTCCTGAGTTCAAGTCCCAACAACCAAGCGGTGGCTCACAACAGGCTGTAATGAGATCTGATTCCCCATTAATGTGCATGAATACAGAGCACTCATATACATAAAATACATGAATGAAGGGCCGGGGAAGGATAGAAGGCCAGACTGGCAAGAAACAACAGGCTGAGGCTGAGCACAATCCAGAGAAACAGGGACTTCCTGTAAGGCAAGGGATCATCCAGGGGAATAGCCCACAGGGAGATGACAAATGGAAGGTAAGTTGGGAGAAAGCGAATGCAAAAAGTAGTCACCTTCAGGCAGGCGTCTGCTTCCCAGGACCCCTGGGGCATGTTGGAATGTCAGGGTAATTTTTAGACCTCAATTTCAACATTTGTTTATGGTAAATTATCTATGTACCTTACAAGTTTAGAAAGCTTTTAACTATGATTTTATAAATTCAAGTCAACTGTAGTTGCTCTTACCGGCAATCCCAGCATTTAGGAGGCTAACACAGGAAGATTACTCTGAGTTCACGGCCAGGTTGAGTCTGAACCCAGTCTGGGCTACGTAGTGTGTGGGACCCTGTCTGAAACAAATATATATATAAATAAATTAAATAAAAGGTTAAAAATTCAAAAGTTCCTCCACTTAAAACTTCAGGTGCCAGGCAGTGGTGGTGCACACCTTTAACCCCGGCTCTCGGGAGGCAGAGGCAGGCGGATCTCTGTGAGTTCGAGGCCAGCCTGCTCTACGAAGCAAGTCCAGGACAGCCAGGGCTACACAGAGAAGCCCTGTCTCGAAAAACAAACACAAATTTCAGGTAACAACTTGCAGATGGAGCCATGCCGCCTGATGAAGGCACTTAACAAATACCTACTGAATTCCTGCAAGTCACAGGCACTTCCCTAGGCCTTGTGGTGGGATCTTCCTGAGCACTCTACACCAGTAAGAGTGGAAGTCAGGAGACGTCACTGGTGGATGGAAGCCAGGACAGCACCTGAAGAGCTTTGCTCCTGGGTCTGGTTGGTATTCAGGTTTTGTGCTCTAAAACCACGGGTGGGGTGGGCAAACAAGCAAGGTTCTATAGACACTTACTGGTGCTCAGCGGGTAGTTAAGGGCAACTGCCCATTGTTTCAGCTATTTTTCCAGGTCATTCTGTTTCAGGTAGCAAGTGAAGTCATGCTTGGCGACTGGGCAGTACAAGCAGTGCTTTAGGTAAATCACTAAATCGTCAGGTCTTTTAATAGTTGGTCTTTTCTACCTTATTCTCTTTCAGCCCTGGTGGTGAGTCATATCATCATTAGTGGAAAAGCCAAGAGAGAATAAACATGAAAACATGAAATAATCTCCAGTAGACAGAACACGAACCAGAGAAACAGGGCTGAGTGTGGTGTAAGTGGGTCAGTAGGCTTGTAAACAATTTTGCTCCCAGCAGGCGTGACTGCTGGCTGTGCACACGAACATTCTTGTGTACTCTGACTTCTCAGTCCAATATTCCTTCCATTTAACATTGGTCTAAACATGGACATACACAGCACTGATACGACTGTTACGCGTGGAAAGGGGAAGGAGAAAAGGGGAGGGTAGTGTGAGTTTTATTACAAGATATACGATTACAGAATGGACAACACTGGTCATTTGTAGAGTTTAATCTACTTCCTCAATGGCAGGCCTCTGCCCTGGAAAGCTAAAGTCCAGAAGAGCCCAGTCTAGTTTCAAGGCTGTACCTCTATCTCTACAATGTAACCGTCAGTAGCCTGCAACACTAACAGGTTTCAAGGCTGGACCTCCGTATCTACAATGTAACAGTCGGCAGCCTGCAGTACTGACAAGTGGTTGGACCACCTGCGGGGACTTACTTACAATGCCAGTCAACGGTGGGTGGGCCCACAGCCTGAGCTGCACCGCTTAGATTTGGGCATACTTCTTGCCCTCTATTTAAACATTCCGGATTCTGGGGATGGGTCACTGGATCTCTGTCTTCCCAACATGGCCACACTGAATACATCCCCATCTTCTACATTAAAAACAAAACAAAACGAAAAACCTATTGGTTTCACTGTTTTGACTTCTCAAGAACTGGGCATCCTAGGTAAAGCCTGTCACCCCAAGTTCCCTAACAGTTTCAAATACTTAACATCTAAGAAATGCTTACAGATACTTGCTCAGGAACTGGACAGAACTTGAGAAGCTGCTCCTGAAGAGTACAACGGTGTGTGCCTGTAGCCCCCAGGGGTCTGGAGGCGCAGGCAGGGCTGCTTGAGCCCAAGAGCTGAAGGCCAGTCTAGGCAACACAGTGAAAATAATCTCAAGAGCACAACAGTCAGGAGCGGTGTACGCCTTTAGTCCAGCACTTGGGAGGCAGAGGCAGGAAGATGCCTAGTTCGAGACCAGCCTGCAATGTACAGCAAGGGGCTCCCTGTCACAAAAGAACTTTCTGTAAAGGATGAACCCTTAAGTGTAGTATCTTCAAATAATCCCTGACTGGCCTCAAAATCATGGCAATCCTCCTGTCCTGAACCCTCAAGTATTGGGATTTTAGGTGTAAGACATCATGCCTGGCTTCTTAAAAAAAAAAAGACTGGTTTATTTTATATCAGAGGGGGTATAACACCAATTTCATTCATAACACCAATATCTGCTGCTTTTAACACCCTGAATTTAAGGTCATTCTGCCCTCCCTCAACAGCAATGTCTGACATAACACAATTCAGCCCACAAGAGTTCTGGTAAAAGGGAGTTTGGGTCTACTGTATGCTTCTTTGCTTAAACACAAGTACAACCCATAACAATACAAAAACAAACAGCAAGCAAAACACCTTTTTTCCCCCCTTAGGAAAAACAAGAAAACACGGAACAGATCCCATCTGATACACACAAAGTGAATCTTTGTCCATTTTCACATTTACCCTAGGTTAAATGAAAGCTGGTAATCCCAACAGAATCTCACCTATATTTCTGGTTCCAGAGACTACCACATTAAGAACTTTTACACAGCCGGACACAGTGGCACCCTGTGGCACACGCCTGTAATCCCAGCACTCAGGGAGGCAGAGGCAGGCGGATCTCTGTGAGTTTGAGGTCAGCCTGGTCTACAAATTGAGTCCAGGACAGCCAAGGCTACACAGAGAAACTCTGTCGCAAACCAACCAACCAACCAACCAACCAACCAACCAACCAACCAACCAACCAACCAACCAACCAATCAATCAACCAACCAACCAACAAAAAAAGAGACCTTTAACACTAAAGATACTGAATATTGGACATTGAACAAATTACATTTTGGACAACAAAAGAAATGGGGCGGGGAGTAACCCCCTCGTGTTTTCTCCGCAGTTCATCCTCTCTGTAACCACTACTTAACCGAATTTGGAGACAGAAACAAGTACTCTGCTTTGAACGAGACACACACACAAAGTTCTGGGGCAGACACCACTTGAGGCGCCTCATAAAACAACTCATCCAATTCACATAAACCAAGCCGGAGCCTTTATAAAAAAAACTTGAGTCTGGTTGTTTGGTAAGGGGCCGGGAAGGGTGCTTTTTAAATCCAAGTTAAAACACCCTTTGTAAGTGGTCCACGTTTTGTCAAATTATGGTACCTATGCTTGGCATCGGTATGAATTCGACTCAAACTTTCTAAGCCTTTGCATTTTAGTCCAGAAGCAGCATAAATTTCTTCTCTGTGATTTACAGACCGACCCCAGGGGTGAGATAAATGAAGAGATTCTGAGTTTTCTATCACGGAGGCTTAAGAATGCGTGTGTGCACATTCGAAACAGATCTTCCCAGGTAAAAAAGGAAAACACTGGCTTAAACAAGGAAATAAACCAACAAAGGCCCCACAGATGAAAAATCCTGCAACCTTCCGCCATCTCCCAAAGGTGGGGAGAACCCCAACCCCAGGGTCGGACTCCCGGGAGACCCCGAACGACCCAGAGTCACCAGGAGGCGACGGCAGGGGACTGAGCGCGAGTGGGCTCCTGCGGGTGCCCCCAGGGAGCTGCAAGATAGGGACCCCGCCCCCCCACCCCCGCACCCCCGCACCCCCGCAAAGGGATCCAAAGAAAGACGCTCCTCGACTGCGGGCCGCGCTCCCCGGGCGGCGCGCCGGGCCGCTGAGCGCGCAGGCCGCGCCCCCTCCCCTCTGCGGCGCCCCGAGCGCGCGCGCGGCCGCCGAGCCCCCGCCCGACCCCGGCCCGGCCCGGCAATCACTCACACAGCCCGAGCACCGCGGCCAGCACGGACCACAGCCAGCGCTGGCGAGCCGGCGCGGCGATCAGCGCCACGGCTCCGACGGCCTCCGCCATCCTGCTCCCGCCGCTCCGCTCCACCAGGCTTCCCGCTGCGGTCGGCTTGACCTCGCGGCTCCGAGTCGCGGCCGCGGGCGCCAGGACACCTCCGCGCCACCGCTCCCCGCTCCCGGCCCCAGCGGCCACCCGCCAGCCCTCAGCCCAGCCGCAGGCCCCGCCCCCGGGCCCGCCCCTCTGCCCGCTCATTGGTCCACCGCGCATCCCGTGAGGGAAACCATTGGACGACACGAGTGTCCCTCTAGCGAGGTCCCGCCCCCGGGTCCCACCCTTGGTGTGTCCGTGCTGCACGCCCGCGAGCCATGCCTCTGCTGCGGCCCTGAGCCCAGCCTGCCTGCGTGGCTGGCCGTGGGGTTGCCCTGCTGCACACCGCCGCCAGAGCTGCCCTCCCCGCTTAGGGGCCAGGCCCACAGTTCTCTTCAGGTTCCTCCCCGCGATCTCCTCCAAGTCCTGAGCTCATCCCTCACTAGGTTCTGTTTGGTTACTCCTGGCCTCACCTAAAGAAAAGCAATTAATTTAGGGACGGGGTATGGGGCGGGGCCTGGGAGTGAAAAGGAAGACAAGAGGCTTTCCCATTCAGTGGTCCAGACATAAAAGGACCCACCGTCCCTTTGACCTGTGCCCAGGGTCTGTCTTTGCCTGAACTGGACCATTCCTGTTGCAACCTGAGACGTCTCCATATTGCCCTAACCTCTGAGCAGCCCCTCTTTTAGCTTTCAAAAGACAGGAAAGGAATGGGAATTGGAAATCTTTCCCGCCACCTAGATCACCAGTGAAGGCTCTTACTGTTTGTTTAGCACATCAGCGTCCCTCGGCCTGTAAGTTAGGACAGGAGGGAGGGGGAAGGTGTCCCGCCTCGATTCTGAACTTCCCCCTGGCTGCAAGCGAGCTGCCCAACAAATCCTTAAAGAGCAGGATTCTGTGAACAGCCTCCAAAAGGTAAGGGGGGAAAAGAGAGGGACCAGAACATAGGAAAATCCAAGTAAGAGTCTTGGGGTAGGACAAGCTCTAGACAGGAACAAGACTAGAACCAGAGCGTCGGAACTGGAGTCCAAACTGCGGGGGGAATTGCAGCCTCCTGGTTCAGGGTGTTGTGGAAAGCCGGCCTTAACAGTGTCCTTCTGATGTCTGTGCTGTTCTAGGCTATTGACCATGTAGTAGAGCAAGTTCCTAATTTCCAGGCAATTAGAACCAGGAGAGACCATATCACAACTGCTTCATCCGTCCCAGGCTCTATCCCCAGGTCCTTCCAATGAACAGCAGTGTTACTTGAACTGTAGATGCCGCCCAGAGACTTCACTCTGGAGGGGCACAGGTCTCGTAGCTTAGGCAGCCCGATACTCGATTTTGAAAACAACGCTTTGGGTTCTCCTGTTGTTTCTTTGATGCTCGCTGTGTAGTCTTTAGTAGCCTTGAGCTTGCTTTGCAGACCAGGTTGGCCTCTAACAGAGATCTGCCCGCCTCTGCCTCCTGAGTGTTCAAATGAAAGGGTCCTGAATGCTGGGGTGAAAGGCATGTGCCACCACACTCACCTCAAAGCAATTCTTGATGAGAAAGCAAGTAAGGCCAGCTAATGGAAACAGCGGTTCTCATAGACATGTGTCAAAGCTTTACCGATTGTATGTGCACTTCAACATGGAAACCCTTGGCCAAGAGGATTCTGGGAAGGATTTATGAAAGATGTCATATTCGAGGTGGGCTTTTAATGAATGAAAAGTTTACTAGAGAAGTAGAAGCAAGCTGTGGAGGGTGAGTCTGAGAGAGGATTGTTTCAAGTTTGAGGACAGCCTAGGCTCTAGTGTGAGTTCTAAGCCAGCCTGCACCACAGAGCACACTACACTTAGAGAGTCTTATGTCAACAAATAAATAGATAAAAACAATAGGAAAAGCAAACTCAGAGGACAGGAAAATCTGCACCAGGTGTGCAACAGCTTTCAGTCTCGAGGGAGAGAAAAGGGAAAGAAAGAATGCTGACCTTATGTGCTGTGGTGGTATTTTGAAGACACTTAAGTTATTCTGTGGACGGTAGAGAGCAATGAAAGGGGAGTGAACACAGTCAGGTCTGTGCTGGGGGAAGGCAGTGCTTACCTTTCATCCTACCCTCAGGAGGCAGAAGCAGGCAGTCTTTGTGAGTTCCTTCTACCTAGCGAGTTCCAGGTCTGATGGGATTACACAGTGAGACCCTGTCTCAGAAAGAGAGAGAGATAAAGAAAGGCTTGAAAGAGCAGGTGGAGATGGAGAGGAAGGCAGCATTTCAGAAGCAGAAACAGATTGATATAAGATCCTATAAACCGAGTAGGAAATACAGTCAAGAAAAAAAGAGTTCTGATCTCTATCTGTCAACCTTGTCTTTAAGGTCAGTTTCTACTGTCTTTTCAGCCGGCTACTTCCTCCAGGTGGCCGCCTCCGTCCACAGCTGTCATCACCAACACCTACCAGGACCTTTGTCTGACATCTCCAGAATCCAGGAAATTTTGGTCAGGCTGTGCCTCAAGGTGGAGGACTAGATGGTGAGTAGGATAGAGGGTACATGGATGACTCCCTCATTGGTGGAAATGCTTCCGGAAAAGGTCAGATGGCCAAGGGACCAAAAGCACAATAATGACGGTGAAGAAGCATCTCCAACAGGAAACCAGCTTCACAAGAAACCAGAGGCCTAAAACAAGTACATCAGAGATGATATTAACTCACTTAAAATATACTCGGGGACCAGAAGCAAGAAAACGTAAAGCCCTTTATGACCCGAGCTACAGTAAGCACATCCTGGTCAGCTTCAATAACTACCAGTTTTGTTTTTTATGAGTAAAAGCATGCTGTTCTGAGCTATGGGACTCCAGACAGGATTTTTTTTATAATTAAATTTTTATTTTTTATATTAATTACAGTTTATTCACTTTGTATCCTAGCTGTAGCCCTCTCCCTCATTCCCTCCCAATCCCACCCTCCCTCCCTCATCTCCTTTCATGCCCCTTTCCCAGTCCACTGATAGGGGAGGTCCACCTGCCCTTCCATCTGACCCTTGCCTATCAGGTCTCATCAGAACTGACTGCATTGTACCCCT
Source organism: Pachyuromys duprasi (assembly GCA_028658305.1). NCBI lineage: Eukaryota > Metazoa > Chordata > Mammalia > Rodentia > Muridae > Pachyuromys > Pachyuromys duprasi. The sequence continues at coordinate 25,625,886 of CM053759.1, read as the reverse complement.
TTGTGGTTTGGCAAGGCTGCTTCCTCCCTTGGGGGCAGGGTTCGGTGGTCAAAGAGCCAGCCACTGGGTTCATGTCAGAGACAGTGCCTGTTCCCCTTACTAGGGCACCCACTTGGATACTGAGCTACCATGGGCTATCTGAGTAGGGGTTCTAGGTTATACCCATGAATGGTCCATGGTTGGAGTATCACTCTCAGAAAAAAACCCTGTGTCCAGATTTTTGGTTCTGTTGCTCTCCTTGTGGAGCTCCTGTCCTCCCCAGGTCCCACTATCTTCCCCCTTTTTTCATTCCCTGCACTCTGCCCAAAGTTTGGTTATGAGTCTCAGCATCTGCTTTGATACACTGCTGGGTAGAGTCTTTCAGAGGCCCTCTGTGGTAGGCTCCTGTCCTGTTTCCTGTTTTCTCTTTCTTCCAATATCCATCCCGTTTGTCTTTCTGATAAGGACTGATCATCTTATCCAGGGTCCTCCTTCTTGCTTAGCTTCTTTAGGTGTACAGATTTTAGTATGTTTATCCTATATTGTAGGTCTAGTATACACTTATTAGTGAGTATACCATGTGTGTCTTTCTGCTTCTGGGATACCTTGCTCAGGATGATCTTTTCTAGATCCCACCATTTGCCTGCAAATTTCACAATTTTTTTTTGTTGTTGTTTTTAATTGCTGAGTAGTATTCCATTGTGTAAATGAACCACGATTTCTGTATCCACTCCTCTGTTGAGAGACACAGACAGAATTTCCTTTAAGAATGGTTTAGAATTGAAAAAAAAAATGTGAATAAACTGAGTAATAACATTGGCTCTGTTGCCAGTCACCAAACTTGCCTGCTGCTTGCCGTGCATATAACACCGGAACCCAAGACAAATGAGACTGATGTCATCTTGAACTCTTCTTCAATTTTGACTGTGATTTTTTTTAGAGTAGAGGTAGAGGCATGCAAAATATAGACAGATACATTATATATGTATGTATATATATAATATAATCATGCCGTGTATTGTGTCTAAAAATAAGGTCTATTTAAACAAAATGTTAGTACAGGAAAATGAAACACCGTGATCTGCAGGTTGCGGCAGAAAAATGCTCTGAACTCTGAATGGATGACCAACCGTTAGACCCAAAGAGGAGTCCAAGGACTGCCGTGATGGCTCATCCCGTAAAGACACTTGCCATCATGCCTGATGACTTGACTTCAGCCCCTGGCCTGCCATGGTGGAAGGGGAAGATAAACTCCTGGGATTTAAACTCACGTACACACTGTAGCCCACGCACACTACATAAATAAATGAAAAAAAAATTTTTTAAAGTTATGAATTTGAGTTCTGGTAGATTGAATGAAAATGGCCCCTATAGGCCCATATACTTAAATACTTGGTGGAACTGGTTGGGAAGGATTAGGAGGTGTGGCATTATTGGAAGAGGTGTGTCACTGGGGTGGGCCCTAAGGCTTCAAAAGCCCACACCACTTCCATTTAGTGCTTGCTTGTACTTTCTCTGTCTGTCTGTCTGTCTGTCTGTCTCTCCCCCCTGATGCTTGTGGATCAGATGTGAGCTGTCACCTACTGCTACCTACAATGCCACATCTGCCTGCCGCCGTATTCTCCAACCCTTTGGAACGGCAAGCCCCAACGAACTCCTCTGTAAGTTTTCTGGGTCATGCCATCTCTTCACAGCAACAGAAGGTGGCTAAGGCACCGGGCCATCTTGAGAAGGGTTTGCCCAAGCAAAGTTAGTTTCATTAACAGTCCTGTAGAAAGAAACGCCTTAGTGAAATATCTCTTATCCCGAAGAGATATTTTTGCTAGAGAAGTTTGAGTCTGGAAATTAAGGTTTTCGTTTCTTCTGAGCCTGCAGACAGAAAAGTATGGGAGTAAGGGCAATCAGGGCCTCAGAGGAGTAGCAATGACTAAAGGAGTCGTGTGGACAGTGACGGGGCAGAGGCGCAGCTTGGTCATGCTGTCGTCCACTGCAGCCCGAGAACGTTCCCTTGTTTTTTAGGAACCTCGCTCAGGTGAAACTGAATCCTCAGCTTCTCCACAGCAGATTTCAACATGAGCCTGGATGGCTAGGGGTTGGAGTTTGTAGAAAGGCTTAGACTGTAAGCAGCAGGTTAAGAGGAGACCGTGGTGCTCGGGAAGAAAGCCGCATGCGTGCTTCTCAGAGAGGCACCCTTCATTATCTTTAAGATAGTTACAGATAGGGTCTTGGTGAGTTTTTGAAGTTAATCACCTTCAACAGATTGCAGAGAAGCTAACTTCTTAAAGAATTTACCTACATTTATTTCAGGTGTGTGGGAGGCGTGCACGCTGAGGCAGTCAGGGCGTGTAGCAGTCAGGACGTGGGGGGAGTGAAAGGAGCTGGCCCTCTTCTCCCACGTGGGCTCAGGGCACTGAGATTGTCAGGGCTGGTGGCAAGCACCCTTACCTCCTGAGCCATCCCAGGTCCTTGCTAAAGAGGTTAAGAAATGAGACCACGGGCTGTTTCCTGAGGTCCTCCTGACAGCTGAAACGTTAAATCATATATCATATTCCAGTGAGCTGATAGCTCACTGAGGTGCAGGAAGTTAGGGTATCATTAGAGTAAATTAAGTTACGGGCTAGAGGTAGGGTCCAAGTTCGGTTCTCAGTCCTCACCAGAGGCAGCCCAGAACTCTACCTCCAGGTGGATCCAACACCTCTGGCCTCTGAGGGCACCTTCACTCGCATAAACACACACACACACACAATACTACAACTAATAATAATAAACCCACAGTTTTATAAACAAAACCAACCAACCAAACAGTGACAACAACAAAATGCCTCAGAGTTAAGAGCATTATTTGTGAGATTACCAGTCAATGTCTGGTGGAGGAATGGGGTCCTACCCAAGGTCACACACATTCAGGCCACAAGCCTGGTTTACTGCTATGTTAACATAAAATGTCTTATGTGCAAAAACTTTTAAAATTATCTGTAGTTGGCAACCTTTCTAGCAAACACAGTGGGGTTCTTGCTTCAATCAGAATCTACAGGGGCTGTTTCCTTTCCACGGCCCTATAGTTCTCCCTGTCCTTCTATCCTGGTCCAGAAGGATATATGCTACTAGGCATTTCATTCAGCGTATCTGGGGGAAGAAATGGTCCTCAGGACTCAGACTCCCTGTACCCTGCAACCACCCTTGTCCTTTCCCACAAGGACCTGATTCTGGGGAAGGACGTGCCCAGGGCTGGGCCCGCAGGCTGTCCTCGTTCGGTTTTATATGCTGTGGTAAACAGCATGGCCAAAAGTCCACTGTGGGAAGCCGAGGCAAGAGCTCACGGCACCAGGGAGGACTGCTGCTGACTGGCTTGCTCCTGTGTCTTGTTTCAGTCTGCCAGGACCAGCTCCCAGGGCTGACACTGCTCAGAGGGGGCTAGGCCCTCCTCGAAACAATCACTAATAGGACAAAGCCCCACAGACAAGCCCACGGGCCAATCTGATGGGGGTAATTCCTCATCTGAGGCTCCCCCTTCTTCGGTGACTCCGGTTTATGTCAAATTGACAGGAGCCATCCAGCCACCAGCATGGAAGCATCACATTCCTTCCACCAAGACAGAAGCTTTTCCACCGGGAGGCAGCCGCTACTCTTGAGTTCTACAGTCGATTTCTTTCCTCTCCGTTGTAAGTGAGATAGTCTAGTATCTGGACGGCAGAGAGTAAAAGATAAACTCCTTTACTGGCTATGGGGGCTCATACTACCCCAGAGACCAGGCAAGCCAGGATTGAGAGCATTTCATTGTGCTGCCCTGAAGCGGAGATGAACTCTACGCTAGCTACAGTGACTCCTGGTAGAGCAGGATAGCAAATACCCTGAGTTTGTGGACAGTAACATTCACTGCTTTATTTGGGAAGTGAGACTCCTGTGGTGTCTGGGGTACATTTTTTCCCCCGTTAGATTTCCATGAATAAACTCTCCTGGCATCCAGAACTATTAATATTCTAAAGAGTATTCGCACCATTTTTGCCCAGAGCCCTAAGAATTAAAGTTTCAAATAAAACAAAGGGCAGAGACTGCACATGAGAATCCCAGTGTTGTGATTTTCTGTTGTCAAACTCTAGGGGGAAAAATGACAATTAAAGATCAAGAACCTCGGTGTGCCAAGTGTTTGCCAAACGAATGGGCAAGAAACAAATGAGTTAGCTGAGGAATACCATATACGTAAAACGAATGAGTCTCTTTAGGATAACCCGTGCCGCCTGTTTGTAATTTCTCACGGGTTTAGCTGTTTGCCAGAATAGCGATTCTCAATGACTTCCTCAGAGTGCCAAAATACACATTGATAAGGAATTTGGGACAAATTATGATCACTCAGAATTACTTGATGTTTATCGTAAGCAGCAATGAGAAACATTTAAAGATCTAATATACTTAAGAAACTATGACTTTTTAAAATACAGCACACAGGATCCATGCCATTCTTCATTTTGTTTCAATCTTAGCATATGGTGTGCGCTGCTGAAGAAAGCATGAGCTGGGATTTCTTTGTCTAAGGATAATGAACAACCAGAGCACAATTACACAATCAGTTGCCAGTTGAACAATAGAATTAGGTTTGGTATTGGGTGTCCCTGAGAAAGTATAGGAGGCAAGATTGCAACTCAGGCCTGGTGTGATGCGTGCTTTTAAATAAATTAAATTAAAAATATAAAAATCATAGTGGTTGGGAGGCAGAGTTGGTGGAGTTCCGTGGATTTGTGGACAGAACCTGGTCTATACAGTGAGTTCCAGGCTACTCAAGATTGTACAGTGAGACTACGTTCAAGAAAAAAATATTAGCTTTGATATGTTAAAAGAATTCTTCCATGCTCTGGGATTTAACAAAACAAAACAACAAAAAGTCCCAAGCAAAAGTTCAAGGATGGAAAGGTGCGGACTTGAAGAGCAGTATTTTAAAATATGTAATATCGAGAAGTAGAGAATTTCACGGAAACTGGAAAGTGTGAAATTCTGAGACACAACACTGAAAACTCAGTAAACGGCATTTGCCGCTCGGACACTGTCACATACAGCTCATTAGCTACAAAGACAAAATTCTGGCTTCCAGAATAATAGGTCAGTATTACAGTGGTAATGGTGTTGTTACACTTTCCGGCTCCCTTGACTTTCAAAGGACAAAAACAATAAAAAAGGAAAATCTAACACTAAGTATGAAACGCAACCTGAAGAATACAAACGTCACCATGTGCGAATGGCCACGAGGGGGCGCCACACTAAATCGTTCCATAGACCTTTACGATGATGGGAGAAGAGAAGACACCGTGGCTCGTTGGTCTAGGGGTATGATTCTCGCTTAGGGTGCGAGAGGTCCCGGGTTCAAATCCCGGACGAGCCCTGCTTTTTTCTTTTTTTTTTTTTTTTTAACTTTTTTCGAATCATAAAGGCAAAAAACCCTAAGATTGCTCCCCGTAAAGGTTTCCCAGCCGTGACCGGCAGCGCGGGTGCAGCCGGGTTGAAAGCCCCGCACCCGGGCCGCTCCGTCGTCAAGGGGCGCTGCCCGCGGCTTCCGGGACGACGCCCTGCCAGTCCCGACGCTCCTGCCGCGAGCGGGGGCGCCCGGGTCGCCCAGCTTTCCGCGCGGGGCGAGCGAAACCCGGGGACCAGAACAGTGTCACCGGGTCCTTTGGACGAGATGCGTACGAAAAATGAAACCGGTTACAACCTCCGACGGAGTTAAAGGGGGAGGGAAAAGAAAAGGCAAAACTGGGGCTCGTCCGGGATTTGAACCCGGGACCTCTCGCACCCGAAGCGAGAATCATACCCCTAGACCAACGAGCCGCTCCCAGCAGCGGCGCTCCCGGGGCCTCTCTTCAGCCTCCCTCGGGCCCTCCCCGCTGACCTGGCCGGGGAAGCCTCTTCCTGTGCGCAGCCCTCTGGGTTCCGAGGCGCCGGGCCCGGAACCGGTTCCCGCCGGGCCGAGGGGAGCCGCTCGGGAGCGGGGTAGCCGGGGCGGGCGGCGCCCACGGCGAAGCCCCGCTGGGGTCGCCCGCGGCCGCCGCAGGGAGCCGGCCTGCACGGGAACCTGCCGGGAGCGAGGCGGAGCGGGAAGGGAGCGTGCCGCGGTCCGGCTCGGGACAGCGCCGCCTGGGGTTCTGGGAATTGTGGTCTTTCCCCGAAATCCCGACCTTGTCAGCACTTTGTCCTGAAGCCCTCCGAAGCAGTCCTGTTGTCCCGTTTTGCAGCAGAGGGGACAGGGGTCCAGAGACCTTCACTCAAGTAAGTGGAGCTCCGGGATGGACCCTCGAGCTCCTGGAAGGAGGGACAATGGGGCGGGGAGCGGGGTGGGGGGAGGGGGAGCCCGTGGCGCGGTTGCTCTTTTCACTTGCTCGTGCCAGGCTCTCTGCTCCTCCCTGCCTCCTCTGTCCCACCTCTTAATGCTACTAAACGTCTCTGTATCTCAAGTCCCTATATTGAAGGCCAGCCTGGGCTACATGAGCACCTGTTTCAAAAATTATTATTATTATTATTTCAAAATTCACACACAAAGTTACTTGAAACGGATACGACAGTGCAGCCTGAAACATGTTCACACCGATAAACAATAAACGTCGACCAGCAAATCATTGTGCCGGCTACTGTCCTACGAAGGCACTCAACAGACAAAATAGATACATAGATACAGGCGAACACGGGTCTGAAAGTGCTCACAAATAATAAGTGACCCATTTGGTAAACTTACGTGCATCATGTTTGCAACTTAAGGAAAGTATACCTGGAAATATTTCAATGTAAAAGGCACAATGACCCGGCGTGGTGCCACCGAAGAGGAGGAGGCAGGTGGCTCTGTGTGAGTTCCAGACCAGCCAAGGCTATACATAGTGAAACCGTGTCTTAAAAAAGAAAGAAAAGAAAAGTCACATTGAAATACTAATTAACAGTCTTACAAACCCCTCTCTTAAGGAAACAGCTGATAGAAATGTCCTGCTGCACATCAGTCATTTCTGTTTTAACTTTGGAAACAGATCTGCCCACGTAGGTTTTGGAATCTTTGAACCCTGGCCTTCCTCCACTGTGGCCAGACCCTGCCTCATTCAAAATACAGTTTCTTTAGGAAATGGGGTGGCCCAGTGTTGCCAATGAAAAAGAACCACCCTAAACCTGACATAAAATCGGTTCACTTTGTAGGGGCCACCCATGTTCCCACTCCTTCAGTGCTGATTCACATCTGCATGGATTCTCCAGTTAAACCCGCCGCTCCCAGCATAACTAGCATTGACGTCTCCAGAGACAAACTGCTTATCCTAAGCGTAAGACGTCGGTGTCTAGTTCTCTCGCGGGCGCTCTTCTGTTGTATTTTCATTTATTCACTTATCCCATGCTGATTAATGCACCTATTTTGATAACGTGTTGAAAAGCCTCCACATATTCCTGCAGTCCTGTGGTTGCGGCTGGAATCGACACCTTTTTTCCCTGATAGTCCTTAGGCGCCTTGTGTATTCTTTTGGCTAACACTATCCAGTTTAATTCCAGATATTTCTTCCCTAACAGGAGAACTTAGGATACTATGAAGGAGAGAAGCTGTCCTCTCATTTTCAACAGTTATATCCCCATTTGGTCTCTCAAATTGGTCATGTCTTCTATCCAATTATAACTTGGAGGTCACTATCCCAATAACGAGACAGAGGGATGCCAGACCCAGATTATGGAAGAACTGTTTTCCAGCGGGCACCTCTATTTCCCACGGGGGATCCTGCACAGTCTTTTTTTTTTTCCTCTTCTAGACTTTTGTTTGTTTGTTTGTTTTTTTCCGAGTAGGAATGTAGCTCGGATGGTAGAGTGCTGGCCAGTTGTATAAAGCCCCAGGTTTGATGCTCAGCACTTATAAACCAGGAGAAATGATTCATGCCTGTACCTGGTGCTCAGGAATTGGAGACAGCAGGATGATTAGAAGTTCAAGGTACTGAGTTAGAAGCCAGCCTGGGATACTGAGGTTCTATTTCAGAACAAAACAAATATGCACTGAGAAAAATTAAAAGAATTTTTCTCAGTGCATGTTTGTTTATATATATATATATGTGTATATATATATATATATACTACTTTATTTAATTTTATGTTTCCATGTGTACCGTATGTGCACAGTGCTCATAAAGGACAGAAAGTTGTAAGCCATCACATGGATGCTGGGAACTGAATCCACGTCCTTCACAAAAGCAGTAAGCCCTTAATAGCTGAACCATCTCTCCAGCCCCAAGATAAGTTATAAAACTGTGTATGTGTCTACTTGTGGCAGTTTGAATAGGAATGGCCCCATAGATTCATGTGTTTGAATGCTTGGCCCATAGGGAGGAGCACTGTTAGGAGGTGTGGCCTTGTTGGAGTGGGTGTGGCCTTGTTGGAGGAAGTGCGTCACTGTGGGTGCAGGCTCTGAGGTCTCTTATATGCTCAGGCTATGCCCACTGTAGCACACAGTCTCTTCCTTGCTGTCTGTGGATCAAGATGTAGAACTCTCAGCTCCTCCAGGACCATGTCTGCCTGCACGCTGCCATGCTGATAATGTTGATAATGGACTAAACCTCTGAAACTGTATGCCAGCCCCAATTAAATATTTTCCTTTATAAGTGTTGCCTTGGTCATAGTGGAACCCTAATAAGACACTATTCAAGAATGACTGGTAACATAACAAAAGTGCCTACATCACAAATTGGGCTCTTTTGTGTCTTTCTACCATATGCTTCCAGAGATTATAAATAATACAGTTTCTGCCATTCCTGGAAAGGCAAGGCCAACCTCAGAAGTGCCTAATGCCATCCAGCGCCCTGGCTTTCTCAGACAATAGTGGTTAGTGCCAGGGATCCCCAGTATCTGAAGAACATTGTTTTCCTGGAAAGGGATTAGTTTCTGTATCTTAGTAACTCCTGTTCTTTGAGTAATAACTATGAAATCATTCTAGAATCTTGTTTTTGAATGTTCCTTAAAGGGTAACTCAGTTCACTCATTAAAACAGTGTTTTGATTACATTTATTTAGCTCATGTGTGTATGTGTGTGTGTGTGTGTGTATGTGTGTTCGCACATGTGCATGCACCTTGGTACGTGTATGGGGGTCAGAGGACTACATATGGGAGTCAGTTTTCTCCTTCCACCATGTGGGTCCTGGGAATTGAACTCAGGGTGCCAGATTTGACAGCACACACCTGCTGAGCCATCCCGCCAGCCCCAACCCATTCATTCTTTAGCACATTAGCAATGGTAAGTATGTAGAAGCTGGAGTTATTACTCACGTGAGTAACCCAGGAAGGTCAGAGCTGACCTGGCTAATTTAATTTTATGTACATTAGTGTGAAGATGTCTGATCCCTTGGCATTGGGGTTACAGACAGTTGTGAGCTGCTTATTGGGTGCTGGGAATTGAACAGACAGTGCTCTTATCCACTGGACCATCTCCCCAGCCTCCTGGCTCTTCTTAAGTAAGGGCTTACCAGTGTAGTGGTGTACACCTTTAATCCTAGGATTTGGGAGACAGAGGCAGTTGGATCTCTGTGAGTTTGAGGCCAGCCTGGTCTACAAAGCAAGTCCAGGACAGCCAGGGCTTGATACACACAGAAAAACCCTGTCTCCAAAAAGCAAAAGCAAACAAACAAAAAAACCCACAACAAATAAACAAAAAACCCTCAAACACTGACAGATGTGAGATGACAAGACGGGGACTTAAATCTCACTTGTTTTTGCTTCTTTGTTTATTGTTTATTTATAGCCTAGGCTGGCCTCAGACTAACCAAGTAATGCAGGCTGACCTTGAACTCATGGTAATCCTTCTGCCATTGTGGGCAAACAGGACAGGAACTGAAACGACATGCCCAGCCCATCACAGCATTAAATTTTTGTGTAATCCAAAACTGGAAGATAATGCTGTTTTTCTAGTCATGCATTCCTTTACTTGACAGTAGTCTAACTACTTCCTAGTTGACTGAGCCCTGGCCCAAACCTGCATGGCTCGCTTTCTTGTGGGTGATCTCTATGCTAGAGTGAAGCCAGCAGCCTCTGTGGGTTCTTGTGTCCTGGCTAGTTTTATGTCATCTTCATACAAGATAGAGTAACTTCAACTGAGAGAATGCTTCCATAGATCCAGCTGTAGGCCATTTTCTTACTTAGTGATTGATTGACGTGGAAGGGCTGAGCCTTCCGCCATGGCCTCTGCATCAGTTCCTGCCTCCACGCTCCTGCCCTGTTTGAGTTTCTGTCCTGACTTCTTTCAATAATGGCCAATGATATGGAAGTGTAAGCCAAATAAACGCTTTCTCCCCACTTTGCTCTGGTCACAGCAACAGAAACACTAAGAGACCCAAGGAACTAATTCTATATGAAGCTGAACTAGTGTCTTGCTTAATTTTTATGGTCAGTTTGACACAAGAGAAGGGAAGAGAGAACCTCAATTAAGGAATTGTCCAGATCACATTGACCTTGGTTGTGGCTGTGAGAATTTTGATTAGTGATTTGATTAGTCTTGATTAGTGATTGATATGGGAGCACCCAGTTTACTGTGGGCAGGTGGGCCTGCCTGGGCTGTAAAAAAAGCTGGTTGAGCAAGCCATGGAGAATGAGCCAATAAGGAGCGTTCCTCTGTGATGTCTGCCTCAGTTTCTACTTGATTTCTTCCCTGACTTCCTCCACTGATGGACTGTGAAAGTGTAAACCAAACAAACCGCTTCCTCCACAAGTTGCTTTTGCTCAGAATGTTTTCTCACAGCAACCGAAAAGCAAACTAGAGCAAATGGTATCTTCTAAATTGGGCAGGTCTCCTCCTCCCCCTTTCTGCAGGGAGAATGCAGTATGAAGTTCAAGTAAAACCGCCTGTAATCCCAGCACTGAGGGAGGCAGAGGCAGGTGGATCTCTGTGAGTTCGAGGCCAGCCTGGTCTACAAAGCAAGTCCAGTACAGCCAGGGCTACACAGAGAAACCCTGTCTGAAAAACAAAACAACAAAAAGAAATGCAATTAAAACTAGAAAGGCCATCGAAGGATGTCCTACTCTTCTGCCTGTCTTGTGGAAGAATGTTTTCTTTCAAACCCATAAAGAAATCCAATCGAAACAAGAGCTTCCTGGCCTGGCTGTGACAGTGTGTTTACCTAAGACACTGACTCTGAGCATAATGCATGTTAGTTAGTGAAGCCCCATCTGGCCTCAAACCTTTTGAAACCTTCCGGCCTCAGCCTCCCCAGTGAGGAAATCACAGGTGTGAGTCACCACACCTCACTTCAGATGATCTTTAAACCCAAATATACTCTCTAGGCGTGGTGCCAAATGCCCTTAGTGCCAGCACTCAGGAGGCAGAGACAGGAGAATCTCTCTGAATTTGAGGCCAGCCTGGTCTACAAATCACTCTCCGGGACAGCCAGAACTATAGAGAGACCCTGTCTCTCCACCCCTGCCCCAAACAAAACAAAACACAACAAAACAAATCAAAACGCCACCCAAATGTGGAATCCTTTTCATCCACTACAGAGGTGCAGCATGCAGTCTTGAGTGCTTCAAAAAGGGGGAGCACAAGTTGCCAGAGGAGAGCAGAAAGAGTGTCTACCCTTTAGAGATACCCTGCCAAGAGGATACTTAGTAACGAAGAACCCCTCGGAATCCAGCTGCTTTCTTTCTTTTTAAAAAACATTTATTTATACATATGAGCATTCAATTTGCATGTATGCCTGCATGACAAGAGAGAGCATCAGATCCCATTATAGATGGTTGTGAGCCAACATGTGGTTGCTGGGAATTGAGCTCAGGACCTCTGGAAGAGCAGACAGTGCTCTTAACTGCTGAGCCATCTCTCCAGGCCCATAAACAAGAACAAACAATGTAAGTAAGGACGGAGCTGAGATTTGGGGGGATGGTACCTTGACACCATCAAGCAGGTCCCTCTGTTGTTACAATGTCACCACATTTTAAAGTTGTTTCTTTCTCTTCTGCTACTACATGCTTAGTGCCTTTAGGACACGGTTTCTTTTTTTTGTTTACAGTCTGTCCCTTGCTTTTGCACCTTTCACACTGCACACAATCATAAATTATCACAATTATGTGCCCTGTATCCACAAAGCAGTCCTGTGAGCATGGAAACAATCCACGGAGATACACAAATAAAACCACATGTTCTTCCAGGGTCAGACATACCTAGAGATGGATGACAATATGCAGATCTCAAAAAAAAAAAAGTCTGGCTCATACTTTCCCCCAAGTTCTGTTAAAAGTTCGAAGTTTATAAAGTATATGAAATTGTCAGGTTGAAAGCTTGTTACATCTTACAAACTATTTAAAAAATTGTTCTGAAACAACATATCTCACATTTTAACATTATCATGGAGCTGGACATGGTGGTGCATACCTGTAATCCCAGCACTCAGGAAGACAGAGGCAGGAGGATCTCTGTGGGTGTGAGGCCAGCCTGGTGGTCTACAGAGTAAGTTCCAGGACAGCCAAGGCTACACAGAGAAACCCTGTCTTGAAAAATTGAAAAACCAAAACCAAACCAAACCAAACCAAAACAAAAAAAATTATCTTAGAATTAGGAAATCTATAAATTGGTATCACTAATGACATTGGCCTTTTTGTCTGTGAGACTGATTCCTGAAGCCAGAGTTGGTGTGACCTAATGAATTTCCAGGAAAACAATCCTAGAAGACAGCTTTGTACCTCGAGACACAGAACTAATCAACTGAGAATAAGGACCAACCCTTAAGATTCATCATTTATTTAGGTTAACATTTCTTCAGCAGGAGTGTGTGAAAATGGGAGGGGACAGGAGGGGGGAGGGGAACAGAGGATCAGAGAAATGGGTATCAGACCCCCATCCCTGCAAACTCTCTTTCATCTCCAGACGAGAGTTCCTGATGCAAACAGGCAGAACCCCATCTCGCACCTCCTGAGTCCAGGAGAACTTGGACTTGGATGCTTACTGAGAACTGGGTGTGGTGATGCATCCCTACAATCCGGAGGCAGAGGCAGGGGTCCAGCCTGGGCTACATAGTGAGTCGAAGGCTACATGGTGAAATTAGAAAAAAACAAAACCAAAAGGAATCAAAATCAAACAAATAAAACATTCCTAGAGAAGCAAAGAGAGATGTTCTCAGAAGACAAGATGCACAGTGGACTCTCAAGGTCAGTCATGTCATGTTCAAGTGTAACATTGTCGCAGAATGCGACCCATGCTCGTTGCATCATGCAGGCATACTATGGCACCTTCAGGGGAGGAAATGAAGCACAAAGTCACAGGACTTCCTGTGCCTTGACAGGATGGGATGAGATGGGGCCAGTCACCCCTTCTTGTCATCAGTCGGACTATGTGACAGGAAAGGCTCCTGCAAGTTTTCAAATGTTTTAATAAATATCTCTTTGGGTCCAATGATTTTGAAATTGGTTGGCTGTTTCCCATTTGGAGGAGGCAGAAAGATTGTCTTGAGGGCTTTGATATGTTTTCAGTTCTCTGTCACTTAGAGGATTTTACTTTTCACAATACTATCCTCTTTAGCTAACATTGGCTTAAGTTGCCGCTGAGAACCCATAAAAACTTTAGAAGAATAAAAAGGTGGTAACTTCACCGGAGTTCAACAAGAGCCTAGTTGGGGAGGTCAGCTGCAGGAAGAGGTGGGTGAACAAAGAATGGCCAGCATTGCCGAGGAGTGGGGACCAAAGCAGATTCCTTTAAATATGTCTTACTCTGAGTCAAGTCCATCAAATGACACAGACTCCAGATGATAAAGCTCTACTGTCCTCAATGCTCATCTCCAAGGAGGAAGCATCCGGTGTGGCTGATGGGGGACAATCCACCCCACATCCTGGGCTGAGTCCAGATGCTCAGTGTAGTCTGCTTCTGCAGTGGCTTCATGTGCTGCCACTTCGGCTATTGTTGTGGCCATTGCCAAGGCGATGCCTCCGGTGGCTTCGTCACTGACACCATGAGCTCTTCATCACATTCGAGTATCCTCCATGGGCATGTCATCCTGTGGACAGAGGAAAAAGACTGACACTCAGCAGAGCTCCTTGGGGACGTGAGGTAAGGCGAAACCCAGAAAGCAGAAGTGACCAGGAGGCAATATGCCTGATGCATTTATTCACATGCCACTTAACTGTCATCACACCCATGGGAGTTAGGCAGTTCTAGTAACTCTATGCTATCGGTGGAACAATTAAGGCACAGGGAGAGAAATGACCTCCTAGGGTCACACAGCTAGCAATTGGTAGAGCTGGCTCTTAATCCCAGGGACCAGAGCTTGATCCCTTCTTTGTACCCTGGCTTTGTTTTCCCCCATTGCCTTTTCCACCCAATGTCATCTTCTTGAACTGCCACTTCAGATTTTTGGCAACAAAAAGAGTTGAAAGAAAAGACTGCCCGGCTGGACTGTGACGGAGGCTGAGACCTTGCTGGGCTTACATGAGCCCTGGTTTTGGTCCCCAGCACCACAAACAAGAAATAGAAGCTTGATATATAGGATGCAGCAAAGGCGCTATTTGCCCAATGTTTCTCCAAAAAAGGCTTTCCCATTTCCTTCCATGTTAGGACCTTATTTTCACCCATTTTTAGCTGAGAAGTAGACATGTTTACAAATTGCCTAGGGTTTGTGACGTGGTCCATTCTGGTGGGTTAGACTGAATACAGGCAAGTACATGAAGAGTTTCTCATGTTTTTGCTGGGGTGGTCATGGATGCCCAGGGAGGAGATGGGAGATGATGAGGGGTCCCAGGCATCAGCCATAGCTGGGATCATGGAGTCTAAACATCACCCAGCAGCATGACAGGCCAAGAAATGTGAACTGAGTTCCTTCTAAGCCGTAGCAAGCTTTTGGGGTAGCCCAGTGGCTAGCAAAGTCCATTTTAGGAAGAGAAATGTGGTGCTCACGTAGAGGGTAGGTCTGGAGAACAAAGATTCAGGTGGGAGAGAAGTGTAATTATAGAGAGAAGGAGCCGCCCAATGCTGGCATGGCAACTGAGCTGAGGTTGGAGAAGAAAGAGATGTTGGGGAAGGACAGTTAGGTGGACAGGGTACAGGTGGCGTGCAGGGAAGGCACCCCAATGAGAGCCAGAAGGGATAAGGGCCCCAAAGGCGAGTGAGTGACCTTTGAATTTCCTGAGGGGAAGAAAGAGGAGACAGTTAGTTGGTAAATACTCAGAGAGTTTGAGGTATAGGGGCACTCTCAGGACGTGTATCTCTTGCTATGGAGGAAAAATAAAAATTCAAGTCAGACTAGAAAGCAAGAATGAGTAGGAGAAGCAATCAAGCCAGGCAGTAAGGAAGTCATATTCAGGGTCTGCACATCAAAGCCTTCTGTGGATGCTTGTCTCTGGCAAACTGAAGGGCTGGGTGGGCGCTGGGGTGCTTCATGGCTTCTTGAGAAGAGCTTGTTGAATTCACTGAGCACAACAAAGCTGTGTCTTATTCAGTGTCCTCTGTGTGTGTGTTGTTCATTTGTTCCTTCCTTCCTCCCTCCCTCCCTTTCTTCCTTCCTTCCTGTTTTGTTTTGAAACAGGGTTGCCTGGCCTTCAGCTGGTTACGTGGCTGAGGATGGCCTTGAACTCCGGCTTTGCCTGCCTCCCAAGTGCTAAGATTATAGATGCACCTGGCAAAATGCTTTCTTTCCTTAGCAATAGAGTCTCAAGTCCTAAGACTTGTATGTCCAGACATGATGAAATTCCTGGGACAGCTCATGTTTTTTCAGCATGAGATGTTAAATTACCTGTGAGGGGTAACAGCAGGAAGCTATCTAATTCCTTTAGATACCACCATACGTGGGATGCCTATGTAACTTTCCCCTGCTCTGGTAATGTGTGCGTGCGTGCGGTGTGTATATACACACAGTTTCATTCAATAAAGACAATCAGTGCTTGTTAAGTGCTGATGGAACAAATGCAATGGTAGTTAAATTATGTGATCAACTGACTTCTATCAATTAAAATACAAACTAGGAATTAGATGGGCGTATACTTGCTATTGTATACTGCCTGTCTCTGCCAGTCCCAGGAAAGACCCAGGATAGGCAGGGTGCCTAGGAATGTGTCAGGGGACCTCTCATAACGACTGCCTCTGGGGAATCCTTTCACCATAATATCTGAGGCATTCTGACTCTAATCTGGACCACACTTGAGAGGGACCAAAGAAGCAATACCCCTCACAGAATGGACAGATGATTCACATGGGCAGAGGTGCTTCACACACAGTCTATTCTGGTGACTTGAACAGGTGCCCAGCAGGTCAGCACCTGTAGAGCTTGGTGAACTTGGACAATTTCCAGGACCACAGTGCCTTCCCTTCTAAACCCAGGAGGGTGGGCTAGATCGGATTAAAGTTTTACTTTCCTGGTGATGATCTGGAGTTGGGGATGGGGATAGGTTGGGAAGGGGGTATACAGGTGACATGTCTCGAAGAGGTGGGGAGTAAAGCTCTTCTGTTTCTATCTTAGCTGCTATTTGTGGGGACAGTGTGGCTGAGGCGTTTTCTCCCCTGGCCAACGTTCTTTGGGTCAGAAGTCCAGAATGTAAAGCTGGAGAGGTGACCAGAAAGCCTGCCCCATGGCTTCTGCCTGGATTTTCTTTGGGAATCCATCTTCCACTCAAGACTCCGCTGAGACAACAGAGTCCTGCTGACTCAGGAGTTCAGGAGACTCCCACTGTGGGGAGACAGAAGGAAGGCAGGTCCTCCCTGCCCAGGCAAATGGCCCTGGGGGCCACTGGCAGAGGACTAAGGGTTTGGGCATTGAGTGTAATCTGGGGATTTAGTGGACTCTCCAGGTTCCAGAAGATTCTAAACCTAGTGACCGTTCATTCTAAACCTAATTTAAAGAAGGCTCAGTTAGAAATGGAAAGTATTAAAGTCTGTCATCCTTCTGAGTCTGGGTGGCACTTTCTCCTCCCTAATTTTCTTCGCAGGATAGAACACGAGGGCCTGTGGGGAGCCTGCAGGCACAGCAACCCCTGTTACCTGCCGTCCTATCTAAGAGTCATTTACCTGGGGTGAAGTGGCTTTCACTCCTCTTTAACAATCCATGTACTCAGCTGGACACAGCAGCACACACCCAGTACTCAGGAGGCTACAGCGGGAGGTTTCCCTTGAGTTCAAGGCCTCCTGGACTGATAACAGTGAGCTCCAGGCAGAGTGAGACCTTGTCTCAGGAAACTAACCAATTAATTTAAAAAACAATTCATTCTCTCTACACATATTTTTAAGGACCTACCGTGTTCCAGATTCTACAGTAAGTTTTGGGGGATATACTAGAGGAACAGTACAAGAGACAATAAAAATCCAGGAGGAGCTGGAGAGATGGCTCTGTGGTTGAGATCACTGGCTACTCTCGCAGAAGACCTGGGTTTGGTGTCTAGTACCCGCATGGTGGTTCACAACCGTCCCTAGCTCCAGTTCTAGAGGATCTAATGCCTTCTGCTAGCCTCCACAGGAATACATGGGGTACAGATGCGTACATTCAGGCAAAACATGTATACATATAAAATGAAATAAATAAATCTTTAAAAAAAACCCAGGAAAATGACAAAGTGGAATTATGGGAGAGTAAGTGGTGTGGGAACAGATCTTTGAGTGGTCACAAGACAGGCCTTAGCGAGGAGGTCATCTGAGCTGATACCTGAAGCATGGGTGGAAAGTCGCCTCACAAGGATCGAGAGAGGAGTGTCCTAGTTGGAGGGGTTTACAGAGGCAGAGCTCTGACTGGACAATGATCCTGATGTGTTTCTGCAAAAGACGTCAGCACAGCTCCAGGGAGAAGTGTGTGTCCATTCCTGCAACAATTCGACCTTATTCAGAAAGCCGATTGCCACAAATGCAATGAAGCATCTCAAGTTGAGGTCACATTGGCTTTGAGGTGCATCCTACATCTGAAGACTGGTGGCTTATAAGGGAAAAGAGGAGGAAATCCGAGACACACAGATGCAGACAGAGGTCACACAGAGGTGGTGACAGAGACTGGAGGAGGCATCCTCAAGCCACACAGATTGCCCGACATTTACAGCAGTCACCAGAAAGCCAGCCGCAGGAGGCGAGGGCAGATCCTAAGGATGCAGACAGCAACTAGCAAAGGACAGGTCCCCTGTCAGCCCTCTGAAGGGGCTCAGTTTGTCAGCATCTTAACTGTGAAGCCTGACCTTCACAACTGTGAGAAAGTACATTTCTATTATCTGTCTGTCTATCTATCTATCTATCTATCTATCTATCTATCTATCTATCTATCTATCTATCTATCTATCTATCTATCTATCATCTATCAGCAGGGTCTTTAACTTTAACTCAGGCTGTGTGGGACTCACTATGTAGCCCAGGCTGCCCTTGAACTTATGCTATCCTTCCGTTTCACACCAAATGCTGAGACTACAGGCAGGAGCAGCATCCCTGGTTTCTTTCTATCGTTTTAAGCCACTAAGCCTGTGGTAATGTGTCTGCAAACGCTAACAAGAGAGGTGAGAAGTTTTGTCAAGAAGATCCATGCCAGCCAACTACCCATCGCTTTACCCACCCTTCAGTTACTGTTTAGAGGATGAAGCCTATTGAGGATTCCAAAAGGAATGTCAGGAAGGCAGACAAGAGACTACCATAGCAGCATGCACCCCGTCGCTGAGTGTGCGCGACACAACAGGAAAGGGAAACGTAAAGATGAGATGGCTAAAGAAATTGTCAGGAACAGGCTGGGGAGGGACACCGAGTTGTCTTTGGGGAGCTTCCAAGTCTCCACAGAACCCGGCATTCCTCTAAAGCAGACAGGTGAATTAAAGGGGAATTTCTGGAAGGAGACGGGAGGAGGAGAAGGGCCAGGAAGTGTGGCGAGACGAAACATCAGCTGAAATGGAAGTTTTGGTTTCTTTAAAAACTCAGTTACGTCATGCAAGTAGATTTTTGTTTTTATCCCAAGGGTGGGATTTTGGTTTGGGCTTTAGTGTGTCCCCAGCTGATAAGTGCCTTCTGGTGGGTGTGATCTTGGCCAGCTGGTAATGGCCTGCCTCATGCAGCATGGAGCATGCAGCATGGACATGCAGCATGGAGCATGCAGCATGGACATGCAGCACAGAAAGGGGCGTGGCCTAGGACTCTGAGGAGTATACATAAGACAGCCCAGAAAGAAACGGTGTGTCATATGGTGCAGGGCAGCTTGGAGGGACCGGAGTTGGACGGTGTGGAGGTTTAACAGAAGAGTCTCAATGCAGCGGCTTGGGAGGAGGCTGCTGGCTGAGTTTGCTGTTGATGGAGATTGGGACAGCCCCCAAAGAACCCACCGACCCTGAGCAGCTGGGGGAATTAAGAGCCCCTCTCCCCCACAAACCTTCTCTCTCCTACCTTGGGTTGGGGGGGGGGGTTGGAAGCTTTAAGGAACCCCAAATAAAGTAGAGTTGAAAAACGAGCATAACAGTCAGGGACTGTGCTCCCTCCCTGCTCGGCTGCGGCACAGGGCATTGTCTGTGACTAAGTGGGTATCACACAGCCTCTTCTAAGCTCCAGGGCCACCTGTGCTTGGAAGTCTTACCCCCATCTCTATTCACAGACTCTCTTCTGGACTCCAACAGCAGCGCCCCGTACCCCTTCAGGACACACTGCCAGCGCCAGTCACTGAGCTGTTGTCAAGCCTGGCTTACTCCACGCACATCCAGAAGCTGGCCCAGTCAGCGAGGAGCAGGCCAGACACGAGATACACTTCCCTTTCTTGCTTCCACGATGGAAGAGAGGCAATCAGTACACAGCAGGGGGCGGGGGTCGCTGATTTTTCTTTCTGCACGCTGAGCTGATTTATCACCAGACTGGGAGGCACAGGACATGTGCCTATAGGGGCAGCTCTGGTCCTGAGACAGTGGGAACCATCAGGGCCACCTACCTTGGAGACGCCGTGATCATTCTGGATCTCCTCGCTGGTCTCTGCTGGGGCATGGTCGGCCCCTGGGCTGCAGCTCAGCTCGGGAGGTGCCCCTTCCTTTGGATTTGTCTCCGGCTCTGGAACAAGGATGCCCTCTATTCTTCCCGAAGAACCTGGCAGAGCCTTCTCGCTGATTTCAGCTCCTTCCTCTGGCGGACTCGCATCTGGGCTTCTTTGTCCGAGCCTGTCCTCTTCAGAGGCTGTCCCTGCTGTGGCCTTCCCGGTGTCTGTATGCTCTCCAGGGGCGGACTCCTCCAGTGGGTTTCCACACCCATTCTCAGCCTGTGGGCTGCAGGTTTGGGGTGGCTCCGGGACCTCAGGACTGCCCTGGCTAGCTGTGTCTGGATTCTGTCCAGCCTTCTCTCCCGCACCGGCCTCCTCTGGGGTCCGGATCTGCTCCTCCGGCTTCTCTGTGCTGTTGCGCATGCTCCTCCTCCAAGGCTTTTCCGCAGCCCCCAGGGGTCTCTCCACCGCGTCTCCCACAGCCTCCTGGTTGGGGGTGGGGGGCCCGGGGGCCTTGCTCTTGCTAGGGAATACATCGTCCCCATTCTCATCCCTGGCACCGTTTTCCTGAGATGGTTCCACAGCCCTGTAATCTCTGAAGTCCCCACAGTCCGACTGAGACCTTCGGAATCGCCGGGAGGGAGGACGTCTTTTTATTGAGCCTCTAGTCCGCACCTGGAAGAAGACATGAACGACTGTTAACTTAATAAAACAAAAACAAAAACAACAACACAACAACAACAACAAACCCAAAGCCAAGAAGAAGACCATGCGTGCCGAACAAACCCACTGAAGGACCATTT
The DNA here is from genome assembly GCA_028658305.1 of Pachyuromys duprasi. Classification (NCBI taxonomy): domain Eukaryota; kingdom Metazoa; phylum Chordata; class Mammalia; order Rodentia; family Muridae; genus Pachyuromys; species Pachyuromys duprasi. The sequence goes on along the minus strand of CM053759.1, from coordinate 25,605,233 downwards.
TGCTTCCTAGGAAGGTGTAAAGTTATTTGCTGCTTATAAAGATCAGAATCTAGAGGTTTGGAAAAACTACTTGGTAAACTGCAGACTTTTGTCTCAGGAAGATGTAAATGCTTTCCATGGGCTAATAACGTGGGCTAAGAGCTTGGTGAGTAAAGTGTTCGCTGTCAAAGCGTCAGAGTCTTGAGTTTGGATCCCCAACACCTGTATTCAAAACATGGAAGGTGCTGAGTGGTGGCTGCGCTCGACTTTGATCCCAGCGCTTGGGAGGCAGAGGCAGGAGGATCTCTGTGAGCTGGAGGGCAGTCACGGTTCAATTACATAGAGAAACCCGTTCTTGATAAAAGCAAAAACAAAAGCAAACAAAACCAAGAACATGTGGTGGCGCATATCCGGGTAGGATTTGTTGAAGGAGGCAGAGGCAGGAGGATCACAAGTTTGAGGCCAGCCTGGGCCACACATTTTAAAAAAACAAAACAAAACAAAACAAAAAACAACCTCAAACAAACAAGGAAGGCAACCCCTGTATTTGAGACAGTACATCATGGAACTGGCTGGCCAGCCCTATAGCCCAAAACACTGTAGATGATGTCTTTTTTACACCCTGAGTAAAGTTTCCTTGGCACACCACAATGAAAAGGCACCAGAACTTACCTTATTGTAAGAGGGCAGGTGAGTCCCCTCCGGAGGCTGGTCAAAGCTCACAGGCACCTCTTCTGCCTCACCTGGCTGGGACCGGAGGCCAGGGCTGCTGGGTGTGGAAGGGGGGCTATGAAATGGTGACACCATGGCCTTGAGTCCAGGACTTTTGGGTGAAGCCCCAGGCAGAAGAGCTGCTGGATCGAAGGCTAGGTTGGCCTGGGAAGAAAGGGGAGAAGCTGAGGGCTTCTGCTCTGGTGGTTCCCAGGCTGGGGACGGTGAATAGGAAGCTTTGTACGCTTCTCCCCAGCCAATCATCCACCATTACCTACACCGTGGCCGCTTCTGGAAGCATGGCCTACCCATACCCGTAACCTGGCTGACAGCAGGCTGCCTTTTCAGATGCTCCGAAGATGATGAAGTGGGTTCGATACAGACACTCTCAACAAGAGTAGAACAGCCCTGGCCTGACATAGTGGTACACGACTTTAATCTTGACTGAGGAGGCAGAGGCAGGCAGATTTCTCTGAGTTTGAGGTTGCTATGGTCTGTATTACAGAGCTCTAGGTCAGTTGGAGCTACATAAGTGAGACCTTATCTAATAAATAGTGATGATGATGTTGAAGGGTAGCTACAGTGGCCCAAAGAGGAACTGTTGGGAGCACCTTTCAATCCCAGGTTCTCGCAGTATTTTACACCCGTGTCATCTTCCCATTAAGCCAATAGCATTTGTTGCTTTTCAAAACCTGATGTGCACAGCTGTCTCTGCCGCAACCTCTCTATACAGTCAGGGTTCATCTCCTGATAGAAATTAGGAAGGTGGATTAACTCTCCCGAGGTTCATGGCAGGTCTGCTTGTCTCTCTGGCCTCCTTGTAGAGCTCTGTCTTTAGGGACAGCAGGATGGTGGGCACTGCACTTTTCAGGGTGTGTGTGCCCGATAGAGTACCACACTACAGCCGAAACCAGATCCAAATGGACATGAAGGGAGACCAAAGAGCAGAGGGAGAGTTACTCAACGGGAACTAAAGCCTAAGGAATCTACAGATTTGGCTGGGGGACAGGTAGGAAGCCCCAGATCAACCTTACAAACAGTAGAGCAGGAAGAAGGTTATGGGAGGATTATGTATGAACAGCCCAGGCAGTGTCTTGTAGAGCCCAGGCTGGCCTTCAACTCATTATGCAGCTGGGAATGACCTTGAACTTCTGACCTCCTTCGTAGCCCTGGGATTGTCCACCTGCCCCATCGAGTCCAGTTTTCCAAGGTGCTAGGGATTGAACTTTGAATTGAATGGGACTCAGGTCACCGGTACATAGATTTTTAGCGCCACCTAGGGGCACACCTCTTCCTCCTGTCCTCTGTAGCTCCAAATCTGTCCCTTGATCCTGTAGATCTAAGTAGGCTGGTCAGACCCCCCAGAGCCGGGACAGGCAGGAGAGGCAGGTGGAACCCAACTCCAAATACAGGATCTTTCTCTTAATAGCTGCTGTGTGGCCTTTAGCAAATCTAAACATCCTTTCTGAGACTCAGGTCTTCTATTTGTCCCAACTTTTAGCCTGACCTCCACAGACTTCTACGGATGATTTCTGGTCACTCTCAGGCATTGCTTGGCTGATACCCCACACCCAAAAAGTCTTTTGCAGTGGTCCCCTCGGGCAAGACTGATGACCCTGAGAACTCACAAGTGTCTTTAGCACTCTCAGACCACAAGGCGTTATGTGTGTTTAGGAAGGTTATGTGTGTTCAGGTGGCCTTAAGGATGAACGCATGAAACAGACCAGACTGAATCATGAGAAGAGTTAACTTTAGAAAACAAACAAGCACTGTTAAGCCCAGACTGTGTTAAGGTGTGTGTGTGTGTGGGGGGGTGGGGAGTAGCAGATGACGAATATCAGTGAGAAGGGCAAGGCCACGATGCCGTGTGCAATAAGTTTTGCGCTCACCTGCAGCTTCTCGATCAGAGGTGAGCTCTTCACCTTGATTTTAGGTGGGTGGCTGGCATTGGACGGTGATTTCTACAGAGCAAACAGACCAAAGCAACCAAGTAAGCAAGAGGGAGGAGGGGGACAGAGGGTTCTTAAGCCGTCACCACTTCGGTGCCACGGCCACTTACCTCAGGTCTGGATGAGACAGGCTTTCTGTCCCCAGCCCCTCGTCTCACCACAAGCCAGACCGCTTGGGTTTGAGCTGAGAGGCGAGGGCGGGGATTCCTACTCTCATCCCAAGTCAGCGTCACCAGGAGGAAGAGCTACAGCTCGGTGGGAATCAAGGCCTTCACCTCAAGGCCTTCTACAAGGCAAGCCAACAGGTGGAGGGAATTCCACAGACGAGAGGCAAGCTCAGTCATTCACTCTCTTGCCACACACAAAACAATACATCCCAGGCTGGAAGCGCAATTAGACAGAGGCGTTATTACAGTCCCTCCTTCCGATTAATATTTTGGAAAGTTCCACCAATGGCATGGTTCACCTACCAAAATTTCCCCAAGGACTTCATATTCATTTAATTCAGCAGATTTAAGTGTTAAGGTTTAAGATTCAGTGTTAGGTATCGACCAGTCCCACCATGTGTCTGTTAGTTATATGAAGATGAGTGTGATTTCGTCTGCTAACTACGATGCAGGCTCTGTTAATTACTCTTGTGAACAGGGTACACCACAAATCATTCCTGCTTCCAGATTATATGTTTGTAAAAAGACTGGCTCTATGTTCCATGTTAAGTTCCTAGTACTATGCAAAAATGATGACGGTTACGTGTCAATTAAATGATGGGGAAGACACAGAAGAGGTCTTTCATGTTGATAGACAGTGCCAAGCACAGAAGGGATTCTCCAGTAATGTGGGACCAATCTCCATATACAACTGCTGATCTCCGGGTAATATTCTGAGATATCTGTTTGTATTTTGGTTGTAAAAAAAAAAAAAAAGAGAAACTGACCCAACTGATCCCCCGTGGCCTTTTCAAACACCAATGTCAAGGGAATGCATGGGACAGAGGGTGGATCAGCTGATAGCTGCCTCCTTCTGACTCCAATTCCACTCCAGTGAGTGTCAAGATCTTCCTACCCCAAGTGGGAAGCTCTTAGTTTCTGGGCTTTACAAAGGAATTTCTTTTGTTATGTTTTGGAAGTTACAGTTTCATAAACTACAGCAAAATTTTTACTACCAAAGCTCACTTTAGGCAATATTATAAACTCTCCCAACTGCTTTTGGAGACCGGAAATCCAACAAACAGTACCTCTTCACTTCAGTGCTAGAGATTTAATAGATGTTGGACCACAACCCCATACTGATTTGACTGCAAAGCAAAAGGGTTCCTGTACAGCTTCTAGTGCAGTTCATAGGATGGACAGCAGATGGCAGCATTTAGGTTATAATTTAATCACAGGCTCAGGCCAGTGGCTGGGGTGGAGACAATCTGTGGCTAAACCAGCTTGGCATTCATACATTTTATGTAAATGTGTATTGACATAACACCCCGAGAATGTATAATGACATCGAGAAGTTGTGGACCTGATGTTTTCAGATGCAGGGTTATTCATGTCCTTCCAACATCCTGTTATCTGGTTACACAGAAAAGCTGACTTGTCACTTTGCCTACAGTCAGGTGAAACCCTGGGGACTGACCCCACTCTCGGACAGAGGTCTCACTGTGACGACCAGGATGGCCTGGAGCTTGCTGAATAGATCTGCCTGGTCTTGAATCAGCAACGCTCCTGTGTCAGTGTCTGAAGTGCTGGGATCACAACTGTGTGCCATGACACCCCACTCCGAATTTCACGGCAAATAGAAAGCCATTGCTCCTGGGGGCAAATGTCGTTTTCATGAACACACAGCATCTTTTTTGCCCTTAAACCATTTTACCCATTGGTCATTACTTGCCTTTAACTTCTGGGTTTCTTGCCCCACAGATGAAAGCTATATGTTCATATTCTTATAAAGTCCTTGAAATGAAGTCGTATAATCCAGTCACTACAAACATGACTCACTCCAGCCGCCTTTATTCCCCTGAGCAAAGCTTCTCCAGCCAGCTTCCGCACTCTCTCTGGTAATGTTCTTGTCCTCTTCTTACAGACAAGGAACTAGTGTGGGGCAGTGAGACCTCTTGGGACAAGCCTAGGTTATCAGGGGACAGCCTCCAACAGCCACAGCCTCAGCCCATGGTACCGCAGCAGAGGTGCCCAGCTCAGCAGGGAAGGCCTACAAGGAGAAGCTGACCCTTTGGAAAGAGAAGTTGTTTGCCCTAGCATTGGCTGGGAAGCCCATGAGCCACAGCAGCATGACACCAGCGCTGGAGGAGACCCATCAAAAGCACAGAGTTCCTTAAACTCAGCTCTTGGGACTTCTAACCTCACAAGATCACCCTTGGTCAGTGTGTGTATGTGTATGTGTGGGGTTATTCCCAGAGCAGGCGGACCCAGGACCCTGCAGCTGCCTGACTGAGAGTAGCTACGCGTTCTCTGCCCTTTACATTTTTTTAAAATTCGTTTTTAACTAAACAAAATTTCTGTGTGTGTGGGTGCTCTGCCTGCATGTACTTCTGTGCACTGTGGGTCATGCCTGGTGCCCACAGAGGCCAAAGGAAGACATCAGAGTCCCTGGAACTGGAGTTACAGAGAGCTGTGAGCAGTTATGTGGGTGCTAGGAATCAAACCCGGGTCCTCCGTAGCAGCAGCTAGTGCTCTAAACCACTGTTCACTACTTTTTAATTTAATTTGTTTGTTTGTTTAGTGTGTGTGCATGTGTTGCACATGTGACATTGTGTGTGTAGAGGTCAGAGGACCGCCTTTCAGAGCCAGTTCTTTCCTTTCCCCATGTGGCTGCTAAGGACTGAATTCAGGTCGTTGGATCTAGTGGCGGGTAAATAAATGCCTTTACCCGCTGAGCCATCTCGCTGGCCTGAACTCTCTGCTTTTTTGGTGCACTTCTGCTTGTGAGCCTTGGGTTGTCAAAAAGGCTTGAGAACTATTCATCTACATCAACCATTTCACTTTGCAGGGGACAAAATGTAGGTCTTCTGAAATCACAGGGGCATTCAGCGCCTTTTATCAGGAGGCTGGTCCCCAGAAAGGAGGGGAGGGGAAAAAAGAAAAAGCTGAGGTGGGAATTGGGAACTGAACAGTTTTGGCTTGCATGCTCTATTTTGGGCTTGGCCTCCCAGGCCTGGAGACAATGTGCAAATTGGTTTCTGGCAGGACCGTGACTGTGACCACAGTGAAGGGTCATGGGCTGTTGGGTTGGGGCCTGCAGCAGCCACTCTAAACAGCTACAGTTAGATAAATACGGCTGGACAAGTGTGCAGGCTTGGACTCTATTACTGGCTATGATCTATGACACTAGAACCTTCATTACGTTGGCAGCACCGGCTATTTATATCCCAGGGCCAGGAGGCCTCCTGTGAGCTCTGGTTGACTTCCAGTGATCCAGAACAATGGCCAGCCTTCTGGAGGATCCGGAGAGGCCACAAGCTGCTCTGACATCATGGTTCCACCTCTGCTGGCGCAGCTCGCCTCTCCAGGGACCCTTCTGCACCTCTTCTACCACCATCTCCCTTAGACTCAGGGACCGAAAAAACGGGTCTGGCCCTTGACTGATCCATAAGGAGGCTCAATATAAGAGACCAGGGGAAAGCCAGCCTCCACAGTAAACGATCCAGGAAGTGTTAAGAGAAGCTCATTCTTGTGCCTGCGGGTGAGGAGACCCTTGTGCGGGAACGTCAGGGTCTGAAAGAGTGGTGTCGGTCGCTCTTCCTGCAAGGATGAAACCCCACAGCCGGCAGCTCTGTACCCAGGATGGCACTTACCTCCTCACCATTCTGGCCCAGCTCTACCTTGGGGGGGAACAGGGGGAGGGAGCAGGGTGGTTTCCTTCTTGTTGGCTTACTGGCTGGTGTCTAGAGAGAGAGTGACAGACGACACAGAGAGAAAACGAGAGGCGGTGAATCGGGCAATAGGGCGGAAGAGGGAGGATCAGAAAACAGTGTCAGGAATGGTTAGGGATGTCTAGAGGAGAAGAGGCCAGTGATGGGTCGGGCTGTCTAACGGACTGTCCTCCCGCTGTTTGAAGTGGTGCTGTGTATCACCAACCCATGATTTCAGCAACAATGTCCTCTTGTGCTTGAGCCCCACCCCCGCCCCCCATCTGAGCCACCCTCTCAAGATGACATCCGCATTTTGCCTTTTTGGCCTCGAGGCAGAACTAGACCCTTAGATCAATACCATCTCCTTTGTCCTTTAGAGCATTCCTCTCTAGATAGCATGGGTCGATTTTATTTTTAGTTGAGAAAACACAAGTGCAAACTCATGTACCTAAAAGAACAAGGCAGCTAAGCTATCCTGAGACCCTTGGTCCATGGCAGACCCCTTCCACTGCAGGAACTCTTCCTTCCTCTTTTGTTGTGCTGTTTGACAAAGGGTCTCCTGTAGCCTGAGCCTAGCCTTGAAGTCCTTTAGGTAACTGAGAATAACCTTGAACTATTTTTTTTTTGTTTGTTTGTTTGGTTTGGTTTGGTTTGGCTTTTCGAGACAGACTGTTCTGGAATTTGCTCTGCAGACCAAGCTGGCCTCTAACTCAGAGATCTTCCTGCTTCTGCCTCCTGAGTGCTGGGATTAAAATGTGCTCACCATACCTGGCTGACCTTGAACTCTTGATCCTCCTAACTCTAACACCAAGATTGTAGGCATGTGCCGCCACACCTGCTACCCTCAGCTCACTTCTAATGGAAGCCACACACTACATGACTGAGACAATATAGTCCAACTGTCCAAAGGCATAACACATCTTTAAAAAAAAATCCTTCTTCTTCAGCAGGATTCTCCTAGAATCTCCCAGTCCCCAGTCCCTTTCCTCTGCATTCCTGGTTAATTTTTGGAATGTGCTTCCTTCTAAATTCTCAGTTCTGGATTGAGGCTGGGAGCAGGAGCTGGGTGTGGGTGTAGGGACATCTTTATTCTCTGAACCAATCTAGGCGGGGCAAGGGATGAAAGGGAATCCATACTGCCTGGTTCTCACCCCTCCTCGCCACAGTAGGAGCCTCACTCTGGTAGGGAAGGATTCTGCCCGAGAAGCCCAGAAGCCCGTGGTGGCACATTCCTCACATTCAGAGGGACCCTCTCTGGCTTCTCTTCCTAATTTGGTAATTGCCAAGGCTCCGCTCGCTCGTTCTCCTTCTCCTCAGGGCCTGCCGGGCTTCCTCTTCCTCCAGTCCTGTCCCTGAAGAGGATGCAAGACTTCCAGACTCACCTCCTTGGCCACGGCTGCTTGCTCCCGAAACCGCCCTGCCAGCTGGGCCACTGAAGGCTGCGCTGAGCTGTCCACATTGGAGTTGGTCTCGGCGGGTCTTTCCTAGTAAACAAAGAGATGCAAACGGTAACCAGCAAGCATGCAATTCCATTTTCAAAGGGTCAACCCGGCTGCCATGAAAGGCACCTGCTTTATGGTCCTACCAGGAATTCTGTGATGAGATATTTTTAACAAGTATCTGCAACTGGTTCCCGTATCCGAGATTAAAAACTAAACTACAACTACCACACAGAGTCACAAACTGTTCAGTGGCCCACATGTATATGTATATACATGTATGTAGTGAGTATCTGCAATGTATTGGGGTTCTGGGTGTGTCCCTGGGGACAAATAAAACAAGGCCTTGTCCTAGACAGGAGCTGAGGATTGGAGGCAGTGAAGGCAAAGTCTCTCAGTCTGCAAAGACCCCCAGACATGGGAAGTATCAACAATAGCTTGCAAACCTCCTTCCCCTGCTTAGTGACTCTGAAAAAGGAGAGTGCAGTAGGGATGCAAAATGCCTTTGGAGCCAAGGTCTTCGTAGGGAATGGAGAGAGCATTTGCCCTTGCTACAATTTTCACACCCAAATGTATGCGATTTTGTTTTTCCTACTTAACAGAATGCCTTAGGCAATAGTGACCATTTATTAAATGAACGAAGGAACAACATGAGAGGCTGTAGCAGAGAGGATAAGAAAGAGGCTGCTGGAACTCATCCAGAGCTTCGCTCGGCCTCTCCCATTGCTTCAGCGGTCAGAGCCTTGGCAGGACCTGAGTGCCGTGACTGACTATACAATGGCAGGGACAGGAAGCAGGGTTGCTGTTATCATGACTGGCTGTGGGTCCGGCCTCCAGTTCTGGACATCAGTTCATTGATGCTTCAGGCCAAGATGCCTGACAGGCATGGTCCATCCCCTGTGCCACTTGTCACCATGACATGGAGGGTGAGTTACTGACCCTTGGAATGGCACCTCATGTCTGCTCCATACACATGATCCTACATATAACAACCAGGGTTGATTTGTTTTGTTTTCGAGACAGGGTTTCTCTGTGTAGCCTTGGCTGACCTGGACTCACTTTGTAGACAATGCTGGCAGAGAACTTACAGAGATCCACCTGCCTCTGCCTCCCTGAGTACTGGGATTAACAAGCATGCACTACCATGCCCGACAATAACCTGGATTTGAATCTACTTTCTTTCTCTTTCTTTTTCTCTGTCGCTGTCCCCCTCTCTCTCTGATACAGGGTCTTGCTCTGTAAGCTAAGCTGACCTTGAATTTATGACCGTTCTAGCTTTTCTTCCTCCGTGTTGGGATTCCCAGCTCCTTCTGTTCTCTCTCTCTCTCTCTCTCTCTCTCTCTCTCTCTCTCTCTGTGTGTGTGTGTGTGTGTGTGTGTGTGTAGGCTAGAGAACAACTTGCATAACTGCAGGCTGGACTCATTCCTTGTTTCCCCACCCTCATTCATTTGGTCTGAGTTTGGTCAGTCACTAAACTCAGAGGGGTCTAATGAGAGACACATTGGCACAGCCCCCCCCCCCAAAGCTCAGACTGCTGAAGCAACCTGAGAGATGGACTGAGTCTCTGGGAGAGACCCAGAGGCCCCCTTCTCATGTTTACCAGTTGCAGGAGTCAGTTCCTTCTATCAGTTGGTCCCTGAAATGGAACTTTGGTTTTCAGGCTTGGCAGCAAGCACCTTTACCTTCTGAGCCATCTTGCTGGCCCCTCCCCTTGGTCTTATGTGTTCAATCCTAGAGCTATCGGGCTTTTGCTTTTTTGTCCCCATAATGGTGACATTTAAAAAACATAGACAGGGAAGTTTATCACTCTCCCTCTGTCCTGGGAGGCTTGGGCAGCAGTTTTAGGAAGTCTGTCTCCATGGCTCTCACAGCCTCTGAGATGGATCATGCCCCGATCCAGCAGTAAGCCTGTGTCTCTGTGCTGCATACAGCCCTGTACATAGACTACTCCCATGACCCTCCTTTTTGTGCTAAAAGTGTCTCCAAGTTTTTTTGATTTGGCCCCGTCACCTCCTGGCAATCAAGTGGAGTAAACAGAGCTGGTTGGAAAGGAGATTTGTGCCAAGGTAGGAAAAAATGAATGAGTCTTGGGCCTCCTGATGTGAGTGGTTGTTCTGGGGCCAAAGTCAGGCATTTCATTCCTGTTGCCTGTGTCACTCAAGTTCTTCCCCACTCCAGTCTAAACACCAAGGTTGATTTCAAGGAGGACTTCTATTACCTCTATCCAAGATGCCAGATTTTTTTTCCCCAAGTTGCTGGGAAAGCCCTGGAAGCCTGACCCGCCATCCCAAGAGGTTGCTAAATGGGCTCAGGATGGCCCCTGTTTGATTGTTCCACTGGTCTCATGAGTAGAGGCCAGAGACCCGTGTCTCAATGTCCTGGAGGATCATAGAGACTGTAGGGACAGAGTGTGGTGAATTGAGCTACCCTTGGCAGAGGTGTGGGGCGATCGGTTTGTCCATCTGTCCGGCTTCTTGACACACACCAGCATGGCCTCTGCCCACCGCTATTTATTGCTCTGGCCCTGCTGACGTTGCCTTCTCCCCCAGCTTCCCAGGCGCCGATGGCGGGTGGCACAGGGAGAAGCATTCCAGTTAAAAATAGAGCTAGAGAGGGATCAAAAACACCGGAACTTCCCTGTCTCAAGGCTGTTTGGCAAGGGACTCACAGGCAGGGGAAGCACTTGGAGCCTACAAGTTGGTTGAAGGGAAAGATTCTAATACCGACTTCGCTTTCTTAAGGCCCCTGGGTAATGAGTTTTCCTTAGTTGGCAAGGCTTCTCACCCCCACCTATCTCCAGAACACCTCCTTTCTTAAATTTAAGAATACTGAGGGATGATTGCCCAGTGCCCACAGGGCACACTGAAACCAGAGCTGCACATCATTTAGCCAAAGAAACACTGGAGAAACAAAATAGAATTAATAGAAACATTCCACCCTGACATCCAGCAAAGGCCACAAGTTAGGGACCTTCTTCTGAAAGGTGCTATAAGAAGCATAAAGGGCTACTATGTAAGTATCAAAATTATTGCTAGCCTCCGAGTTGCACAGATGCAATGGCAGAAGCGTGACCCTCAGGCTCAGCCCGTGTGAGGCTTTGCATCTGTGTCCGTGTTGCAATTCTAGCCACAAAAGCTCCTTCAGTGGGTGCAACGACACCTTGCAAGCCCATCCCAGGCTGGAGCTCACACTGGGCCTTGAGGTTATCCGCAAGGCCACACTCCCACTGTCTCCTGTACTGTCCCCCCTGCATCATGAGGTCTATGAAAACCAAGCTCCTCTCAAATACACTGCGTAGCTGAGGGTGCTCTTGAACCTTTTGCTTTCCTCACCTGAAGTGCCGAGAGTATAAGTATCCACCAGGATGCCCAGTTTTATGCAGCCCTGGGGGCTGAACCCAGGGTTTTATGCATGCTAGGCGAGCCCTCTACCAGCTGAGCCACACTTGTAGCCTGTACATTCTTGGTTCTAAGAAAGACTTCACCATCTCTGCCTCCTTCTAGGCATTTCCAGGACTCTCAGTCTCCCTGGTTTATAAATTACTCAGCACTGGGCTTGAAATGTAGAGTGTGCTCATTGGCGCTTGGTTCCTTTGTCCCTATCTGCCAGTGCAGGACATGGGCACCTGCTCCAAGAGTCACTGCATCCTCAATTCACTCTCTAGATCACACCTGGTTGCAGCCCCAGCCTCCTCGGCGTCCTTATGGGCCTGAATCTTGCTTGCTATACCCTTCCTGCCACCGGGTCAGCCTGGCTCTGCTTGTTGTCTTTGAGACCATACTTGCAAGAAAGTCTGACTTGCTGGCCGATGGTGGTGAACACCTTTAATCCCAGCTCTCGGTGGGCAGAGGCAGGCAGATCTCTGGGTTTAAAGACAGCCTGGTCTACAGAGTGAGTTCTAGGACAGCCAGGGCTACACAGGGAAACCTTGTCTTGAAAAAAGTCTGACTCTGCCAAGGCCAGGAGAAAACCACCTGTGGTGTTTTCTTTCCATGGCAATGGGATTTTCTGAGAACGGAGGAGCCTCTGTCTAGACTGTGTGGAACTTTCCTGGACGCTGTTACCATGCTGAGTAAATAAATTTGGAGGCTGCTGACAGTCTGCATAGTAGACCCTTTGTGTATGGGCCAGAGGAAGGCCTTGCTACCTCCCTGGCTCTACCTTGGTTCTCCACTCTCCTTGTTTCAAATTCAAAGTGCCTACCAGCTGCTGGGCAAGGAGGCATGATGGGAAGCCTGGTAGTGTATGGCCATGAGAGGGCTGTGCCTGAGGGTGGAGGAACTTTGGCTCTCAGCCAATAAGAAGGCTCCTTGCTCATTAGCACAGGGAACCCAGAGCCTCAAAGATATAAAAGATGCTTGCTTCTTTGGTTCCCCGGAAAGGAAAAGGATCTAAGAGCATGCTGTCTCCCAGAAGAGTAACCAACTCTTACAAAGTTGCTGCATCATTGCTTGAGAAGGATCAGTATGGTCCTAGGGTGTTCTCTTTGTTTCTAGCTCTTCAGTTTATCTCAGGCCTCTGAGAAAAAACGCTGTCCTCAGGGCAAGCGCCCTGCTGTGTGATTCTTACCTCTTCTAGACAAGATTGCAACTAGGCTACAGAGTAACTTTCTGTTAAGGGAGTAAGTACTGGTGTGGGAAACACCTCGGTTCTGGGGTACCAGCTTTTCCCACACGGCAGGTCTCACTAACTCTACCCCTTCACTGGAGGGTGTGTCTCAGGCTCCTCTCAACAACAGACACCGTTCTAAGTTCAGAGTGTAGCAGTGTATAGGGTAGAACGGTTGCCCTTCCAGAATTTCTATTCCTGTGAGAGAAAGCAACAACAATGATGTGGATAGATGAACCACAAGGTGATTTGTTAAGAGATTCCACAGAGCACATCTGTTAAATCCCAGGAGGGGAAAGAGAGGGAGGAGAGGTGCGCTGAACAGAAGCGCAAGCACTAACAGGATGAAGGACAGCAGAGGTAAGTGAAGCCGGGACGATGTGGATTCCAGATTGGGGTGGGGAGGCAAGGGATAGGTCAAAGTGAGGCTGTGGCCAGCCCACCTGGATACACTGTAACAGGCTGTTTGTGTTTCTTTCTGAGTAAGTGAGTGGCTGGCTATACATAAAGAGGATACTTGGGGAAGATGAATGAGAATGGGAATGAGACCGAAGGCAGGTGCTTGCAGGTGCTAGCTTGCTAGCTAGGAGGTAACAGTGGCGTGGACCAGGAGATCCGGGAGAAAAGAGAGTCTGAAGATAAAACGAGTAGAATTACTGAAGAATCCAGGGACAGAGTGGAATAGAAATGCCTGGATTTTTGTAATGGACAGTGAGACAGCTGAAGTATCTTTGGGTTGGAGAAGTCTGGATGAAGAAGGAAGAGTGGCTGGGGTAGATGGGAAGGGAATAGTTCTTTCTTGGTCATGAAAGTTTGAAATGTCTCCTAGACACCTGTAAGGAGCCTGTAAGACAGCGGGGCTGTCAGGAGCAAAACTGAGAGACATTTTGGTGATAGTGACTGGGTAACGGCCTTAAGGCATTAAGAGTTTGTAAGACAGCAGAGCTGTCAGAGTTAGATTAGAAGTTATTTTTAGTAATAGTGATAAATATTACTTTTTAAGGCATTAAGTAGTGAAATTAAATAATATCAGTTGACTAACAGCTGGCATGTGTGATGTTTTAAAGTATAGAAGTTAAGGTAACACCCTTAAGGCACTAGGTAATGGAATTAGGTAATGCCAACTGATTAGCAGCTGGTGTGTGTGAAGGGTGATAAGCTATGCCCTGAAAAAGTATATAAAAACTGCAGCCTGAGCCTATGTAGTTGCGACGGACTAAACTCTTAAGTGAGGAAGCCGCAAGATCGCCAATAACCAGCCTATTCCCAAATGGCTGCTTGAAAAGCCCAGACCACCTTAACAAGCTGGCCCTGTGAGGACCCCCTTATCAGACCGGCCCTGGAAGACGGCTCCCAAGCAACCGCAGCTTCCTTGATGACTGAGGCCTGGCTGGAGCAGAGAAGCTCCAAGGCCCATCATGTCATCAGAAGACCCGTCTGAGGCCCAGCGGGAACCGTGAAGTTCTGGGACCTAGAAGACACTGAAACACCGGAGGCAAAAAGTGTCCGAGCCCGTACCTGCAGTCAGGTTGTATCCCCCATGAGATGTATAATGTGCTATGCAATGCTTAGATATTTGTGTGATAATATAATATGCTATGCAATGCTTAGATATCTGTGTGATTTTTGTGATTAAAGCAGCATTCAAAATCATTCTGGCATTAGCTCTTATCAATACCTTGCCGCCCTTGAGTGGCGTCTTGGTTAAAGTCCTCTGGCATAATTAAGCGCTCGTGACAACACCCTAGTTGAGATGCAGTTGAGAGCCGGATTTATACCAGTGTCTAGAGATTGAAGGACGAGACAAAGCCGAGAGTGCCCAGGTAGGGATGGCAGTCGAAGTCAAAGGGCTGGATCCAATCAGAGGACACAAAGAACAGGGAAGGGCAGAGACCCAGGTTGAACACTATCTTTATCTGCAAAGGTGGATCATCACTGCTCCTCCAGGGGAGATGCCAGGTGTAGGTTGAAAACAGGACTGGACAGTGCCAGAAGTTTCCTCAACTAAAGAGAACAGGGGTGCAAGAACCCCCAAATGTTCCACATAAACTGGGTGATGTTCCTCATCCCTACCGGTGAGCCATTCATCCATCCATTCATTCTCTCATTACTAGATACTGTCAAGTGCATTGTGGGAACAAGTGATGCCCTCAGGCTGTGAAGAGCCTGCTCTAGGGGAACACAGGAAGTGGAGGTGAAAAACACATACTTGAGGTAGAAGAATAGAAATGGGCACATGGGAACAAATATGGCTTTCCCACAAGATAAAAAAAAAAAGTCCCAAATATCTCCAGCCTACCCTCTTGTAGGATTTGAGGACCTGAAAATGGAAAGTCCTTGGCTTCTCCCTCTGAGGGAAAACCCACACAAACACTCCACCCAGCAAAGGAGCCACAGGCACAGGTGAGGGGTGGGTCTTTCTGGGCTTTCCATTTCATCTGGAATGTGGTTTAGCAGCTCAGTAACCCCAGCGGGCTGACTATGGGACACAGTCCTAGGTGCCTAAGGGCAGGAACCTGAAGAGTCCTCCAGGTCAGGGGAGGGAGGGAACACAAAAGCAGGAACACACGCAGTGAGAGTTTGGGCAAATTCCCATGACAGGGCTTGGAGTTCAGCAATGGAATCTGGGAGATACATTTTCTGGAAAAAAAAAAAAAAGCCTGTGAGCTGCAGCACAACTATAAGGAAGGAAATTATTTAGGGACAATAGAGGAGAGCAATGCATTCAGAGTCAGGTGCCAGCTTCTGGATGCTTTTGATGTGTGGAGGGTAGGGCCCTCTGTGAGCTTTGGTTTCCAGCCTGCCAATGAGAGGGAGTGAAAGCTTTGAAAAGTTGGGCCTCGTGTTAGAGCGTTAGGCCAGGGGGGACATGCCCCAGCATAGGAATATTACGGCCCCAGCCTCTCCTTTCTCTTTGCATCCCAGCTGCCACGAGATACTCAGGTCTCCTCTACCAGACACTCCCCCTTTGATACAGTATGCTCAGAGCGGCAAAGCCAGCTGGCCACAGAAACCTCCGAAATCACACACCTCAATAAACCTTTCCTACTTTAGAGTTGATTTAGCCTGGGTATTTGTTAACGCAGCAACGGAAAGTGGACCAACAGTACCTTATTGAGCCTCAGTCTCCTCTTTTGTAAGTGAGGTTATTCATATCCACCAGCCTTTGCCTCAACACAGTGTGCAACTTGTGTCCTGCTTTTTAGTGGCTATACCGCCCTTCTCTCGTGGACAGCAGGAAGCAGACCAACAAACACCCACACAGTCCCCGCTCTACTGGGAATGAGCATTGTGTTCCAGGTGGGGTGCCTTGACAGTTTTACCATGCTCTGTGTGGGGCACAGGTCAGGCTTCAGCGGACTGAGTCCAGATACTGGCCCTGCAGTTTCCATTCTGTGGCCCCAGGTGCTAACTGTAAGGAGTGAGTAAGTCCTGAGCCAGTGCAGTCCTGAACAAATGAGCTGGCCGGGTCAAGGATCAGGGCCTTTGACTCATAGGGAATTGGCAGAGCCTTTCCCATTTGGGTCAGGCTCAGATTGGGCAAATCTTTCTTCTGGCCCAACAGGAATGTTTATGAAAGTGATCAGTGTGTGCAAAAACTACAACTACAGCTTCCTCATCCTGTAACTTTACAGCCGGACATGTCTCCTCTACAAACATATCCTACTGGGACTAGCTAATCTCCACTTCCGTGCTGTATACAATAAAGATGCTGAGGTTCTGGGTTGCAGTGGTAGTTGGTACCATTCCATCAGAGTGTACACAGCCAACCTGTCCCCAGCTTTTCTGGATCCATGTCTATCCTATCTTCATTCCCTCTATGCCCTAAGCCAGATCAAGTTCCAGCCACAATGAATGCAGTGGTTACTAAAACTTTATTTCTAATGGGGGGATTGGGAAGGAATGAGGGAGGGGGCTACAGCTAGGATACAAAGTACATAACCTGTGATTAATATAAAAAAACAAACAAAAAAAACTTTATTTCTTAGGTTTCCAATCTGCAAAATGAGAATGACTATAATAATACTATGTTATAGAGCCACTGACAAATAATGATTCGCGAATGTAAGATGCTTAGAACAGGGCTTGACACATAGGAAGGGTTCGATAATTGCCCCCTATTGCTGAATGTTGGTTATGAGGCTGGCAGCTTGCCTGAATGGTTTGAAGGATATTCAGAGCTATGCTCCATATTATCCTTCCACTCCCTCTGGGGTACGGAAGGTCCTTTAAGAGTGGGATATCCATCACCAAGGTGATACAGTGCACAGCAGATAGACTTACTTCATCCTTGAACTCAGGGAAATTTCACAGGGATCACAAACACACGTCCCAACGATGTGTGACTCCCTAAGCGCAATCAAAGCACTTAAATTGAAACACTAGACTCGTGTCCACTAGCCAATGAATGGAGAAGTAGAATGCAACACAGCCACACAGCAGAAAAATATTCACCTATAAAGGGAATACAACTTAGGGGCTCGTGAGATGGCTCAGCAATGCTTGCAGAGGTAGGCCTACATACCACTTGATCATTTGATTCTGTGGTTTATGTGATTGCAGACCAGGTGAATCTATAAAGCTAGAAAGCAGATTAATGGTTGCCCGGAGGGGATGGAGGACAGAAGGTGGGGTGAGGGCTGTAAGTCTGGGTTTTTCTTTTGGAGATGACAAAGAAAATGCTCTAAAATTGATTTTTGATGATGGCTGTACACACCTGCAGATATAATGCAAATTGTTTCCGGTCCCCCTCCCCGCCACCTTTGAGATGGGGTCTCAGTCTATTGCCCAGACTCACAGATATCCTCAGCCTTCCAAGTGCTGGGATTATAAACACGAGCCAACATGCCAGTTCTACTTGCCTATTAATTTTGTTGTTGTTGTTCTTTTTGAGATGAGGTTTCTCTACGTATCCTTGACTGTCCTGGATTCCCTTTGTAGATTAGACTGGCCTCGAACTCACAGAGATCCACCTGCCTCTGCCTCCCCGAGTGCTGGGATTACAGGAGTGCTCCACGGCACGCTGCTGCCCACTAATTTAAAAAATCTATTTATCTACTAATTTTGTGTGTGTCTGTGCACTCACACAAAGATGCCACAGTGTTCACCTTGAAGATTAGGGTCCCAGGGGCTGAACTCAAGTTGTCTGGCATGGAGGCCTTTGCCCACTGAGCCATCTTGCCGGTGCTAATTCTCCACTTTAAATAGGTAACTTGTAAAGTGTGTCAATCTTATCTCAATCAAAGCGTTACTTTAAAAGATGGCAAATCTTTAGCACCCAACCTAAAGGGACTATTGAGCTGAGATAGACAGGCTAATGGAGAGAAAACTGACTTTGTTTCCACAGTCCTGACTTCCCAAACAGATGACTGAGTTGATGATAATTTACTCAGGCAGGCGGTTGCTTATCTAAGTATCTCCAGGCACCCCCTTGTGTTTTCTGAGCCCTAGGAGTACAGGAGCTAAGAGAAGTCCCTACTTTTTAATTGGAGCATTTACAGGCAGCAAATGGGCTGAGAAGGAGCTCAGTTGTAGAGTGCTTGCTTAGTGCTTGAAGCCTTGCGTTCAAAGCACTTCACAAACTGCGTGTGGTAAGCCAAGCCAGGTGTGGTGGCTTTATGCCTTTAATCCCAGGCAGAGGCAGGTGGATCTCTGTGAGTTCAAGACCAGCCTGGTCTACAAAGTAAGTTCCAGGACAGACAGGGCTGTTACACAGAGAAACTCTGTCTTGAGAATAAAAATCAAACCAAAACAAACCCAAACCCAAACCAAACCCAAAAAACTGGATATGGTGGTGCACACATGTAAAGTCAGCTTTTGGGAGGTCAAGGCAGAAGATCAGAGGTACAGGGTCATCTTCAGCTACCTCACAAGTCTAAAGCTAGCCTGGCCTAGACCTTGTCTCACTGGACGGAGAGAAAGGGATTGGGAGTGGGGTGGGACCAATGGACCAATGGAAAGATGTAGTAGCAAGAGAATGCATAGCCAGTGAGTGAACGTGCCATGAACACAGTGGGAAGGGTTAGCCCCATAGATGGAGACGAGGAGGGAAGAGGCTGCCATCGCCTGTGTGGAAGAGGTCGGGAACGGGGAGGAGAAGGCAAAGAGAGAAGCATCCAGTTGACGGTGCTGTGAGAACAAGATGGTAGGAATGCAGAACAGACACTCCTGATTGGACTAGAGACATCCCGACTGGTGACAGGAGGAAGAAGGGTGTGTAGGGAGGTTCAGGGTAGAATAAAGAGGCTTCTGGGCAGACAAGGGTGTTGTTGACAAAGGGGACAGGGGAGAGGCAAGGGCTGCCACAGAAAGGGTGAGATGGAACACAGACCCAGCAGCATCAGAATGGGTTTGTGAGGGTCAGGAGCCTGCAGCTGAATCTTGGCTTGTACGACAAGGTGACAGCAGAACCTTCAGACAGGTGGGAATGAAGGGTCACAGACCACATCCAGCTAAGGATAGTTACGACACAAAATTAAAACATGAGTTGCTGTTGTTGTTTTTAAACTCGCTTGTACAACTCTTGACTGCGAACTTTGTAGATGGCCGAATCATGTCCCAATGTCAAAAGGTCCGATGCACCTGGTTCCTAGGCAATTCGTTTACCTTCATCAGCAAGGAAATATATACACTCTGGACCTCCCAGCCCTGTGCTGTGCTCACACTGGTAATTCTACTAATATACTCGACCTTCTGGAGAGTCCCTCCCGCAAGCCTGGAGTTCTCTGGGCAGCCACCTAAAGGGACCCACGATAACCCTCCTCTAGGGACCACTGTGGTAACAGCATGTGTGTATCTGAGGTCTGTGACATTTGTCCTGCCGGCGGCAGCCAAGGGTGCCGACTGCCTTCTAAGATTAGAACAAATTTCCCAAGGACCAGGCTTGCCTGCCAGTCAGCTGCTGCCTCTCCTGTTACAGTGGCTTCCTCCTGGCTCTTCTTGGGGGCTAGAGCCAGCATAGTCAGGAGTAGGAGCTTTATCAGGGGGTTCTCAAGATGTCCTATGCTTGGGGGCCCACAGGAGTGTGCGGTGCTGAGTCCCGGAGTCCCTACTGTTCAGAGCCTCACAAAGAAAGATGGGGGGAGGAGACTATCCCTTAAGATACCTTCCGTATGAGCTGTGGACCTAGTTCATAGGCAGAAGAACACGTTGGAAATAATCCTAGTAGCCAAAGTGCCCTGAGCACCTTTCAAGTGCCAGGCCATGTATGGACACAGCTTCATAGAAATTACGTAACACAATAGATTCTATTCAACAGAAGGAGGAGACTTCTCTCTTTCTCTGGTTTTTCAAGCCAGGGTTTCTCTGTGTAGCCTTGGCTGTCTTGGACTTGTTTTGTAGACCAGGCTGGCCTCGAACTCACAGCGATCCACCTGCCTCTGTCTCCCTGAGTGTTGGGATTAAAGACATGTGCCACCACACCCCTCTGAATATTGGGTCTCATGGCTAGAGAAAGCAAGGCAGAGAGCTATTAACAGGTTATTCTTCCTTAGAGGGACAGCAACGGTCTCTGGAGTCACTCTGGGAACTATCCCACAGATGCGTAGTTTCATGTCAGCTGTGAGGAGCGGATAGAACAAGGGCTGACCTGAAAATGACAGGCCAGGCACACTCAGGGTACAGCTGAAGGCTTGTCTGTGGAAACCAAGGGACCTGGGCTCACAGAATCAGACAGAGGTTGGTAAGCAGAAGGCAGGAGGAAGCTACCTGGTTTTCCTCATTAGCCATTACGCATCTGCTGTACAGTTTTACACATGACTATTTGATCAAACTGTCTAGTTCAACTCAGCCACAGTCCCTTTAAATTCCAGATAAGAAACCCCCTTTAGCAAGGCTTTCCAGGGTTTGAAGTCACATCCAAGCGGCTGTTTGCAAACATGAAGGAAAAGTCTCGTGCACTGAGTTGACTTGGCCCTGGTTTGTTCTCAGAAGTAACGCACGCTGGAACTGTCCAGTATGGAGACAGGAGAAGCTGACAGAAGGATGCATACTTAATTATTTTAAGTGAATGACTGAATACACAAGCCTGTCTAAAAACACTGTCACAACACTGGCCAGCCCTGAAGAGTGCTGGGAGCCTAGGTATACAGAGATTTTTGCCTGGCAAACTGACACCCCACGCCCAGCTTGGGCACTCACGCAAGCTCTGTGTGAGGCAGCTCTTACCCATCTGCCAAATTTGGCCAGAAGCAGCTGTTTCTTCTTTGTCCTACCTTGTCATAGGCACGTGCGTTCATGCTTCCCATAGCCTGTGCCCTGCACCACAAAGCGCTCAGGTCTTGCCAAGAAATAGTTCCTTCCATAACGGACGGCACTGTGGAAGGTGTCTGTTCAACAGCCTTCGCTATTTTCACTTTTGTTTCTGGTTTATTAGGGCCAAAATGCCGCAGAGAGCAAGGGTGAGGAAAGCACAGGAGAAAGAGGCCTGACCTGTGTTGTGACATTTAAACTAAGTAGAAGTGGTGTTGGCAAGGTGAATGGTGTGAGTGTGAGTACATGTGTGCTGGGGGGTGGGGGGGAGGGGGAGGAGAGGGGTAGGCATGTCGGTGCTGGGGTGGGGGGTAAGGGGGGTGACAGAGTGGGATGCAGGTGACCAGGAGAATTCTCAACAAGAGCCTGTTGAGAAGAGGTTGTGGGGATTAGGAAGCTTGTGTGGCTGGAACCAAGGGGACCTTTAAGACACAGCTCTGTGAGTCTCCCTGCTGTCGGCCCCGAGTGCAGAAAACACGTGGTTAGTTTGTCAACCTCTAGCCGGCTGCCTGGCCCATAGCAGCACCTAACAAATGCCTGCAAGCGAACGGATGAAGAACCAGACCATGTCTATGCAAACTGACATTCTGAAGGTCTGATAAATATAGACCAGGACCTTGAGGTGAGAGGGGAAAAGACTGTCAGCCAGGGCTGGTTCTGAGCAAGCTGGTGGTTGGCATGGTTTCACTAAACTTCAGTGACTCATCAGGGTCACTGGAATAGTGATGGGAAGACAGAAGGAGACTGTCCGTGACTCAGTTCCTTAGCTAACAATCAAAGTCCCTGTGTCTACTTGGAGCTAAGAAATCCATTACAGTCTCCTGTTCTGTCCCTGGGTGTTGTGTTCTCCAGTTTTAAATAACTATCCTATCCTAGAACAGGCTGGTTCTCTAGCAGACTTCAAATCTATTTCTTCACCTGAAGTGGTCGAATACTCTGTGAGCAATTCCATGTTTTTCATCCCCATTTCATCAAGGACAGAGCTGAGGAAAGGGAGGGTTTGGGTCCATTACCAAGGAAGAGAACTATCTGCCCTGGGGCTGAAGATCCGGGATCTGGCAGACCCATATGTACATTCTATTCCTTGTAGGAACCCCAGACTGAAGAAGAGCCTTCCTAGCAGTGACCCCAGAAAGAAACTGGCCCCAACCCAAGAAGTAACACTCATGAGATCTAAGACAAATAAACCAGCCTCCTTTCGCTACAGTGCCATTAGCATCTGAACTCTCCACCGCACTCGGGAACTGTCTCACTGGAGTCCAGCCAACCTGCTCCGTACATAGATACTCTAGCATGTGACCCATGTCCTCCCTTTTTCCTTCCTTCTTTCCTTCCTTCCTCCTTTCCCTCCTTCCTTGCTTTCCTCCTTCCCTTCCTTCTTTCCCTTCAACAGTGGATCAGTGGGCAAACCTAAGCAATGCTTTATGCCATCACCCTGGAACACAACTCACACTTCCTAATCGTCTCTGTAGTAGCCTGGATGGTCACAGACCCTGCTTTTCCTGGAGAGGCCTCTCTCCTCTAGGGCTCTTTACCTAGTTCTCACACAGAGGACTCAGAATTGAAAAGGACCTCTGCACCCTCTCAGAAATCAGAGAGTAAACGCAGGGTTCATCGTCAGCTGCGCTGTTTAAGTTGATAGCCTAAGTGGATAAATGTGAAGCAAATATAGATCAAATACCAGCACAGTAAGAAGATACTGGAAGAAACCGTGAGGGGCAGAGTTAAAGGCTGGAAAATGGCACAAGCTAGAAGTCAGGAAAAGAGGAAGTGAGGTTGCTCAGTAAGTCAAAACAACTGCTTTGCCAGTGTAACGACCTGAAGTTGGCCCCAGAAACCACATAAGAATGTTGCTTGTGTGGGGGTGAAGGGACGGCTTAGTGGTTAAGAGTGCTTGCTGCTCTTCCGGGGAAACTGAGTTCAGTTCTCAGGACCTGCATTGGGTGGTTTACAATTCCAGGGATCCAACGCCCTCTTCTGGC
Source organism: Pachyuromys duprasi (assembly GCA_028658305.1). Classification (NCBI taxonomy): domain Eukaryota; kingdom Metazoa; phylum Chordata; class Mammalia; order Rodentia; family Muridae; genus Pachyuromys; species Pachyuromys duprasi. Next base: position 25,582,459 of record CM053759.1, on the reverse strand, counting down.
CTCTGTAGGTACCTGTTCACACATGCTATTCACACACACAGATGCACATACATATACATAAAGAAAGTTGTTGTTTTTAACTGAAAACCTGGATGTATCTGTAATCCCAGCACACCTATAATGAGCTAGGAGGTGGAAACAGGAGATTGCCTGGGAGTTTACAGGTCAGCCAGCTTAGAGAATCCAGCACGGCAGAAACAAGAGACTACCCCAACATGGTGGGAAGAGAGATCAGACCCCAAACCCTGGAAGGGAAAGTGAGGAGAGGATGGGGATGAGACAGGCCCGAGGTGGGTAGGGACAGGGGTGTGCAAGCAGCAGCCTGATCCCAGTCTCACTCTTATATGACTGTACACAGACAAACACAGGCAAAACACTCATGCACATTCAATAAAAGTAAGCAAATCCTAAACAAAGAAGTCGAAGCTGGGTACCTTTAATCCTAGCACTTGGGAGGCAGAGGCAGGCAGATCTCTGTGAGTTCAAGGCCAGCTCTGTTACACAGAGAAACCCTGTCTCAATCAACAAACAAACAGAAAAGAAATCGAATGAGAGCATATGTACAAAGTATTTGCCAGTCTAAGTACTCTGCAAATGCAAGCTTTTAAACACGAAGCCAAAGTATTTGGAAGACATCCCGAAGAAGTGAGAGCTGCAAAGGAACTTAAGGGAAAACACTTGACCTGGATCTGACCACCCAAAGAGAGACTGCAAAAACCAAGAGAGGGGGGCAGATCGCACAGCGGTACAGACATCCTCCCAGAGAGAGCACTGGGTGTCCAGGGAGAGGCGGGTGACCCTACTCAGACCACCTGAAAGGACCTTGTACTACTGGACATGTCTGGGGCAGGGTCATGGAGAGTTCAGGGACATTCCATAGCTAGTCCACCGCAGCGAAGGGCAAAGTATAGACAAGAGCTGGGAAATGGAGACTTCCACTTAAGGAGCGCACGGAGGAGGGAAGGGAAGACGGGAGGCTAAAACCATAGAAGTAGTCCAGACTGGTATCTGCTATGGGGTCTGGTCAGAGCATGGGCTTGGAGGCCGAGGGAAGCTGCAGCCACAGGATTAAGGGAGTCCTGAGGGGAAGTGTATCGAAGGACTCAGCAAGCTTGGCTAACTTCCCACACCTGGTTTTGGGGACCCTGGGATTTCAAAGGCAAATGGCGATAACTTGTCGGAAAACAAGGGATGTGCAGCGCAGTGCAGGACACAGGACCGTCAACAGGACATGCTTCCCTTTCTAAATGGAGGCAGTGATTCTAGGCGCTATTTTAAAAAACGTAAAAAAGCAAGAGCTTGCTATAATTATGAAAACTTTTAAAACCTGTTTCTGGTATGTGGCGTATGTATAGTTGTTCACGTATGTGTGTGATATGTGTGCAGGTATGTTTGCATAGTATGTACATATGCAAAGGCCAGATGCCATGTTGGGTGTCTTCCTCAATCACTCCCCTTATTTTTGAGGCAAGGTTTCTCAGTAAGCTTGCAGCTCACTGATTCATGCAGACTGGCCGGCCAGGACGCTCCAGAGATCTCTGTCTCTGCCCCACCCCCCACCCCCCACCCCCAGGGCTGGGGTTACAGGCACACAGCACCACGCTCAGCTGGCGTGTGGGGTCTGAGCATCTGAACCCAGCTCCTCATTCACGTTCGCGTAGCAGTGCTTTCCCATCTAAGCCGTCTCTCCAGTCGAAAGACCTTGGATGGTAAAAACACTGCCAACAAAGAGAAAACAGGTCTGGAAGAGCACCTGCGGCACACCCAGAAAAGAGACAGCATGCTGGCAGGACGAGAACAGAACGCATACGTTCTTGTTGTCTATATGAATATGACGCAAATGTACCAGCCACAAAAGCAAATGTACATGTCCACATACAAAGATGCTCAGACCTTCTCACTGTAAGGAGAACGTGAATTAAAGCAGCCCTGAGATTGCTGTGCCCTTCACACGGGCAAGAAGGAGGAAATGGAGGCTCCAGAGGCCGTTGGGGAGCCCTCATATATTGCTAGAGGAAATACAAGTTGTTCCAGTGTTTTGGGAAAGCAATCTGGCAGCATCTATTAAATTAGATTATACAAATCCCCTTGGTCCAGCCTCATGCTCTGTCCACCTCACAGACTGTAAAGAGACCCATGGAAATGGGCACGGAGGCCGCCCGCCAAGCTGTTTACAGCAGGAGAGCACTGGCAGTGAAGAGAGCACCCGTAGAAAAGGAAATGGTTTATAGTGTAGCCACATAACAGACTACTACAAACCCATTCAGAGGAATGAAAGAGAACATTCTGAACTTCCAGACAAAATTGTGACATACACATAGACCCAGACACAGAGAAGTCAATATGTGTAAAACCTGACCCTTATATCTGCATCTGTGTGTACATCTTCATCTATACGTATGTGTACAAACACATGCAACTAGATAGCTACGTGATCATGGGTATTCTGCAGAAAGACATACATGAGGTTTCTAGGGGCTGTGGGGAAGAGAGCTGACTTGAGGGAAAGCCCTAGCCTGCTGGTATAATCTCAGTCATGTGAAAAGGTATGTGATTGAGCACATCTGTGCTGGCATGCGTAACTAGATACCAACTCAGAGCTGATGTATAAAGCTGTCCATCATATATTTTTAAGGGAAAGAAACGTAACCGCTAGGATATAGTGAAAGATAAAATATTAAATACAGGAAAAAAAATTGAGACATGAGATTTTCAAGCTCTGCTCTCTGAGGAAGGGGTGGCTCCAACGAAATCTGGAAAACACCCAAGCGAGGGAGTTGGCAGCCTCTCAGATGTCAGCGCCAAGTCCCAGGTGTCTACAGAAAGGGCTTATATGTCCCGAGGGGAGGAGGGGAGGAGGTAAAGTTACTAATAATTGCATGAAGATATTTGGGTGCTAGATGTAAATTTGTTCACCCTGAAGGTGGTTTTAGGGAAACTGAAACTTAAGCCATGTTGCAGTAGCCCCAGACACATTTTTTAAATGCTGTCTCTTTCTTCTCCGAGGCTCAGTCTGAAGCTCGGACAGCCACTTGACCTCACCTCCCACTCAGAAGAAACAGATTTCCAGGGAGTAGGAGCATAGGTGATTTCCTTCATCCCCACATCCCTGATTTCCTAAGAGCCTTGAATAACCCAGCATAGGTTCATATTCCTGGCCATAAACAGAGGACACCAACAGTGGAACGCATGTAGTCGTTAGCTTGGGAAGGGAGAAGGGAGACAGGGGCCAATATAGACAGGGTGCTTCCTGTGTACAAATTACAGACATCTGCTCTTAGGTCTCACCACATCCTCGGAGGTGCATGGTCCCACAAGATCAGTTCCCCCTGGGGAATTAGACATGAAGTGTGCTTCCATGGCCACGGGCTTGGCCCAATGGCATTGGCTTCAAAACTTGTTGAGTCTGACTCTTCATGCCAGCTTCACTCTTCAGGGTCGACTTCTGTTTTACACGTCAGTGTCATGGACAGAAGATGCCGCTCTGGGACTATAGCTCAACCCTGATAGCAATGCTCCCCTTCGGAATAGATGAGAAATGGATCTTCCCAACATATGAGCTGCATTCTGGAGCTTTTGCAGGCTGAGTCATGACATCGCCCTCTCTCCCATCATGGGAGCAGAGGCAGACGTTGTGAGCCTCAGGGTCTTCAGAGAACAAGCAAATGACATAAGAGAAGGGATGCGTGGGTAAGCCATGTCCATCGAAATGAAAATGGCTGCTGCTACTCAGCTAAGACCCCAAATCATCAATTTGACCTGATTATAATACACAATGAGAGGAGTGAAAGTGAGAAAGAGACTCTCCCTGGAGGTCGGAAATGTTCATTTGGCCAAGCCAGGTATCTGTTTGAGGCCAGCCAGCGCTACACAGAGAAACTCTGTCTCGAAAGACAGACAAACAAAAAGACCCTTCTCATAGAATGGCTGCGAAAGCTTTAGAAGAAGCTACATAACGAAACTATTTTATGAACATTCGCTTTATAAAAGCGAAGAACAGGCTTCTCATGTGCGTGGAGAACACAGCATCTTCTACCAAAGCTTTAGGTTTGGGCGACGCTTTGTTTTTTAAATGCAGAAGTGCTGTGTGTTTTTAATGTCAGAGGAAAGGCCTTCTCACCTGTCCTGTAAGCGGGGACAGTGACAGGAGGATTGTCTTTGCAGAAGAGAACAGCTCTCCTGGGCGCGGGCTCCGTCCCAGCGACCCCACAGCCAGCGGGCTGTTGGAGGTGGAGGCTTTCACTTGTACCCCCCTTTGTGCCCTCTGAGAGCTTGGGGGGTGCCGGGGGGGATGATAATGGGGTGGGGGTGGGAGGGATGCAAGGTTGCTGGAGGACTCCAGTCACTGCCCTTTCTTAGAGAGGATCCAAGGCAGCAACACAGGCCAGGGCAGGGATTTTGGAGCTTTGGGGAACAAAGCAGATTATGTCATAAACTCTGTCCTTTTCACAGAAACATCATAGGAAACACCTGTGGACATCGGGAAGCAAGAGGAATTAAAAATATCTGCCTGATCCCTAAAAAAAAAAAGATGAGAGGAAAATGGCCTTTTTTTTTTTTTTTCTTCACAGGGAAAACAAACAAAGTGATATCTGGTTTGAGGCATTTCCTCTCAGCAAAGCACAGCCCTCCCCAGGCAGAGATGGGCCTGGACCACACATTTTAACAGCCCAAGGCATCCTGATAATTGATGGGGCCTATCATCGAGGCTTGGAACACACTCCCAGCCCCCAAGCTTGGGGCTTCTAATGCAGGAGGGTGAATTAGGGGAAACTAAGATAACCTCATTTCCTTGGGGAGACGTGCAGCCTCCAGCCAGCTTTGGAAACAAGGGGCCCTTGTGTTCCTCCTCCACTGTCTTCTCAATCCCAGGAAGCCTCCCTAGGGTCACAAAGGGTGGTGATGACAACCCCATCCAGAGGGGACATGATGCTTGCTGTCTCTACAGGACCTGGCTGAGCTCAGGAGCTGAGGGTGGCAGCCCAGAAATAGATCACACTGGCTCCTTGATGTCTCTCTCACTGGCAAGAAATCACCAAACCTAGTGCTTTTGTCCTTCGCGTTTATTTCTGGCCTAGCTTTCACATCATTGTGCCATTGAGCATTGGGCTACTGTCATCTCTGTTTACCTTATTGTTTTGTTGTTGTTGTTTGCTTTTGTTCTTTTCTTCCCTCTGCTGCCCCCCCCCCTCCATCATTCTTAAATTTGAGTTCAGTCATGTTCTTACTCGGTTTACCTGTAACATAGCACGCACTACCCACCTGGTTAACCTGTTACATGGTACCCACTATATGCTCAAAATATCCTTGTACAGGTTAAACATCCTAAATCTTCAAGTCCCCAATCAGGAATGATTCCATAACTCAAAACTCTATGGATTAAAACATGACAGCATAAATGGAAAATTCCACACTCAATCCCATGCCACAGGAGGGAGCCAAAATGAAGGAACACACACACAGTATCACAGAATTATCATCAGCTGTATGTAAAAGGTGAAAAGGAAGCACACATGAACGTGAATTTCATGCTTACACTTTACCTGCATCCTAAGTAACTCAAGATAGACACACATGTGAATTGAAAAAGAATCAAAGGCTAAAAATAATTGTGCAGGCTGGAGAGATGGTTCAGTGGTTAAAAACACTTGCTGCTCTTCCAGAGGACCTGAGTTCAGGTCCCGGGGCCAGATTAGGCAATTCACTACCTACAACTCTAGCTCTAGCGGATCCAGCGCCTCTGGCCTCTGTGAGCACCTGTTCTCACAAGCGCATTCCCTTACACAGACGTACAGATGTAATTAAAAATAGCAGAATCAAGCTGAGTGAGCATCTTGGTGCATGCCTTTAATCCCAGTGCTCAGAGGCAAAGGCAGGTGGATCTCTGTGAGTTCGAAGACAGCCTCGTCCACAGCGTGAGTTTCAGGCCGGCCAGCAGGGAAACCCTGTCTCCAAAAAAAACCAAAAACAAACAAAAAACAAAACAAAAATTCTGGCCCCAAGAATTTCTCGTATAGGATGTTCCATGTATTCCGAACATAAGGCTCTCTGCTCATCTGTCCTTTGAGAAGATCCCACTTTCTCAAGTTGCCAACCCTTCCTGAACATTTGCCATATGGCAGGAACCATGAAAATGAGCCCGCTGTACCCTCACCACTGCCTTCCAAGCATTTTGATCACCTCCACAGTGGTGAAGGGGTTGGAATTTGGGGGGAGGGCGCTAAATGACTTGCCTAGGGCCCCAAAGCTGTGGTGGGGCTGAGGTTCTAACCCTGGGAAGCCCTTCCCATCACACGCCTCTTGCAGCGCTTTCAACACGCGCCGCTATGCCCCTGTGTGCGTGCTGTTCCTATACCTCGCGTGCCTTGGATCTGTGGCCTCCAGCTAGACTGCTCTTTATCCCCCAGGACCCAGCTCCTTGCTGAGTTATGAAATCACCACCCCTCTCCACATCCTCTCTTACAGCACTTGCTTTGCCACACTGATGCTCTGACCCTTTCCCTAGATGGTAACCTTCCCAGGAAGGTCGGGACCATAGCCTCTACCTCAGGGTCCCCATACTCTTAGAAGAGAGGCTGGCATATAACAGACTTGCAACAAAAATCGACTGGTTTCAAGACATCAGCCACCGGAGCAGACTGAGGGTCTGCCCTTGGGATCCAGGCTCTGGCTTCCTGTGTATTCACTGAGGCCAGCGGTTTGCTCAGCTCCCCTCTTATGTCCAGCAGGACCCGGGCGTGGAGATTTTAGAAACTCTCTCTGCATATTCCTAACATGCATCTGGACTTGTGCACTATTTACTGTCTAAAGAAGACAGTGGAGGCAAAGGCTCTCCAGGGGATTCCCAGGTCTGTGGGCGTGAAATCTGGGTAATACAAGCTCTAGAAAGCAACAGAGAAGAAAAAAACTTCTCAAGCAAAAACACCACCAACTCACAGTTACCATGTGGGAATGACATTACTAAAAAAATGCAAAGCACTGATGTACTGTTGTCCAGCGTATCAGACAGATAGACAGACAGACAGAGTGTCACTGTAATAAGAAGCCAAAGCTGTTGGTGAGAATTGGTACCTTAGAAGCTGCGGTGAGCAGGCTGGCGGCGGTGGCGCTCACCTTTAATCCCCGCATTCGGGAGGCAGAGGCAGGCTGATCTCTGTGAGTTCCAGGCCACCCTGGTCTACAAAGCAAGTCCAGGACAGACAGGGCTCTGTTACACAAACAAACCAGAAACAAAACCAAAACCAAAAAAAAAAAATCTATCAACATTACACGTTGATTAATTCTGCCCTCTTTTGCACAGCCATCTGGAAAAATATCTTAAGAGGTCTGAAATGCTTTGTTGTAGGATATATACAAAGAAGAGAAAGCATGTTGTTTACACAAAATTGTATATAGCATTGCTAGTCCTATAAACGTAAAAAACAAGAAGCCACCTTGAATGCTAAGTTTCAAAGAAGAGCTGAAGTCAGTCATGGAGCACAAAGGTGGAAGGTTGCAAAACCTTCTTTAAACATGACACACATACAAAATTTCCAGCACCGTGAGATGAATATGAAGCAACGACAGAAAAATGGCTGGAAAACCCATAGCAAGTGTACAGAGTAAGCGAGCACAATGGACTCAGCACCACGCCATCAACAAACGCTGGAAGAGGATCAGCAAGGATGGCCAAAAATGGTGATTTTTTTTTTTTTTTTACTAGCCTTGGGGCTGGCTGTTCACATCTCTCATAATTAGAGAGTAATCACTGGAAAATCTGTGTTTTCCCAGGGGCAGCAACCATTGACCGCCTCTAGGGAGGAACCTACCGGGTTCTGGTGACAACTGCTTGGAGCTTCACTTGGTCCTGGGGGCTGAAAACACCCTCATGGAGAGGGTTCAGTTTCTTCTACACCTAAATTCTTTCCAGTCCAGGAGATAAGAAAGGAATGGTGGGATGGAAGGCTAGAAAAGAAGTGGAAGCTAGGGGTAGGAGAGTTCCTTCCACTTGGCCTGGCAACGCAGGTACCCCCCCTCCCCCGCCCCCCGAAAAAGGCACCAGGGCTGGCTGACAGGAAACATCTAGGCTCTACTCCTCAGAGGTAGGTGGGGCCTGAGGAGGGACACGGACACTAGCTAGCTAGCTTGGAGTCTATCTGACAGAGACTCATTATTATGCCTCTTACGTGCCTCCTGTTTGTGACTTGCCCGTGTTTGTACTCCCTTCTCCTCTGTCTCGAACGGGAAGACAGGGTTTCTCACACAGAATAACCATAGGAGAATAAAAACCCAGGAAGAACTTCTTGCAGGACCTTGGGGCAGAGTCGGGTGTTGCTATGGGAGGAGAAGCCAGCCCGGAGAACAGCACCTCCAAGTCGTTTGGAAATGTGGCCCACAGCCTCGTATCCTGCCCACGTGGGTTGCTGGTTTATCGACCCAGAAGAAGGTGATGGATGGAAGCCATGCCTGGAGTCAAGGGGTGGGCAGAGAGGGAGGAAATCTCTTCAGCAACACTGTATTCTGTGCTCTTAGGGCATGGCAGGAGCTGAGTGACAGGTGGCCATGGGCCACGGGGGTCAAAGAATTCCCCCAAGGGCTGCTTTCGTGTTCTGTAGACCAGGCTGGCCTGGAACGCAGAGATTCACATCTCTCTGGGTTTAAAGGCATGTGCCCCCACTGCCCAGCTAGACCTTTCCATTCTCATCCACGGTAGGTAGTGAGGTTCAGGACTGGGGGCAATCTTATGGGTTGGGTTTAGTCCTTCATCGTTCACCCGTTGTGGCCTTGATCTTCAGCACCTCCGAATGCAACAGTATTTGGACATAGGGTCTTTACTGAGATAATTAAGTGGCCTTTAGGGTGGTCTTTCTTATGTATATGAGTGTTTTGGATGGATGCATTTATGTACATCACATGTGTCCCAGGTGCCCACGAAGGCTGGAAGAGGACATCAGATTCCCTGGAACTAGAGTTACAGATGCTTGTGAGCCGCCAAGTGGGTGCTGGGAATTGAATCTGGGTCCTCCAAGAGCAACCAATACTCAACTACTAATCCATCTCTCCAGCCCCTGAAGGTGGTCTTTCTGAGTGCTATCCCATATGACTGCTAGGACACAAAGGGGCACAGGACGAAGCCAACGCAGGAAGACTTAGGGGAAGAGAAAATGACACAGACACTCACTGTTATAGCTTCAACATGAAATGCATTGTGTTGAATGCTTGGTCTCTAGGACATTTGGGAATTGGAAACTCTGGGAGGAGAGTGGGGGAGTGTGTGTGTATGTGTGTGTGTGTGTGTGGTGTTCTTCCTAAGTATCAAGTCCCTGGCTCCTTCCTGAATCCTTCTCTGTTTCTTGAAGCTGTTATAGGAGGATCTGCCCCCACCCCTAACCCCTGCCAGGGGAGACTGACCCTTCTGAAACAGTAACCCCAGATAAATCCTCCTGTATCAGGTATCTTCTCACAGAAAAGGTAGCTTGTACAGACACCACGTGAAGACATAGAGAGAAGACGGCCTTCATACAAGCCCTGAAGTGTAGCTTCACAAAGGACATCTCATCTGCCTTGATCTTGGCCTTCCACCCCCCCAGAACTATGTGGAAGAAAGGTTCTAATGGTTGAGTCATCTGGTGGGGAAATGGCCCTTCGGAAGCTGCGGGGTCGCGCCCCCCCCCCCCACTATGACCCTTCCGGCTCACTGCCTATGTCATCTCAGCAACCCTATCTGAACTTGTGACTTTTCAAGACCCTTGGCTGGGCTATATAATTCGGGATGTCTGTCTCTCCTGCTCTGCCATTCACTGGAGTTTCTGTTTCTAGAGTTTAAACTCCTCGCCTGGACAGAGGCATCTTCAGCCTGTATTTCGGTTTTTGCTGTGACTGGGACAGTTTACGGCTGAATGGCTGGACAGCAGGTCTTGAGGACTGCGAAGCGGGTATCTCTGCGTGTCTCACACTAGCGCGCAACCCTCTTCTGGAGTGTCAGAAAGTGCTGCAAGTCACTGGCCTTCAGATATAGGCTCAGCCTCCAAGTGAGTTGCCGGCCCTGCCCAGCCCAGCGCAGCCTCTCATCCATAACAGCTTGGAGCTTCAAAGGGAAGCCATAAGAAGAGGAGGAAGCAGATCCCCAAGCAGGCGAATGTCCCGCAGCTTTAGGCCCACTCCCAAACACCTTTCCAGGCTTCAGGGCACTTGCTTCCTGTTAAGGGACTAGATATTTTTCAGGTATTTTTTTTCAGCATTTTTAAAAGAAATTTTTAAAAAACTTTGCATGTGTAGGGTACTTCACAATTCTTCCGTGACTTTGACTGTTAATATATGATTTCATTCAACTCTTCCGGTAAGCCAGGCAGGGAGGAAATTATGTCCTAATTCGGTATCCCTCAGCAATTTAGGGATGGATTTCTGTCTAGTATCACCAAATCCAGCTTTCTCAAGCCAGACTTTAAAGACTTCAAAGATCCATGGGCTTTCCTCTAAAACACCCACACCAAAACATGCACATGTGCCTGGGGACCCAGGTGAGCTGCTGTTGCTATGGAAACAAGAAGCCTAGTCCCTGCCTGTCCTTAAAATTATGGTTGCACACTGGCATGCAGACTTCTTAGTCTTCTAGGTCTCAGGTAGAAAAGTCTTATCCCACTAAGGGGAGGTCCTCCTTTCTCCTTTCCCTGCCTCTTCCTCCCCCATCTCTGCTAAAGCTCAGCTCTCCTGGCCTCAATGATGAATGCCCGAGCTGGCTCCAAAGTTCTTCACAGCCTGAGATCTCCTCCCTGCTCTCTGAGCCACAGCCTGAGTGAGCTTAGCCTGATTGTACATTGCTTTCAGGATAAAATGAGTGGTCACCACCAAGGTGGCTTGAGAGAGCTCTTCCTCTATGTAACCCATCAGCCACACCCATGAACATCCGGTTTAAGTGAAGGAGTGTGCTGGTTATGTGGGCCCAGATTTCAGGCTAGCCCCTGAGACTTTCCCCTGAGGAGAGACTGTGCAGAAATCCTGGGTGCTCCCAACCCAAGTCCTGAAGATGCTCTGAAGGTCTGACAGGAGTCCCACACTGTAACCAGCTGTCACACTCACAGGCTCTCTATCCTCCAGGGCAAATATCCTTCTCTATCCTTCTGCAACCTGTCCCTGACTCAACTCTTTCTGCGTTGAGTTCAGGATCATCTCTCCTTGCAAAAGACGATATCTGCTCCTTTCCCTGAACAGGATACCTAGGTCATATCGACTAGAACACTTGGTCACAGTGTACCAATCATCTGCCATCTTTCTGGTTCCCTCACTAGACTGCAAAGCACCCCACCCCACTTCCCACCTTCCATTCAAGATGGTAGACAAGACATTTTCCAACTGAGTCCAGACCCAGCAAAGAACCTGACCTACTGGGTACCTGTCAAATATTTTATCAAATGAGTAAGTGAGCCAGTGACTGCTCCTCCTCTCCAACCCAGACCACACCAGACGGCAGCTGTGAAGGATTTTCTAGAAGACATTTGCTTTTCGTTACCCCACTGCTCCCGGAGTTCTCCCTGTCCCTGACTAGATTAGGTTCTGTGCCTGCAGGCTCACTTCATTCGGACACACACAGACACTCACACACACATGCACACCGGCACGCACAGAAACACAGGTGTGTGTGCACACACCCCACCAGCCTGTTATTTCCCCCATCTGCAGATGCCTCAGCAGGAAGTACCAAATGGTTGCTTCATTTCCCAGAGTGTCCACGTGCCCTTCCGGTCCTGCCCTGCCCTGCCAGCTGGAAGGCAAAAAGCAGGCCTCGCAGGCAGCAGGGCACTGGAAGGAGGGTACTGTTTGGAGGTGAGTCCCTCTCCCCCCCCATTCCCTTCTTAGCCCACCCCGCTGATCCTGCTATTTGTATATGCCGGGTGCAGTTAGGCTGTGTGGAAGGCAGGCAGGCGGGGCCATGTAGCAATGCTCATCAAGCGTCGTAAAAATATCCATATCCTTTGGCCTAATAATTCTTCTCCTGGGAATTGCTTCCAGAGAAATTACTTAGAAGAAGAAAAGGATACGTGTACTGTTTATAGCTATGTTATTTATACCACAGAGAAAGTAGAAGCAAATGCCATGACCCGAAATAGAAAAATAATAAAATAAATGATGGTGCATTTGTGGAGCAGACCAACACAGAGACATTTAAAATGAAAATACAACTCAGTAAGAACAAGGATATCATCTTTGATCACTTGAACGGAAAAGATAGAGTGCAGAATTGTGTGCATATGTGCGCATTGCAATTGTGTAAGCGAGAGCCAGAAAGAGGGCTCAGCAGCTAAGTGCACTGGCTCTTCTGGAGGGCACAGGTTCAATTCCCGATACCCACATGGTGTCTCACAATTATCTATAACCAGGGGACCCCATGCCTTCTTCTGGCCCTGCCAGGCACCCATATACATGCAAAAAATACCCTTACACATATAACAGATCAATAAGAATAATTTTAAAGAATTATTCATGTGACTAAGAATAATAGAGACACAAAGTTGGAAGCAGTCATTTTTGGTGGAATCATCATTTTCTCCCCATCTCAACACTGCTCTGAGACCAAAATGGAACAAGAGAAGGAACCCACCTGGGTTATTTAGTCTAGGCTGGCCTTGATCTCAAGATGCTCCTGCTTCAGGCTCTTATTATTAAATTAATGTTGTTTTTTTTTAAATGACTAGAAACCATGGAAAAATACTCTGAACTTGACAAAGTGCTAGGGTTTTCCAAAAGGACCCCCCCCCCACACTCAATTACAACTTTATCGTGGAATATAATAATAAAAACATGGCTCATTTGGACCTCTCCAGTGCCTGGTGTTGGGTTTATAAATGATCTGCTGTGTAGGACTATAGCTTGACAGCTACTAAAAGCACTCAAGGGACATTTGCATAATGAACAAATAGTTCTATTTCCCCAGGTCTCCATCTGGCTACCTCTCCCCAGCCTCCAGGTCACAGCTCGGCCATCCTGAGGATGCTGTCTCCTCTGAGACCCCGCCCTGAAGCCTGGGCGAGGGTGGGGTGGGGGGGAGGGCTACACAGATCTCAGGGGTCACCTGGATGGATAGACACTCTAATAGGTCCAGAATTTATGCAATGGAAATAAAGCCTGAGAGTGAGTCCTCTTCATTTTTCTTCCCTTCCCTCTTTTCACTTCTCATTTCTTCTCTTCCCCTTTTCTCTTCTTTCCTCCACATCACTTCTTCCCCTTCTCATTTCCTTTCCTTCTTTCTTTCTTCTTCTTTGTTTGTTTGATACTCGGTTTCTTTGTGTAGCCTTGGCTGTCCTGGACTTGCTTTCTAGACCACGCTGGCCTCAAACTCATAGTGATCCACCTGCCTCTGCCTCTCCCCCCCCCCCCCCCGCTCCCCGAGTGCTAAAGTTAAAGGTGTGTGCCGCCATGCCCGACTGCTCATTTCTTTTTTAAAGAAAAGTGTTGGGCTGGAGTTCTAGCTTCATTCTCTCCTTAGCTGAGTTTGCAATGCCTTTGCAATCCGAATCCCAGGGCCACGGCACTCACTAGTGCTTCAGCCCTTCAACTGATATTCCTGCCTCTCTTTTTTTTTTTTTTTTACCCACAATAAACTAGGGCCAGTTAAAAGCCTGCCAACACAGCTTTGGCGCCTTGAGAGCCCCTCCTCCAGGGACCTCCTTATAGACAGAAGGAGGCATACACAGGTCAATGCTGTCTTTCTAATCAGCACATAGATTCACCCCCTGCAGCCTCACTGGCCCATCCCTGTGTACAGGCACATGTGTGCACCTTATACAGCAGTAACCCTGCAGGTCACTAGCCGGTACCCCTTTACACCGCTACATGCTCATGAAAGAACACTTTCAGCTGAATAAATGGAGAATGTATTTTCTCCATAGATGCTTCAACCCCACGGCCTCGCTGCCTCCACAGCACCTCAGCACAGCTATTCCTTGCTTTGTTTGGGGAGCACATTACTTCCCACCACCACTAAACCCCCAACCTACCATAGTCTTCGTGTTTCACTCTCTTCAAGAAACCCAGACAGCATTCTTTGTGCAGCTAGCTGCAAAACTGTTGCAGAGTGGCTGAACAAACAGATGTGTTTTTCCGAGCCAGTTCTGTCCTACACTAAAGCTAAGCAGGGAACTTCACATTCATCCCTGTTTAATTTCATTATGTTGGCTTTGGCCCTGTGTCCCATCCTATATAAATCATTTGGAACTTGAATGTGTCATGTATCATATTAAGGATCCCAGCTGTGGGTCATCTGGATTCTTTCTACGTTTCATTCAAATCGTTAACAAAAATATTTAACAAGTGCGTGCCAAGGACAGAACGCTGCGGCTTGCCACTGGAGACTGTTCTCAGTAAAGACCCAAGGTCCTTAATGAGGATTCTCTGGACAGCCAGCTCAATCTACTCTGAACCCATCTTGCCAAAGAAATTTCTTTGCAATATAACTAATGTGACTATTTGAGAGATCATAATACTCTTGCTGATATATGAAAACATTTTGATTCTCTAAATCCAGCCAGAAGTTCTTGGGGTGGGGAAATGGGCTTGTGCTCCGAAGCCTCAGCATCCCACTTTGTTCTGCTTCTGGCAGGCCTCTCTACAGAAGGTCAACAGGGTGGCGGGGATATGGGAGGCACAGTGAAAGCTGAGAGGGGACAGACTCTCGTCTCCATCAGCCCCGACTGTATTTTCTTTTATTTTCAATTACCCATGAGCTACTGTAATCCAAAAATACTAAATGGAAACTTCCAGAAAGAAAGAACTTATCAGTTACAAATTATGCTCTCTCTGTCCAGCGTATCCATTCTGTATAAGCTACCTGCCTGCTGGCTAAGAGCAGATCTACTGTCACATTGCTGCTCATGTTCAAGCAACTTCATGTCACTTAATTATGGTCCCAAAGCACGAGAGCACCAACACTGGTGATTTGGATAGGCCAAAGATAAGCTAGGAAGTACTTCCTTCAGGTGAAAAGCTTGACATTTTATCCCAGTAAATTAGGGAAAAGACAATCACAATCTGAGGCTGCTAAAATTCTCTGTAAGATCAAATTATCCATCTACAACTGTGAAGAAGGAAAGAAAAGCAGAATAAATACATGCTAGCTCTGCAGTTGTGCTCAAATCATGAAAGTTATGACCACAGTCCATACTGTAAGGACAGAAAGAACAAGGCAGGCTTGTTGGCTCATGCTTGCCAGACCAGCACTTGGGAGGCTGAATCAGGGGGGTTGCCACAAGTTCCAGGCCAGCCTGGGATCTGAATGAGACCCCTGTGTCAAATATAAATAAATAAATAAAAGTGAAAACATTAAATTATTAAATTATCAGGTGTGGTACCCTGTGGTTTTAGGCACATCCTGAGGTCTGTGACTATTTCAAGAGCAACTGCTCTCCTTCCCTTTTCCTGTTCCCTCCCTTAACCACTCCTCCAGGGTGAATGCAAAAAAACACACTTGTCTCTTCTCCTTCTGCCCCTTCTCTAAAATGCATTTATTAAGTCAAGGCGTTTCCCTTCCTCAGGCAGGCTTGGGCCGCCCTGGAAACCTACAGGTTTGATTTGTTGTTTTATACCAGAACCAAATGCCCTCAGAAATCCAGAGAGGTGGGCTTGTAGGTGGCCTGCAATAACTAGGTGTCTGTCACAGACCCTGGGGCTAGAGGGGACCTTCAGATGTTCTAGTCCAATCAAAGCTGCACCAACTGCATGGGGCTGTTCTCTTCCGAATGATAACCTCCTCCCTGACTCACTATCCACACTTAGCCCTGGCACTTTTCACTAACATTACCCCGGGGCATTCTCTTAAGACTTCCACTCTGAAGGTGGGAAAATCAAGAGCTCAGGAGGTCACAGTCTAGTACATCAGCTTGAATCTCAGCCACCTGGCTCCTGGGTCCAAGCTCTCTCTGTATGTGGACATCGATGAACCCACAGGACACATGTGAACCTGCCTTCATGGACAAGGACAGGCTGTGTATGTATCATAGAGTATCTCATCATACAGTCTATAACCAACGTGTTTAGAACTGTCGCTTTAAAGGAGTGAAAGGTGACTTTGCATGGCACAGGTCAGAACTTATTATTATTATCAGTATAGTAGTAATATATGTGCATGGGAGGATGCATACTAGTCATTTAAAAGTCAAAGGGTAACTTTGTGGACTAGGTTCTTCTGTCTTTACTCAAAGATTGAACTCATGTCATAAAGCTTGGGCAGCAAGCCCATTTACTGGCTAAGTCATCTTACCGGCCCCAGACCTTTAATTTGTCTTGTTTTGAGGCAGGCTATATAGCCCAGGCTGGCCTCCAACTCACTGTGAAGCTGATCCTCTTGCCTTCCTTTCCAGGTGCTGGAATCACAGGTCCGCACCGCCCTGCCTGCTGGGCGGTGCTAGGGACTGAACCCGGGACCTTGTGCGCACAAGGCAAATGCTCTATCGACCAAGCTATATTTCTGGCCCAGAGCTACTTTTAATGCTGTGAGAGTGTCCTTGTTTATATTAGAAGCCTTATTGTCTCAAAGCTCTGCTCATGTCCCCCCTTCACCCCCTCTTGTGACTCCTATACCTTAAGACCTGCTCAGGGATGTCACCTTTTGGAAACTTCAGTCGATTAAGCATTAACAACGCCGTCACCACCAATTTGTGGCTCTGCAGCTTTTCAAGCTGAGATCATCAATTATCTAATCTATGATGCGCATCATTGTATTTCCTTTTAAAAGAGCCTGTATGATGAAGAGGCATTAGTTTTACTGATGGGGAGCAGGCTGCGAGGCTGTTATCGACCCTGAACCTGAAACTGGAGTTCACATCTCCCTCTGGTGCAGCACCCTCCTTGGCTTGCCACAGGTCTAATGATGAGACGAAGGGGGGAGGGGAGGGCATTCTGTTGCTACTATATCCTCCAGCATCACTGCCAAGTTCTACTGACCTTCACTAACCTTTTCCATAGGCGCAAAAGGCAGGACCTATGAACAACGTCATGAAAAAGAATGGTGATCCTTGGTGTCAAGTAGGGAAAAGGGTGCTGGGGCTTTAAAATCAAAGTTTTTTGGGGTGATCCAGCACTGTGTTGTTGCAATAGGAAAAGAGGTTTTCAAACCCCAGGAGACAATAAAGCTATAAACTGCGTCTCCTGGATGCCATGCTTGGTGGAACAGGCCCTCCCAGGACCAAGATGTTTAAGAAACTGTCCAAGCAGCTGTACCTAATGGTTTATGTATAAACTATATATATATACATATATAGTATATACATATACATACATATATAGTATATATAGACATATATACGTATATATACACATATATGTACATATACATGTATATATACGTATATAATGTGTATATATATACTCTTTACTTCCCCTCAAACCTATTACCTTTCTAAGTCATCTCCCAAGCACAGAGCACAGTTGCCATCACCGGGAACAATCTTTCTGCTTGGAAAGCAACTTTCACTTCAGTCAGGAAGAGCAGATCTGACCACAGAGCTCTGCAAAGCTCCAGGGCCGGAGGCTGAGTGGCACATAAAATCTCTGCCTTCCTTGGCCTTCCCTCCTTCAGCTTGAAGGACACAGCCTTGCTCCCAGAGCAGCTCAGAGAGACCAGCGGCGCTGTGAAGTAAGACTTTCGCAGCCCATAAAAGCCGCCGCCGGTGCAGTATTTCTAGCTCTTGGCCTGTGAGGCGATGGGGGGGGGGGGAACTGTACTTTCTGGCTCTCCTGGTTGTGAGGAGCTGTATGGCTACTTGTCACCTTTCTGGGTCTCAGGACAAGTGATGGCAGGGAGCAGAGTCCCCAGTTACGCGCTAACAGTCATACAGCATGAGTCAGAAGTGAAGAAACCTGTGTTTTTCCTCACTGAGACTATGGCCTTGCTTGTTACAGCAGCACTGGCCGGGCTTGTAACTCACACAACAGAACTATCTCCTCACCATCTTTGCAGAAGCAACCGTACGGTCTTGCCTCTATTTCTGCACCTTCAGGTGACAGAGATCCTGAGAGATCCTTGCGACTTCCTAGCTCTCGTTTGCTAACTGCTCAGTATAGGTCTTTAGACAAAAGAATGAAAGAATGAGTGAATGGATGAGGAATTCAAGAATAAAACATGGAGTAAGGTCAAATGCAATGTCATTTTATAATCTTGCGAGGCCTGCTCCTTTCTGAAGGTGGTGATGAGCTTTCTTTACCAGCTCTTGCCAGCCCATCTAGTCTTGCTAGAAAAAAAGTGAGGTCAAGAGGAGATGAGGGTGGCTCTGTGTGAATGCTCTTTTGCACCCTAGGGACCCCCTTCCTAACAACAGCTCTCCCAATGAAGAGTTGTAGCTAAGACCCAGGACACTATTGCTACCTAAGGGGTTAAGAAATTAGTCACATGGCAGGTGGTAATGAATATTCATTATACTCATTAGACATTTACCCCCTGAGCACAGAGGTAGGGATGTTTCCACTATAACCTAATACCAAGGATTTTCCCTATCCATCCCCAGGGACTCTACCTCTGTATGGATAACAGATTTCTGACTGTAAAGGGGTGGTTAGAGGCTCCCCAAACACATAATTACTCCCTGGCACCCTAGAACCTGAAGTCTTCCTTGCCAAAGGAGACTTCACAGACGGAGTCAAGGGTTTTTGAAATGAGGAGATCATCAGCCTGAATTGTCACCGAGGGCCGTAATTTGGTGACATGTGTCCCTGTAAGGAATACACAGAGAAAAGAAGGGTGTGGCCTCAGGCCAGCACCAGCAAGTACTATGAGTGAGGAGATGTGTGAAGAAGGTGGCTCCCTGGAGCCTTAGTTGGAGTGTGGTCTAGCTAACACCTGGCCGTGGCCATGTCTTAGCAGAGCCTGTTGAGGGTTGGTCTGGTGCTATGTATTACTGGCTCCCAAGATCTGGTCCCTGGCCAGAACAGCACATTCTCTTGTACACCTGTCCTTGTTGTATAAACCTTGATCCACCTAATTTAATGTTGGTTAATAAAAAAAATGCTGAAGTTTGGGATTTGGCAGAGGAGAGGGAAGCTGAGTTTGAGGTTCTGAGGCCTGAGGTCAGGGGACGAGGAGAGAGGCACAGGTAAGGAGGAGAATGGAAGAACTTCAAAGATAATAACCCAAGTACCTGGGATCTGGTATGGGAGGAAGAGAGATGGATTGTGGGATAATAGATTAGTTATTATGTTCACTTCTGTGTTTAGCTTTGCATGAATTATAGTCTCGATGTGTGGTTATTAGGGGAAATTATTAGACTAATGAATAAATAAAAAATTACTAAATATATGAATGAATTTTATTTATTAACACCTGTCTACAAGAGCCCTAGCAACTGCACACACTAACTAACATCCCCTGACTTTGGCTTCTTCATCTATGCCATGCCTCAGTAGCCGCAGAGCCTCAGTAGGCATCTCACTGAGCCTCCCACACACTTCCAAAAGGAAAATGTAAAGAATCATCCTTACTCTCCTTGGAGAATTCAAAGCCAGGCCATCCTGAGGGGACATGGCCATGACCAGCCAGTGGGGACCACACATCTCCCTGAGGAAGTTCCCTCGAGGTGGAAGGCAGCCCAGTGAGGGAGGCACTTGCAGGAGGATGAGCCCTTTCTAGCGCTGGGTCTACTGACTCTAGTTAAGACAGTGACAATGAAAACTGTTCTTCTCCCAACTCCCAACGAGAGTACTGATTTGCTGGGAGGACTTCCAACACTGAACACTAGAGTTTGGAAGACTGCAGAGAGCAGGTAGAAGGTGATGCCCTGAGTTGCAGAGACAGCAAAGCATGTGTGAGTCAAGTGAGGTGTGTGGACCAGATGTGTCCTGTACATCCTGAGGGTTAGAAGGCCATTGCGTAGCTCTGACTTAGCCACTAACTGACTTCAAGCAGGGCATCAACACATCATGCCCACGGATCCCACCTTTAAAGTAAAGGGGAATGAGAAACTGCTAAGTTTCTTTTACTTTCCAAACTCGTATGGTTTCTCTGTGTAGTCCTGGCTGCTTTGGAACTTACTAGGCTGGTCTTGAACTCAGAAATGTGCCTGCCTCTGCCTCCCAAGTGCTGGGTTTAAAGGTGTGTGCCACCATAACGCACATTCATCATCCCAGTATTTAGGAGGTGAAAGTGTGCAGATCAAGAACTTAAGATCAGCCTGGGCTATATAAGGCCCTGTCTCAAACAACAACAACAACAATCAGCTTTCAAAATTCCACTTCTTTTCGTCATAGATGTTGGCACTGGTGGACCCCTACCCCCGTGGGAGACACAATGGTGCCTTCCTGATATCCTGATGGGGATTCAGAATTAACTCAGCTGAGCCAGGTCTTAAAAACTCCGAGTGCTGAGCTGCCTGGCTAGCACAGGCTCAAGAAAGACTGTCTAGACAGAAGAGGAAGAATTGGGGCCCGAGGACCCCACCCACAGAGTGGTTTCCTCGTGGCTCTTGTGGGGAATCACCCTCCAGATCTTTCGGCAACACAGACCCTCACCTACCTTATCCACAAAGCAAGATGCAGTGAGATTTTATAAGGACGAAAAAGGTAAATTTTATGGAAATCACGCTGCAGTGATCGCCATGACGACAGCTTTTAAAGGTTGCCCACACCGCCATCGCTGTGGCTGCTCGGAGAGAATCCACCGCTCTCCGTCAATTCACATCTTAGAAGCATGACAAGCCAGGGACCTGAGGCCCAGGACTGTATTCTAGAGGGCTGAGGGGGCGGGGGCGGGCAGCAGGCTGGATCAAGCGGCCTTGGAGTTCAGGTGTTTGGAATGGACTGTTCAGGGCCTGGCAGGGAGGGAGGTTCAGGGGAGGTGGAAGCCTTTTAGGCGATGGAAGTGCTCTCTCCCGTGGGTGCCTGAGTTGGAAGTAACAACCATAGGCTCAGCCTTTCCCTTCTGTTGCTCTATTTTAGCTGGGTGGGGCTAACGTATGTGTGGTCTGCTGTTTGTTGCACCTGGGTCCGCTTGGCTCATCCCTGGGCTGGCTGAAGCAAACGGGCTTCCACCACGGGGTGAGCGGGAGGGGCAACCACAGCGAGAGACATGATTGGGGCTGCAGGTGCGGGACAAGAGCTTGTGGGTGTGTGGTTTGTTCTGAGGCCTCTCGTTAGAAGAGAAGAGGGATCCTCGAGGATGGCTTGGGTGGGCTTGATCAAAGCCTCGGGCTGAGGCCCAGTTTCAGACCGAATGACCTCAGTAGGAGTGGCAGAGCTCACTGAGACCGAAAGCCCCCAGGCTGCCAGATGAGGGTTGGGAAGCACCTGGAGGGGAAGCCGGAGGAGGAAGCCTGTCTTCTCCCTCTCCTCCACAGGAGAAGCTGACTCTGAACTGCACACACCTCGCAGCTTATCAAGATCACATCTTGTGTTTTTAAAGTGCCCTGTCTTCTGTGTTGACCTCACTTCTCCAAATAGAAAAGAGCCCTTTTATGGTAGTTTCTGCAATCTACATCTCTCTTTTTAACCTTCCAGGAATGAACAGGCACACCGTGCTGTTTGCCTTTGGCTGGGGTGCACTCCTCAGCATTTTCTGCTGCTGGATAATTCCTAGACTTCCCTCAACTCAGAGGTCATCTGTTACAGGAAACCCACCCCGAGCCCCAGGCTGGGTGTGGCACCCCCTCCTCCTGTGGGGCAATTGCTCATCCTGTTCTGCAATTAAGGGCTTAAGTGCTTATTTCCCCTCTTAGACAGTTAGGTGAGAGATAAGGTCACAGGTAGGGTCTGGCCGTAAGTGATCATAACATATTAGTTAATCCTAATTAAACAGTTCTGTGTGCTGAGGAGACAGCTCGGTGGGTCAAATGCTAGCCCCACAAGCATGAAGACTGGAGTTTGATTCCCCAGCACTTGGATTAAGAGAGAGTTTGTGTCAGGCATGGTGGCTCATGTCTGAATCTGCAAGCTCTGGGTTTAGTGAGAGACTCTCAAAGTCCAAGTCGGAGAGCAATTGAGGAAGACATCTGGCCTCCACATGTACTTTAGTACTCATGTACATATACATGTACACACACACACACACACACACACACACAAGCCCAGTTATCTGTTATCTTGCAAACTGCCAGAGAAAATGTCGTGATTGCCATCCACAGGCCAGGAGCACAGCCCTGAGAGGGTGCAGGGGCATCTAGAGAGAGGCTCATTTCTTGGTCAGGAAGAATGTTAGCTCCAATATCCAGAACTGAGGGCTTCCAGCTGGGGACTCCTAAGGTTCACGGAAGATGGGATTTACAGTACTACACGTGGGCCTCTTAGATAAAGGTCTTGCTTGGGCACCTCACCTCTCTTAGGGAGCTACTGAGTGTTGTGTGGCAGTAAGAAACCTTCTCCTTAGGGGGTGGGGGATGGGACTTACACTGCCCCAAAGGACAAAGGCAGTGTCCTCTCTGCTCAGGCTCAGGAGGATCTGTTGGGAGATGGGATCTGGGAGGGTCCTAGGGTAACGCAGTTGAGGGTGGTGGTTTGATGTTTGTCCTCTGCCTGTCCTGTCGCTGAGAGAGACCTGTCTACTTGATACCATGAAGGTGGATCTGAGCCACATGTTGTTGCTGTGATGAAACTTTATGAGCCTGGCTTCTTAAAGAGGAGAATCACAAGCTGTTGCCTTCCAAAGGTCCGACTGCACCCGGGCCCCCAGCATACCTCAGAGTCGGGTTTGCTCACTCCCAGTAAGGAGTAACTAGGGACCGTCTTTTTCTAGTGAGTTAGGTAGGCCAGGCTGGCTCTGCAAACCTCAGACACCGTCAGCTAGAGGAAGGCAGAGCTGCCTGGAGACTTTTCTGGAACCGAAAGCCTTTCTTCTGTGGCTCTGATAAGATTACCGCGCCGCTGAGCCGCCAGCGTTCAGATTTCCCACGGCACCGCGGGAGCCCGGGCTCCAGCTCCCCTTGCTGTGGGCAGCCTGCTGTGGATCAGGCCCTGAAACCCGACTCCGCTCCAGGAATGCCCTCACCCCTCCGTGATAGGGCCGGGTCTTGACAGCTTGCCTAGCCGGAACCGCCCCTGTTCTCACAGCCCAGCAAATGGAAGACGTCTGCTGAGTGGAGCCAGAGTGACTGCGAGGGTCCCCCCCAGCAGGAGCGGGAGAGGGGTGGGTATCCAGGCCCGACCACACCACCCAGCCTCACTCTCCCCTCAGAGTCCCAAAGGTCCCTGTTATGAGCAAACGCCTCAACCAGCTCGGTGACGGTGTGGGATGGGATGGGGATGGGGGGAGGTTCACAGAGACGTCCCCCAAATAATCCTTTTTTTTTTTTTACCCAGACTTGGAGTTTCAGCTCCAATAAATTAAAAAATAAAAATAAAAATAAAAATGAAGTAAAGGGTTAGGCAAGATGACCCTACGGGAAAACGCACTTGCTGGGTAAGCCAGGTGACCTGGGTTCACCCAGGGGTCGCCATGGTGGAAGAGAGAACTGCCTACTAAAGGTTGTTCTCTGACCTCCACATGCGCAGTGTGGCATTCGCGACCTCACACTCACACACGCACACAGTAGGAATAATTATTGTTAATAAAACAAAAATTTAATGTGTTAAATTGTTTTAAAATAAAGCAGCAAATGTTTAACAAGGTGAAAATACACGGACTAAGACATAGGTCACAAAACGAATCCATCATGCATATATCAGTATGTGCACACCTGTGCATATTGCTGATGTTGTGAGTATGAAAAGATAGCCCCATTGTGTGTTTGTGTGCGCCAAAGCGCACACGCCTGTGCACGCCCCCTCGTGTGTTCTTCAGACAGGGTCTCACGGAGCCCAGGCTGGCCTGAAACTCAGTATGTGGTTGAAGATGGTCTTTAACTTGGCTCTGCGGCTTCAAGCTCCCATGTGTTGCAATTAAAAGGTGGTCTATCACACCCAGCCTGATCACACACCCCACCCCCTTTGAGCATCTGTCTTACTAGGTAGCCTTGGCTGGCCTGGAACTGACTCTGTAGACAAGACTGACCTTGAACCCATAGAGACCCACCTGCATCTGCCACTCTGCTGCTGGGATGAAAGGTGTGTACCAACATTCAGTTCACCTTGTTTTTGTTTTGTTTTGTTTTTTAATTTTTTTTCCTGACAGGGTTTCTCTGTGTAGCCTTGGCTGTCCTGGAACTCACTTTGTAGACCAGGCTGGTCTGGAACTCACAGAGATCGGCCAGCCACTGCTTCCTGAGTGCTAACATGCCCAGTTGGAAATATTTATTTTTGTGCATTGGCTCACTTTTTTTTTGAAATTATCATATATGTGTGTGTACACAATCATGCAGGTATCCTCAAAGGCCAAAAGGAGGGTTTCCCTGAGTTCCTATTTACAATAACTTCACTATTGTTCCTAGGGACAATCACGTCTGTATCCAAAGAGGTCTACACGTCTCAGAATGCTGAAATGACTGGCCAGAATGGTCAAACCAACAAATAAACATACTAAAGTCTGCCTTTTCTTTCTTTTTTTTTTTCCTCCTTCTTTCTCTTCTAAAAGCCTAACCTCTCTCATCTCCAATAACACATTCACTCAATCAGCATGTCTTAGCTGGTGCCACCGGGGCCCTAGATATATAAAGTATGGTCCCTCCCAACAGGGAGCCAGAGAACCAGCCCTAGTAGTACTTGTTAAGTGCTCTATGGAGGCTGATGACCTCTGGGAAGGCTTCCAGAGGTGGTAACAATTTGAGCTACAGAGTTTCTATTAATTTTATTGGGAAATATGGGTTCTGTGATGGGCACTGTGTTGGTTTATGGAGACCCACAGACCAGGAAGACAGCTCCTCCTATACTGAGATATATTTTTTTCTCCCTCCCTCCTTCCTTCCTGCCTTCCCTCTGCCAGGAATCAAACCCAGGGCCTCACACATTTTATGCAAAGTGCTATGTCCTCTCTTCTGGGCACCCTGGTGAAGTCAAATGCTTCCCCCCTGGCACGTGGTCTTCACTCTCTTTCCTCCTAGAGTCAGACTACATCCTGGGTCTTAAGGGGGCGCCCAAGCCTGAGACCCTTGCACGTTCAATGAGTGCCTCTACCACCTTGCTGCATCACAGCCACCACCACCACCTCACACAGGACCCCTCAGCTCCCTACTGTCTGTGGAGCAGAATCAAGGGCCATTAGTGAGCTGGCCTTCGAGGTCTGAGAGCGAGAGATTAGAAGGCAAGTTGGGAGCACAGCAAGGGAAGGAGATTTTGTGTGAATAAAAAGTAACGCCTTCTAGGTGGTTTAGATCTCAGATCCTGGTGGCTGCCTCCTATACTCGTTGGTCCTGTGGCTTTACCTTGTTATTTTCACTTTTCTTCTTTTAGGAACCCCCTATCCCCCCACTAACCAATTGTCCTTCCTCCCCGAATGCCGCTGGTGTATTCTTCCTGCACCCCTTCTTTGCCTCTCTCTACCGAATCACTGCCTTCCTCTCAAAGCTTCTGAGTAGCATCTCCCCTGGACTGTACAAGTCACGCTTGCAGAAGCGGTCACTTAGCACACACGGTCAGAGAGCAATGCGTGACAGGCAATGTGGGCCCCATTTCCTCTATTGGACAGGGAGTGTTTGAAAGGCAGGGGTCAAGTGCCGCCTTGTTTGGTTTGTTCCAGAGAGGTTCCCTGTGGGCTGAGGTGTGATTAATGGGTCTGAGCGGTCACAACGATTTGAAGACTTCCCTAACACTGGTAGCAGGTTAAGTTCGGGTTAGCGCGCCGGTGCCTGGAATGTTGTTGGCAAGTACTGTTGATCTGGTTTGAATGATCAATATGGGGACTTGATGTAATTCCCCTTCTTCTCAAGAGAGAGAGAGAGAGAGAGAGAAAGAGAGAGAGAGAGAGAGAAAAGCAAGCACCCTCCTTCATGAGGCTGATTTCAGAGATCCTAGCTCTGCTCATGAGCCTATTACACACCTGTCACGGATGTTCACTTCCTAGCTGAGAATCGTCACTTCCTCTGTCCTCTGCTTCCTTTTTACTTCCTTTAACGGTGCTGGCGTGGTGCAGTGTTTTGTTTGTTTGTTTGGGCATTAGTGACTGGTTTGCCAAAGAAACTTCATAAACAGTCACTGCCAGCCAGCAAGTCGGTGCCACAGCTCAGGATGGATGCAAACAGATCTGCCTGGCATTCTGGTTGACTAGGCGACCTCCCGGCGTTGGTCCAGCCTTCGGCACACAGGGATTTGGCTGCCTCCATCCAATCCCTTTCAGTTACTGTATGTATCAGCTTATAGACAGGACAAGTCTTCTCTTTTCATGCTTCCCGCCCACCTACCAAGCCACACAGGAAGTTGCTGCGCTGATATTTTCAGGGCCTTGGACTCTGTTCCTTCCTCAGCTGAGGAGGAGTGAATGCCTCTGTGGAGGGGCCCCCTCTGTGTTTCCCTCCTTAAAGTCAGAACTTGCACTGGGGCCCATCAAGCAAC
>CM053759.1:25437487-25555989 GCA_028658305.1 Pachyuromys duprasi | reverse complement strand
CCCCCCCCCCCCCCCGATGAGGGAACCTACAGATACAGCAGTTTCTTTAAGAGCCTTTCCCCAACCCAGCTACTCGAGGGTTCCTGGGGCCATCTCCCTCCTCTGTCCTGTATCAGGAGCCAGCCAGCTCAGAGAATCCTATTGCTTTGAGTTTGCAAGGTCTTGACCAGCCTTAAGAACCCATCTGCCACTTCCTGACTCGTAAACGATGCTACAAAAAGTCCACCTCAGACCCTAGCATCCCAGGTACCCAGCACTCCCCAAGTCCCCCAGGATGCAGTCCTTGTTTCTTTATGACAACTGGTTGAGGTAAACATCCAGGACAAGCCTGTTGTTCTTTTAGTGAAGGAAAGTGGACAGTGAAGCTTAGACAAGATGGGTTGACTCAGGCCTGGAAGGGGATCTCTGCAGACCGAGGTCTAGGGAAGAACAGTTTCCTTTTGAGTGGGAGTAGGAATCACCTTCAAGGCATGTGGCATTTTTGCCTTCTTTTCCCTCTTTGAAAATCCCAGGGCCCGCTGAGGTTGATTAATATAAAATAAAAGGTCACAGTTTCTTTCTTCGAGGCACTGGGGACTGAACCAGGGGCCCTGGCCTTGCGGTGTCTCTGTGCTCACCTGTAGCTAGTCTAGATTTGAAGGGGGACATCTTTGGAATTCTGTAGATCTGGAGCAGGGAGCTGGGTGAACGAGTATTCCCTGGGTGCAAAGCGGTGGCCTGTATTCCTTGGAGGTTGGAAGAGTCCCCGGGCAGGGAAAGTCCCCCAGCCGCCTCTCTGAAGCATCTAAGTCTGGGACTCACCGCTGCACACCCCTCAGATATGGCTACCACACCCCAAGGTGCGCACAACCGCAGGGTATCCTGGACAGCCTCCGGTTTCCCAGAAATAAGCCTGTCTGACTGCGAAGGGAGCTTTTCGGAAAGTTATGAAGAGAGATGTGACAGGCACAAGGGGCCACTTCAGAAGCCAGAGGACAACCGGCCTGAAAACCCATGCTGCAAGCGAAAGGGGAAGCCATGCGGGCAGACTCCCAGCCCTGTTTCTCAGTGCCTGAGTCGGGGTTGCTGGGGTTTTTGTTTGGGGGTTCTTGGCCCACACTTTTATCCGTTTATGACTTTAGCTGCACCTACGGTTTATTTTCTAAAACATATGTACGGACACAGTCAGAACACCTGAATCCCCCCAAAGGGCCTCCTATTTCGTCTTGAGGTCCTTTCCTGACAAGCCCACGCCGGCCCACAGGGGTCTCCTAGGCTGGAGCAGGAACCAGCCTCTAGTGTTGGTCCTGGCGACTTTGTGGCTGCATGCTCTCTGCTGACAGAAGGGACAGCGACCTGGGCAGGAACGCCTTGACCTCACTTCCCCCTAGCCGCTAGCCCCGCGTTCCCCGCCGGTCTTTTACCTCCATGTCCTCCCGTGGCTGACACGCCCGCTCGCTCGGGCCGGAGCTCGAGATCCCCGCCGTCCCCTCCGCTCCCAGCCCGGGTCACTTTCGGGCTGCAGCAGGCGCAGGGCGAGTGGGCGTCGGCGCGCGCCTGGCTGCGCTCGGCTGCGGGACTGCCCCGGTTTGGGGCCCTGAGCCAGAGAACGAGGAAGGAGGAGGAGGAGGAGGGAGGGAGGGAGGGACCGGGGGACTCAGAAGGAGAGGAGGGGAGTAGAAGGGAGCGGAGCAGGGAGGGAGGCCGGATCGGGGTTTAAATTTAGACACAAATCTAAACAGATATTGTCCCTCCCAGGGCAGGACTCAAGAGCCCGAGCCACGACTCCATTAATCTGCCCAAACATGGGCTGGCTAGCGCCGCGCCCCCTTTCTCGCGAAGTTTCTCAGGACCCCGGGGCTTTGCACGTTTTCAGACCGCATCGACTCTCCCTCTTCCAGCCCGCCTTATTTGTCTTGCCCCTCAAGTTAGAATTGCCTTTTCCTTCTTTTCCTCTTTGCCATTTCCTTCTTTCATACCCATCTTTTCAGCCTCTTTTCCTCCTCCTCCCTGCTACACCCTTCCCTTTATTCTCTAACCTCGTACCTGGCTCTCCTATATTCTGTAGCCTCATAGGGCCACCTTCTCTCTGCTACCTCTTTTCCTGTCCACCTTCTAGGATTCTATTCTCAGGAAACAACTGTCCGTCGGTATAACTGTTATCTGTCTGTATATTAAGAGGGGGAGGAAGTGAAGTGAAAGGAACTCAAGCAAAGTTTTCCAAGTTTCCTGCAACAGTAAGCTACTCTTTCTCATTTGCCCTGATGCATGCACACCTTGGGAGGGGAGATTGTGGGAATATTTGCTCCCACAGGCTGTTTGCTAAAGGACCATTTCTCCATTCCTATTAAATATAGCAAAGGACACGGTCCTAAACATCCGATTCACATAGGGCCCAGCTTAGTAACTCTCCCCAAGGGAGGTCGGTTTGTAGAGCCCTCAGGACCACAAAAAAGGTTGTGTGGGAGGGATGTAGGGACTTGAATCTGTGCCAAGGTCGTTGCCTGCTACTGGATTACAGCTCTGGGTGCCCCTTCAGGGTCCCATTTCCCAGGGGAAGTGCCTTCAGGGCAATGGCTGACAAGGATGCCTGTGTGTCTTTTTACAGGATCCCTCAACTTTGTCCCCCAAGTGGGACCTGCTATGCAGGGGAGAGGGAGAATCAACACCATGGTGGACCATCACATGGGTGGGTGGGTGCTGCACCTGTTCGAGGAGTCTGGGTGAAACCACTACCGGAAACCAGCAGAGAAATCGGCCACGCTGCAAAAAGGCTGTCCTGGCTGCTTCGCATCGCAGCCGGTCTGTGGACTTTGAGGTCACTGGCCTGCTAACCCTTACTTTGTAAAGCATGATGTCACAGCAGCCCCCTGGCTCATGGGACTCAGCAGAGCAGAGGGACAAGACTTCTGCTTTCAGAAGCAGATGAGGATCCTAGTCCGTTGCTTTCTAGCTGTGTTCCTTTAGAAAAGCCACTTATCTGGCCTTCCTTTTTCTGCGTCTTTACAGTGTCCCAGATGATCTGGAAAGAGCAGCTCTTTTTCATAGTGCTTAGTCTCACGTACGTGGTTCAGATGATTGAGCACCACACAGTCCTTTTACAGCCAGCCGTTCTGGGTCCCAGAGTTCCCATATTCCATCTACACAGCTACAGAGAGGATATTAGAACAGAGGTGGAAGCAAGAAAGGAACGTCTTGCTGATCTTGAATTTTGGATCCCCCTGCCTCAGCTCCCCGATGCTGGGATGACAGGTGTGTGACTCCAGGTCAGGCCGGCTTTCCCCTTCTTCTTAGAGCTGGGTGTTCCTTTCTACTCAGAAACAGCAGCATGAGTCTTTCCCCGAGGCAGGGGGGCGGAAGTGCCTACCCAGAAGGAACCGTTAGGCCCAGATAACATCGCCGCCACAAAAGGTGATACATAGCTGCTCTCCTGCCCCACCCTGCACAGGGTCTCCCTTGGCAGAGAACAGATGATCCACAGAGCAAACACCCCAGCCTCTCCATGCTCCTGGGACCAAGCGCAGAGCAGGTTAGACTCCAGAGCTCTTTGCCCCAACAGGGCCCCCGTCCCAGGAAGGAATAGAGTGGAACGCAGATGCCCAGAGGTCATTCAGCAATCTGGAGCATGTGTAGGGTATATTCTCCCATCATCCTCCCTCCCACCTCTGCGGAAGATCACCAGAAACCAAAGTGGAGACTGACAATCTGGTAAACACCCAGCTCTTCCTACAACCAAGGGGAAGGGAAAGTGGCTGTCTTAGCCCCCCTCCCTCCACTCTCCAGGGTCTAGGTGGCTCAGCAGGACTCACTTCCGCCACGCTCAACCTGTGCTTCCCCTTTATATACTCTGATAACCTAAACCAGCTAAGCAAGAAACAGAGGCAAGGCCATGGTGCACCAGAGATGCAGGCCAGGGAAGGGCAGGAAAGGAGCCCCCCCCCCCCGTGTATACAGGCAACCCTTATTCAGCATTGTCAACAAATATTGGGTGAATGACTATGCAGAAAGATGAACAAATGAAGAGCAAAGCAGACTGATAGAATCTGAGCACAAAAATAAAAGGCAGAGTCGTTCAACAATTCCATATTCACCAGCTCTAGGTCCTAGGGGAGAAAGAACTTGTGGAAGAGAAGATCATCAAAAGCCATAAATGGTAACTGAATAGATTGATTGCAAGCAGAACTGCAAGGAAGTTCCAGTTAGTTACTGCTTTGTAAATGGCCTTCTTGTGCTGCTGGTCACTTATTTTAATTAGTTTAAAAATCTAAGGTAGGGTCTCTTCTAGTTTCATTTCTGTTATGGTAATAAAAGTACCCTGACCAAAAGCAACATAGGGAGAAGTTGGGAGGCCTTATTGGCTTACAATTTCAAGTTACAGCCCATTATTTGGGAGTGGGGGGATCGAAATAGAAATTTAAAATATCACATCCACCATCAAAAAACAGGGAATAGGTGCATGACCCTTACGTGCTTGCTCTGTTGGCTTTCATCACGTTTTCACAGTTCAGGCGAAGGGAATGGTGCTGCCCAGGGTGGGCTGGATTGATTAATGATCAAGACAATCCCTTACAGGCCAACCCTAGACAGTAGCCCCTCTTGGCTGGCCTCAGAATTGTAACCCACCCCATTTCAGTGTTGTAATCACAGGTGTGTGCCACCACTCTGGCTTGACTGTCTACTTTTAATATTTAGAGTGGGAAGAAGATATTCCTTGGTGGCTATAAATACTAACTAAAACATACACACAGTTGACCCACTGAGAATGGCTTCAGTAATACTGGCCCTACCTTCCATAGATACCCAAATCTACGGCGCTCGAGTATTTTGTGTAGAATGGCATGATATAACAAATAAGCTATGCAGAGACCCCTGTATACTTTAAATCATCTCTAGCTTACTTAATTCTTAAATTTTTACATTTATTTATTTGTATTTTCTCTCTGTGTATGTGTGTGTGTTCACACACAGCACATATATGGAGGTCAGATTCAACTTCTGAAAGTTGGTTCTCTCTGTCCACTATGTGGGTTCGGGGGGTCAAACTCAGGTCATCAAGCTTAGTGGCAAGCAATTTTTACCCACTGAGCCATCTTCCTGGCCCAGGTTACTTTCAGTAGCTATTATAATGTAATATAATCTACATAGCCAGCTCCAGAGCCAATAGAGAAATCCTGTCTTATACACAAACAAACAACATGCAAAAGCGTTCTGTCAGTAGGTGTGCTGTTTGGGACTAAGGAGAAAGGAAATGTCTGTATGAGATCAATACAAATACAATCTTTTTCCGGGTATTGATTGAATCCATGGAAGCAGAGAGACCGTCTACATTTCAGGCCCAAATCCTGGGAATGTGATAAGATAAGATAAAGGACACACCTAAAAGCCTCTGCTTTATTCTGCCTCAAGAATTGGGGCATTCGTGAGGAAGGCTTTCAACCAGGCCTGTAGAGCAATGGCCCTGTGTAGTCAGCCTTATAGGAAAGTCAGCAATAATATCAAGGAGGCAGGAGGCAGTTTTCTCATGACGTGGGTGCACACCTCTAACCCTAGCACTCAAGAGGCAGAGGCGGGCAGATCTCTGTGAGTCTGTGTCAGCCAGATCTACATAGCCAGCGGCAGTCTAATAGAGGAAATCCTGTCTTATGCACAAACAAGCAACATGCAAACGTGGAGGGCTAGAGCGAACCATGTGGTTCGTTCGGAGGAAGCACACAGGTAGGGGCTCCTGGTTTTCAGTCTGTGGAAATGAATGTAGTGATAACCGTATGTATGTGTATATGTGTATTTCCTACTTTGATGTGTTGAGATGTCCCAAGAGCCATGAAACCCCAGTAAAAGAAGGAGACAGCATACACCTTGTTTCTGACCATTCTTCAGTAGCAGAACTCTTGGGAGAAAATGGGTGCAGTCCTACACAATAAGAGAAACCCAGAAAAAAAAATAAATCTCATACCAAGAAATAAGGACATCCTCACTGGATCATGGGGAGATGTTAAAATGACACAGAAGTCAGTTTGCTTGTGACAGTGAAGTGAACAACTGTATACAGAAGAAAGCTCACAAGTGGCCAGAGCAGACACCACCAGGGAGGGGACAGGCCACATCCTGTGCTACCTGATGAGACACAGGACACAGCATTGCTTCTGTGATTACTCTGACCCAAAGAGAACAACCTGAATTCAATCAGGAAGAAACATTGCACAAACCAATAGGCAGTTATTTCTCAAAATGGCTGCTCTGCAATCTTATGAAGAATCAATGTCAGGAACGGCTCTGGCGGGAGAAGGCTGTAGACGCATGACAACTGGTTGGTTTAGCTATATAGTTTTAGGTCCTCTCTTTTGACTACAAGTATGTTACAAAAAATTGTGAAGAGGAATGGTGGCCCACGCCTTTAATCCCAGCACTTAGGAGGCAGAGGCAGGGAGATTGCTGTAAGTTCGAGGCCAGCCAGGTCTACACAGCCAGTCCAAGACAGCCAAGGCTACACAGAGAAACCCTGTCTTAAAAAACAAAACAAAACAAAATTGTGAAGAAGGCTAAATAGAAAAGCTAAAACGAATCTTGAGCAAAGGGTGTATAAGAGTTTTTTGTACTAATTTTTCAATTTTCCCCAAGTTTACAATCATTGGGCAGGAGAGGTGATTTAATGGTTAACCTGCTCATGGTTCATCATCTGTAACTCCAGCTTCGTCTCTAAGAGATTGTACAGCACACCCTCTTCTGGTCTCTGCAGGTACCCACACCTTCGCGTGTGAACACGGCAAACACAGATAAATATGTTGGACTAAACTCATTTACAGAAGTCTGCTAAAGCCTTGCATCCTTACCCGTTAGTTTTTCTGCCTGTCCTGTGGTCCTCTCACTATCTGTCCATCTGTCCTGACAGAAACTAGGCATGGCTCTGTGTTCCCCACATCTTTACCAGTCAGTACTGAAATTCTGGCACTGAGACACCCCAAGGTGATCCTCCCCCTGCATCACGGTCACTGCCATCTTGCCTCTGCATGAAGCAAGCTTGTCTAGGCCGAGGCGCACATCTCCCAACTGTTCTCTCCTCCAGCATTGATTACCATCTCCCTCATGTATTTTCACTCAACAGGTAGCAAACTTTCTAAAACAGGAGCCAGGCTCCCAGAATCTTCAGGATGAAGTCGAACTTCTTGCATGACTCATTCCTGCCCTTTCATGACATGACCACACTTACACCTCTAGCCTCTTCTCAAAAGAACACCTAGTCTTAGCCATTTGAAAGCAGAGACAGGAGGGTTGTTAGTTCAAGGTCGGCCTGGGCTACATAGCAAGACTCTGTCTCAAAAAACAAACAAACAGCAGAACAGCAAAACCTCCAAGGATCCTCAGTATTATTTGATCAAATCAGTTGAATTAGTTCAGGGCCTCCAAAAAGTTTTCTCCTGTCTCTGGAATACATTCAAGACAGGGTTTGTCTGTGTAGCCCTGGCTAACCTGGAACTTACTCTGCAGACCAGGCTGGCCTGGAAAATCAGAGATCTGCCTGCCTCTGCCTCCCCAGTGCTGAGATCAAAGCCTGTGTCACTGCCTAGCTTTGCAGAAAGCTAACTAATTTCCCTCTTGGCCTCACCAGGCCCAGGGAAGATTTTGTGACAACCCACTTACTTTCTCCACGCTCCACCAGAAGTTCAAGGTTAAGGAGAGCACATTTTGTTTCCTTGGGTTTCATGATCACTGTTAATGTTCATACATGCTGGATGAATGCAGTATGGACTGAATGGACACTATCTCCATGCAAAAAGGTAGCTCTATCATTTCGTAATCCAGTTCTTGCCTGTCCCCCTAAAAATGGACTAGCATTCATAGTACCATAGTACATCTGAGTATAGCGGTTAAGAGTCGGCTTGGACATCGATGTTCAGGCCCAATTATCATTTTGATTAGGAAACTCCATTATCTTGTACCTCAGATCCATGTGTAAAATGGGAATAAGGGAGCTCACCTTACTGAGTCATAAGGGATGCTCGGAACAGTGCTGACAAGTATGATAAATACATGCATCAGAAGCAACAGGAACAAAAAAAAAAGATGAAAGCCAGGGTAGCTAGCACACCTCACTCACAGCGCGACTCCTAGGTCACCCCTCAGTTGCAAGCCACCCACCCCCTTGTGATTCCCACCTGCTTTTTACAAGCCTCTGGGCTTGGCCACAGCCTGACCTTGAAAGAAAGCCTTTGCTGGGCTTAGGTGTTTTTCTCTTTTCTTTGTACTTGGTATAGCAGTTCTTGAATATTCTAGATTCAGATGCAATTCTTTTTTGTTTTTTCAAGACAGGGTTTCTCTGTATAGCCTTGCCTGTCCTGGACTCGCTTTGCAGGCCAGGCTGGCCTCAGACTCACAGAGATCCACCTGCCTCTGTCTCCCAGAGTGCTGGGATTACAGTCGTGTGTCACGGCCCCCAGCTGGAAGAAACATTTTCATACCACTGTTTGAAATACATTTTGTGATACTGAAGTTAGTTATTATTTTGGAAACCATTTTTAGGTTCTCCAGAATTAAATAATACACAAATATCTATAGTTTACGCCTAACACCAACAGGATTGACTATTTTTTTTTAACATTTTCCACACTTCAACGTTTTACTTACTCCTCTTCTTCCATTGTGACGATTCTTGGTGCTGAAGTTTTCTGCATTGTTTTGCCCTTTGAGGGTATGTCCCAATTCCATTGTCTAAACTCAGATATCCTCATTTACCTCCCTACTTCCTGATCCTTCTATGACTTTAGACTTTCCTCACCTTGCGGATCCTACACCGTAGGCAGCATGAGGCAAGCTTGGGGACCTCAGCTCATAGGACGGTCACTCAGCTGAGAAAACAGTAACCGAAAAGGGAATCAAATACTGTGCTACATATTCTGAAGCAGTGGATAGCTGGGTGGTGATGGGTCCCGAGGAAGACCATGATGGCAAGGATAAACTGTCCAGGAAAGGCTGGGCGACAAGGAGGAAATGGACCAAGGTGTGGCTGGGGTGGAGAATGGGAAGGGGGATAACATGGGGGACAAGCCGCAGGTGAAAGGCCCTTACGAGCCTTGAGGAGCAATGGATGGGGAGAGTATGAGTGTTCCTCAGAGGCCAGCTTCAGACTCCTTCAGGTTGGTAGTGTGTCTTCCAGCAGGGCACACACATCAGCCTTTGAGCAGGTGTGAGTCTGGGATTCATCCCTGGGAAAGTCTGCTGTATACAAAGTATTGATCTGACAGTATTTTACTGTTGGTTTTTCCCTGTGAAAATAGGTGGTGTGGTGGGGGATGGGTGGGGGGAAGGTTGGTTGGTTGGTTTCTATTTTGTTTCTTTTTCCTTCATTCACACAGGAAAGGGCTTTTAGGTGGCAACAACGGGAGAAAGGAGCAGGGAGGGTGAGCAAAGAAAATCAAGGGGGCCCACTCAGGTCTGGAGGTCAAAGTTTACTACAGGGTAGGCTCTTTGAGAGAACAAAATTACTCAACCGTTCTGATTCTTTTATTCTCATCAGCCATCCAGGGAGGTGTACAGAACTCCTAATATCAAAACCCACCAGGAATCCGAAATCATGATGAGATGAGTTAAGCACTAAATCTGACCCCACATATCAGGGCTGGTTCAAAAAGGAAAGGGAAGAAAGGACACAGGGGCCCCTGATAAGAGTCACTCAGGGAAAGGAATGGTCTCTCCAGCGGAAAGGAGAATAGTGTGGGTGGCAGTGGCCAGAGAGTGGAGTGGGTGTGGGGACAGGGAAGAATTTGCATCTCGTGGCTCACTCAGATCTGAAAGTTCACATCCTGTTTTTCTGTAGGTTGGGCGCATTGGGCTCCAGGAGCCTCCTCTGACCATGGCCTGCCTCAGGAAATGAGTGTCAACAGCCTTGCAGATGGGAACCAAGCTTCTGGGTGACTGACTACCCAAGAAAAGGCAAGTCCCGCCCCACCAGCCTCCTGCCCTCTCTCTACCCCAATTCTGAGACTCCAGGCCTCACCCCTCCTCCCTAGAGACTATCAACAGGAAGTTAAGTCAGCTGGAACACTCTGTTCCCTTGACATTTTTGTTTTAAGTCTGCAGCTGTGTTAAGGCTTCGTGAATCCTCTCTGGCTCCGCATCTTCGGGTCCATCTCTTTGTCTGTCCGGTGCTTTCCCTCCCACATCCGTCTACGAAAGAGTGAAAACATGGGAGAAACTTTGGCACCAAGGATTGAGGCTCTACAACGGAATGAGAGCAAGCCGAAGAGGCTAGGATTTATAAGAGGGGAGTGGGGTGTTGGGAAAACACCAGGGAGTGAAATGTTGGCTGCTGGTGGGCTAAGGATATTGGTCTGGCTTAGGATCGTTACTGAGGAGAAAGACAGTCAAGGCTGAAGAAGAACCCTACATACGCTCTCTCCTCCATCCCTCCTGGTGCTCACCTCTGCCGGTCATGTGTGGGTGTGTCATCCCTCTTCAACATCCTATGCTGCCAACTTAGCATGCGCCGTATTCACTCTTACACTCAGGAAGCAGTTGGCACTGGAGTGAATGAAGCTTCCTTCTCTCTGTCCTTTAAGCTCAACCCAGCTTGTCAGGTAATGAACAGAATCAACAAAAGCAAAAAGAAGAAAGCTACAGTCCTCAAATGCAACTTGGACCCGCTGAGGTGACGTTTCTTTGTTTCCTGTGGCTGTTCTCACACTTTGGTCTCATTACTTGTTGATGCTTCTGTCTTCATGGATCATGATGGCCTTGATGTCCCTCCAAGTGAGACTCCATTCTTCAGAGGCTGTCTTTCCTTCTGCTGCCTCTCACTCAAGTCTAGAGAGAAAATATCTTAAGAGTTCCGCTAAACCTCGGAAGCTGTCAAGCGCTTTAGGAAAGGGATTAGTCTCTTCCAAGTTCTCCCTCAACAGACCCAGGAAGAATGTCCCCATTCATTGTAGTAGCTGGTCCATCAGTGCCCATGTGTAAAGTGTCAGCGGTGGCTGTAATGGTCACCCAGGAAAGTAGCTTATCATTAGTCATACAGGATATACTTCCTGTATAAAGCCTTAATGACCATGGCTCGTCAAAGCCAAGTGTGAGAGAACGCACGATATTGTGTCCCATATATCTCCATAATAAGCCACATTCAGAAATCCAGCCAGTACTATGAAACCCAGATGCAGATCTTCCAATGGCAGCTGGTCATCCCGGGCTTGCCCCCTGCCTTCTCACCCTTCCTGTCTTCCTCCCTTCCTTCCTCCCTCCCGCCCTTTTTCTTTTTCCTTTCTGACTCTGAAGATCAAAACCATAACATCACACATTGTAAGTAAGCACTCTGTCTTCATCCTAAACTGGGCTGTCATTTCTAATGCCAGACTAGCACCTGCCAAATTTGACATTTTAATAAATTATAAACCTTGTGTGTGTGTGTACTCTTTAGGGATTTGCTTTGCTTTCCTTCCTCTTTCTTTTCCTATTCCTCCTCCTCTTCTTTTACTCTTCTTCTCCTTTTTTTTTTTTTTTTTGAGACAGCATTGTGCAGACCTCTCTGTCCTGGAACTCACTCTGTATACCTCCAATGCACCTGTCTCTGCTGGAATTAAAGCCTTTGTTTTATTTCTTCAGAAAGAGTCTTACTAAGCTGCCCAAGCTGGCTTTGGATTTATGATCTTCCTGTCTCAGCATAGTCAATGCTAGAATTCTTAAGCATGCATTTTTACTCTCAGCCCAAAACATTTGTGTGTGTGTGTGTGTGTGTGTCTGTGTATCTCTTCTGTGTGTGTGTGCATATGACACAGCAAAAGTGTGAAGGAGGTCAGAGGATTGAGAGGGTTGGTTTTCTCCTTCCATCATAGGGGACCCAGGGATGAAACTCAGCTTGGCTGACTTGGCAGTAAGCATCTTTACCCGCTGAGCCATCTTGCTGGCCCCAAGCCCTGTGTGTGAGTGTGTGTGTGTGTTTCAAGACAGGGTTTCTCTGTGTAGCCTTGGCTGTCCCAGACTTACTTTGTAGACCAGTATGACCTCTAACTCACAGTGATCCACTTGCCTTGGCCTCCCTAGTGCTGGGATTAAAGGCATGTGCCACCATGCCCTGCGCTAAGCCCTTTATTTTAAAAAGCAAAGCCTATAGTTAACATTATTCTCAGCAGTGAAAAACTGACAATTTTCTCTATAAAGTCAGCAGCAAGATAGGTGGGTTTGCTCTTGCCACTTGTGTTCAGTGAGGCACCAGGAGTTCTAGTCAGAGCAATGAGCAGGAAGAAGAGATAACAAACATAAAACCAGAGAGAAAGAAGAAACCTTTGGTTTTAGATGGCGTGATTTTATTTGTATAAAACCCTGAAGATTACACAAGAAAACACTGCTGGAAACAATGAAAAAATCCAGTAAAGTCACAGGACAGAATATTAACACAAAACTCCGTGTTTCTGCACAAAATGAGCAACCCAAAAAGGAAGGCAAGAAAAACTGTCATTTGGAATGGCATGAAAAAAGAATGAGCCATGTAGGGAGAAGTCAGCTTAACAAGCAGGTAAAGCACCAGACACAGAAACCTACAAAACATTGACGGAATTGGAGAAGGCCAAAGAAATAGAAAGATTCTGTGTGCTCATGGATCAGAAAATGAAGTATTATTAAAAGAGCCATATTTCCCAAAGCTATCCAGACATTCAATGTCATGCCTGCCAAGGCTGCAATGGTGCTTTTTGCAAAAAAGAAAGAGGGAAAGAGAGAAAGAGAAAGGGCGGAGAGAAGGAAGGAAGGAAAGGAAAGAAAGATTTACAAAATTCATATGGAATCTCAAGGGACTCAAAATTACCAGGCCTCAGATTTCCTGAATTCAAAACACACGACAAAGCTACAGTAATCAAAACAATGTGATTACTGTCATAAGAACAGACACACGGACCGAAAGAACAAATTGAGTTCAGAAATAGACCCTCATGTATATGTCAAATGATCTTCAGCAAGGGAGCTGGCATCATGTGTGGAGAAAGGGAAAAACGACAATGGAAAAACTGTACCTTCATATGCTCAAGAATTAAGGTAAGGGTAAGGACCCTTACCCATTACGTATAAAAATTAATTTCAAGTAAATTAAATGGCTGGCTTTGTGGCATGGGCCTGTAATGGTGGCGACTCAGGAGACACAGGCAGGAGGGTGTCATGTTCCAGGACCGCCTGGACTGCAGAGTGGATTCAGAGGCAGTCTGGAAAACCCTATTCCAAAACTGAAAGTGTAAGAGAGCTGAGTAGGTAACTCAGTGGGAGGGTACTTGAAGCCTATGTCACCAGTACCAAAAAAAAAAAAGTTAAAGACCTAAAACCCAGACCTACCATGAAAATAAGGGACATGGCTTTGGCAATAGTTTCTTGGGTGTAACACCAAAAGCACAGAAAACAGTGACAAAATAGACACAGGGACTACATAGCCCTGAAGACTTTAGTACATGAAAGGGAATGTTATGGTGAAAGTCAAGCTTTGCCACTGAAAATAATCATGTATACAAAAAAGTGTAATATTAAGAATATACAAAACAACATAAGAATAGAAATATAAAAGAGAATATATAGACACACACACCAACCCTGTCCTATAATTCAACAACACATTAATAGCAACAAACCCACTAACTCAATTTAAAAAGAGCTTGAAGAAGCTAAATGGGCATTTTTTTCTAAAGGACTTATGCAAGTACATGAAAGGATGTTTGAAGCCACCAATCAATAGAAAAACAGCAGAATCACAATGAGCTGTGACCTCACACTCATTTAAGATGGTGATTGCTGAAGACCACAATTCAAACCATGTGAAAAGAAGGTTAGCCGTTGGAAACACAGCACTTAGGTCCTTGTGCCTCTCTAGGAAAACCAGGAAATAGTAAATCTCCGGGAAAACCAGGAATATTAAACACAAGATTTTCCTCTCAAAGGAATGGATGTAAAACCTGGTCTTTCATCCAGAAAGCTCAGAACTGAAGGGAATTAATAGCCTGGTGATCTGTGTCATCAAATGGGCCAGGCCATATCAAGTGCTTATAACCAGGACTGGAGATACCTAATAGTCTAAGTGAACTTTACATTATCTGCATAGCCAGGTGCCTCCCCCCAATCCCCCAAGCTCCCACAGCCAGGACCAGAGGTGGCTAATAACCCAAATGACCTCTAGGTTATCTGTATGACAGAGACCAGGGCAGATCCGTCCTGAGGCCCTCAAGCTAAAGCAAGTAGCCTATCTCCAGAACCCAGCTCCTTGAAAGAAATGACCCTGAGTTGATTTTTGATGTAAGTGAGCTTTCTTGTGCACTGGGGATTATATTATAGCAGGAAACTATTTTTTTCCCCAAATTCTACTGTGTTTAAATACGCTGATAATAAACCCTGGCATCAGACTTGCTAAGGTTTGATCCAGGCTGACCAAGTCAGTCTGAACTGAGGTTTCAATTCCCACTTCTTGGTTCATTTCCCTGCTTTTCTACACCTGCAGGGATTCCTTCCCCCTTTCCTCCCTCCCCAAGTTATCAAGGGAGTGGAGAAATTGAAACCCTTGTGCTCTGCCAGCGAAAATGGGAAATGATGCAGTCCTTGGAGAAATCAATATGGAAGTTTCCCCAAAATGTAAAGACCGAAGGCAGAGGATTAGCTCCACAGTAGGACACTTAACTAGTATGCAGAAAGTTGTGGGTTCCATCCCCAGCACTGCAAAAAGAAATTTAAAGTTATACTATCATGTGATCCAGCAATCCCACAATGGGATGTATCGGACAGGATTGAAAGTGGGATTAAAAAAAAAATGCAAGCCTTACTTGTTATAGTACTGTGTACAGCTGCTGGCAGCTGCTACCTCTACAGACAGATCCACAGAAGGAACATCACCCAGCTTTAAAGTACCAGGAAATCATGTTGGATGCTATACTGATGGGTATATGCAGCCAAAAAGGAACATACAACTTCACTTATGTATTCAGAGTGCTCAAAGCTGTCAGAGCCTGAAGAATGGTGGTCACCAGGGCTGGGTGGGGGAAGGTTTTGTTTAGTTTACCTTAACATTTATTTATTTTTACTTCATGTGTTTATACCAGCACCCTCCATGCATGTATGTGCACCGTGTTGTGTCTGGCTCTGGAATAAGTCAGAGGAGGGCATTGGACCTCCTGGACCTGTACTTAAAGGCGACTGTGGACTGCCATCTGGGCCCTGGGAACTGAACCTGGGTCCTCCCAAGAGCAACAAGTGCTCTTAACTGTTGAGCCATCTCTCCAGTCCAAGCGGAGACAGGGTCTCAGTGTTCGCCCAGGCTGCGCTCAAACTTTTAGGCTCAAGTGAAACTTCTGCTTACTGTGTCCGGAATAGCTAAGACTTTCGGGCCTATTCCACCGTGCTTGGCTCGGGGGCTGTCACACAACATCTTAAACCTAAGTCAATACTACTGCTCTGGACACCTAAAACTGGTTAATGGGGTGATTTTTGTGCTACGGGCTTTTAGAAACCCAGACTCAAAGCAAGTAAGGAAAAAAGGTGTTAAACTGAATTCTTGAGTATGCCTGACCACAAACTACCACCCATCAATGTCACTCTTCTCTCCAGGCATGTAACTCACTGGGTAAAAATTTCTAAGAAAACAGATCGAGAATAAGAACCGTTAAAATGTCAAGCCATAAGGTATGCCCCAGGAAGGTGTGTGTCTCCAGGACTTAAGGCCACTGGCTGGAGATGAAGCCAACTTCAGACAGTCATGCGCAGGGTGTCGGAATCTCCCACATCATGACCCAGTCTGACGGCTTGACTTTAGAGGTAGTTTCCAACGTGAGATTCCAAGATGAACCACGGGACTGGGCAGAGTGCCGTGGGCCTGCACACTGTCTCAGTCTTCGGTTAGGCATTGAGATTAGCTGCTGAAGCCACAAGCAAACACAACCAGATCCACAGTGCTCCTTGCCAGCCTCCCAGGTGGTCTGAATAGCAATGATCGGTGCATTTGCTCGGGGTTCATTTCAACATTGCCAATAAAAAGGTGTCAAGAAGGTCACCTCTGAGCTGAGTGTGGTGGCGCATGCCTTTAATCCCAGCACTCAGGAAGGCTCAGGCCGGTGGGTGGCTGTGAGTTCAAGGCCAGCCTGGTCTACAAAGCAAGCTGAGGCAATCCTTGAACTCCTGATCCCCCCCGCCCCCCCCCCCCACAGTCACCTCCCAGGTGCCAAGATTACAGGCATGCACTCACCATGCCCTGATAACCTTTTGAAGTTTCTGACTCAGTAGGCTCAAGTCTCTTGGCAGAAAATGTTATCTGGAATGTCCCAGGGATCAGACACGTGGTTCCAGTTCTATCCTGGATTCCACATCTCATCTATTCTTTTGAAAAATATATTGGTCTTGTTTACCCAGCTGTTTGTCCCAGGAGCAATGAAAGAATCCATTTTTTTTTTTACATTGTATTTTTTTCTGAAAACATCAACAGTAAAGCCCTAACCATCACCAAGTCAACACAGTAAGCAGGACACAGTTGCCATGAACAGAATAATGAGCCCGTAGCCTGTTAAGAAGAAATAGCAAGTTTTCTTGGACCTCCCACTGGCGCACAAGGGTCAGAGGGCCTCATGGGGTTGGAGGAAGAGTTCAGGTAATGATCCGTACAACCTTCTTACTAGATGACACAGGCTTCAATTCTGGGTGATTTTTTCACTGTTGTGGGTGTTGGGGCCAATCCTGCAATCTCTTATCATCTGTCCCGATTTTAGAATCTGCAAGCTGTTGCAAGCTGCACTTAAGAAGGCAGAGGCAGGAGGATCTCTGTGAGTTTGATGCTAGCCTGGTATACAGGGCGAGTCCAGGGCAGCCAAGGCTACACAGAGAGAAACCCTATCTTGAAAAACCAACCAACCAACCAACCAACCAACCAACCAAACAACCAAACAAACAAACAAACAAAAAAACCACAAAGCAAAACAGAACAACAAACAAAAAAGAAACAAGCAAACAAAAACCCCACAGGACATCGAGCTAACATGTAATATCAAATTATGAATAATTTTCTGTATAAATATGTCCTGTGCAATAATTAATCTGAAGTTCTAAGTGAATCAAGTATTCTTTATTTTTTTTCCCAGAGAGCTGTATTTCAGACTCATTGTAAATATGAATCTCTGACCTGCTGCCTTCTCTTTACACATTTATTTTCAGGTTTCATTTCTTTGGGTCTTTTGACACAGAATCTTGTGATGTACTCCAGAGTGTCTTTGAACATATGATCCCCATGTCTCAGCCTCCCCAGTGCATGGATTACAGGCCATTGCATGTGCTAGCCACATCCAGCTACAATTGCTATCTGATATTGAGTTCCCTGGTACACAGTCCTGCTGGGAAGGTACAGCATGCTTGCGGACTGGAAGGAGTATTTGACACCATCATTATATTTTTCACTTTCACCCAGAGCGTGAACAGAGATAAGAGCATCTGTTTTTAAAGGCATCATCTCTGTTTCCATGTCATGGAGCTTGCACCATCGTTCATTGAGCTTGTTGCGTGTGGGTGCATGTGGGTGTGCCAGGGCATATGTGTGCATCTGGAGGTCAGAGGTCAGCCTCAGGGGTTACTCCTCTGGAGCTGTCCACTGTTTTCTCAGACAGGGTTTCTCTCTGGGCACCAGAGGGCAACAGGGATCGGCCTGTCTCGATCTCACCAACGCCGGGTTTGCAAATGCCCTCCACCATGCTCAGTTTTAATTCAGACACTGGAGATCAAACTCAGCCCTCATGCTAGCTCTCGACCCAGATCATGGTTTTTACACTGAAGTATTGTTCTAAGTAACAATCCTGAGGAAACTGGTTATTTTTTTTTCTATGCCAATTACAACAAAGAAATGACCATAGTATCCATAGTATGAGCTTTTTTGTTTTGTTGTTGTTGTTTTTCAAAACAGGGTTTCTCTGTGTAGCCCTGGCTGTCCTGGACTCACTTTGTAGACTAGGCTGGCCTTGAACTCACAGAGATCCTCCTGCCTCTGCCTCCCACAGTGCTGGCAGTAGATGCATGCTCTCCTGCACCCAGTTCATACTGTGAGTTTTTAAATCTTCCTGATACCTAAACTTTGCATGTACACTTTAGGAAATACCAGTAGAATAGGGAGACCTCTGCCTGGCAGATCTGATACTGGCCTAGACTGGCTTAAACTGGGAAGAAAGGGAAGTATGGAATCTATTAAGGCCCCACATCAGGGATCTGTCCCTCAGCTCCCGGGCACTCACTTTATGGGAGAGGAATAGGACTGTATATGTGGGTAGGCCTCACTGCCAAGAACTGGGAACTG
Source organism: Pachyuromys duprasi (assembly GCA_028658305.1). Classification (NCBI taxonomy): domain Eukaryota; kingdom Metazoa; phylum Chordata; class Mammalia; order Rodentia; family Muridae; genus Pachyuromys; species Pachyuromys duprasi. The sequence continues at coordinate 25,537,736 of CM053759.1, read as the reverse complement.
GGAACAGCCACGAAGGTGGTCAGAGAGTGTTGAGGGACTCAAGTCCCCCGATAGACAAAGTTAAGTTTCTCTCCTGCTGATATTTAAGAATGCTTGCTGGCCGTGGGACGGAGCACAGCCTGCAGTCAGTCTCCTTGCAGTGTTTAACTGTTGTTGGTTTGTTCACACGGTGTCTCCTGATACTTAGTAGGGGTTCAGGTTGATGTCAGCCCTGGACTATGCCAGGTTTCTCACCGTAGACAGGAGCCACCAGAACTGTGGCATGCTGACCTTGAACCAATCAGCCATTCTTTCCCAGGCATCTCTGACCTCTTAGGTCCAGCCAAGCTCTCAAGAGCTCCGATCATGATCTCAGCCCTTCATCACACAATGGCTCCCACTGTGGAGTTCACAGATGCCACAGGCTCCTCTTCCTCTGGGCGTCACGGAGCCGCTGTGCTTGTAAAAAGACTCCTGGCTCATGGCAGGGAGATGCTGCCCCCCCCCCCCAGTTTCCATTCTCTGAAGTGGGCAGATTAAACCTGACGTGCAAGGCTGACCCACCTGGGGCACGGGAGAAGGATTTGTGGGGAGAGTGGACCCCATCATCTGCCTTTCACAGACTCAGGGAGAGTAAACATTTGGTCAGGAAGAAAAGGCTGAGCTAGGATTAGACTTCAAATGTCTTGGCCTCAAGCCTGGGGCTTTTTGATCACTTTCAAGGAAGGGGTGGCTGCTATTTCCGTGTGAACATAGTCAAGGTGCAGGAGAGTCATCTCTATGTATAAGCTTGGGCCCTACACGGTAATTTAGCTGATAGCACCCACCCGTAACATGTCCTCTGACAGCCTGCTTTGCCTGCTAGCATTTACTGTGCCGAGGTTTCCTTTCCTTGTGACAATTATTTGTGATTCACACCAGTTAGAGCAAAAGCTAAGTGGTTACAGCAAAGAGATACAAAATGCAACGGCTTAGGCTCACTTCCTCAGGTAAAATCCCAGGTGAGTGGTTCAGAGTCAGGATACATTGACATGGCTTTCTCAGCTCCCCCAATCACATTCTGCATGTGCATCTGCTGGCAGTTCAGGGTGGAGGAAGACACACGACACGCCTGGAAGACGGCTGTACTCTTTTTCTTATAGCCTATGTTGATCCATACAGATAGCTGTAGGTGCAAAGGACATTGGGAAATGTAGTCTTTAGCTTTACTCGTTCGTCCATTCTGTAACACATGCAGAAAAAAAAAATCTGTCGTTATTTTTTAAAAAAGAGAACATATCCGTAGAACAGCTAACATCTACTACTGCCTGGCTTGATAGTTCTTTTGATAGGAATAAGGGCTTAGAGACATCTCTGTCCAGAAGGCTTGATCTTAGCAAGTCTGTATAACTTCTTTTTTTCTCTGCTCAGCAAAGTGATGAAAATCATTAGTCTACACATCTCAAGAGGATGCTGGGAATCCCAAATACCTGAATGAATCCCAGAGCCTGCTAGGTGGTGCTAGGCCAGGTGGAAAGAAAAGTACCACTATATTGGGATACTTAGAGGGCTGTTTGTCTTGTTTTCTACATTTTTATTAGCTTATATTAATTTCACATCATAGTGGTTTTCATTTTGTCATTATCATACATGTATATCATATGTTTTGCGTTTTGATCATATTCACTTCCCGTTAACCACTCATTTATTCATTCATTTATTTATTTTTACTTATTTATTTATTTATTTATTTTTTGAGACAAGTTTTCTCTGTGTAGCAATGGTTGTCCTGGAACGCGCTCTGTAGACTAGGCTGGCCTCAAACTCACAGAGAACCTCCTGTCCCCATCGCCAGAGTGCTGCACAGGAGCTGGGATGGAAGACAGTGGTGGTGGGAGGGAGGTGGAGATTGCCCTCTTCTATCTCCCCCCACTCCTGCTCACTCCAAAGCGAGACCAGATGAAGGTCTTCCTCCCTTCTACAGCCATGCCCCGCCCCCGCTCAGCCTCCACCCTTGAAGATCCGCTGGGACCAATTAGAGATGCTTATAGGAGCCTGGGTACCTCGTCGGAGGTCATACCACCAAAGAAAACTTCTCCGTCCTCCAGCAAACACTACCGTTCTGTAGGTCCTCCGCTAGAATGAGGCCTCACAAGTTCCTCGTCCATGGACCCGGGCTGTGTACAGGTCTTGTTGCAGGTAATCACAGATGCTGTGTGCTCAAGGATGCTAGAGGCAGGACCTGTCAGAAAAACAGTGTTCTGCAACGCCATCGGCTCCTCTATCTCTTTTAGCTCTTTCTACCCTTAGTCCCTAACGACCCCTGGGCTCTAGGGCTGAGCATTCATCCGTCAGTTCTCAGTGCCTTGAGTCCCAGCTGTAACTGCCACCCACTGCGAAAAGAGGCGTCTCCGCACGAACTTGCCATAAGGGGACGGGGGTGGGGGAAGAGAGGGAGAGGATGAGAATGAGGGGAGTTGAGGGAGGGGCCTTCAATCGGGATATATAATGGATAAGTTGTGAAGAAGAAGAAAAAAGCGATCCGACAGGCACAGAATACCCATTTAGCATTGTTTTGGTACGATTTTAACCTATCAGCGCAAGCCGGCTTCAGCCTGGTGTCTGGCGTTCGCCCTGCGTACAGACGCTCCAGAGCTCCAGAGCTCTCCAGAGCTCTGCAGCGTCCGGTTCACTCCCGCTGCTCCGCCTGCACACCGGGACCAAGCGCTCCTCCGAGGCTCGGCTCCCGGCCTTCCAGGCTTCCCGCACGGCTTCCCTGCAGCCTCCCCTCCCACGCAGAAGGCGCCTTAGCACCCGGTCCCCGTGGAGTCCGCGACCATCTCCAGCCTCTGCCTGTTTTCCCGGAACCTGCTCTCACCCATTATAATCTCCTTAGGAAAAAAACCGTTTTTCTTGCCACCTGTTACATCACTCGGGAACACAAAATGTGACACCGTTTATCCCCTGTCCTGGCCCCCTGCCAGCAGTAATTTTGGTTTACCTGTTGGTGGGGGAGGAGTTGAGTTTGTGGGAGAATCTTGCCCAGTACCTTACAGCCACGGAAAGAAAGGAGGTAAGATTTGAACGCAGGACCTCTGTGGCCAAGTCTGGCTCTCTGCGTTCGTGCACGATCTTCAGTGTTTAAGAGCACACATGAGCGGGAAGGGGTGGAATCCTGAGGTTGTGTATTGCAGCACCCCCCTCCCCCAATACTATCACAGCTTCTCGCCCTTGATAGGAACTCAGAATTTGAGTGAATAGTGGTTTTCACACCCCACCCCCTTACAAACAAACACCGCTGGCACATACCGTGCTGTGTTTATTGGATATACTTTGGTTGTGGGATTGGTGTGTTTTTTAATTTTTTTTTTAAATTTTATTCTAGGTGTATGAGTGTTTTGCCTATACATATGTCTGGGTGTGTGCCCAATGTCTTGGAAGGCCAAAAGAGAGTGTCAGATCCTCTGGAACTGGAGTTGCAGATGGTTATGAGCTGCCGTGTGTGAGTTGGGAATGGAGCCTGGGTCCTGTGGAAGAGCAGGCAGTGCTCTTAGTCACTTCTTCAGACTGTGGCAGATAGTTTAAAACAAGCAAAGCAGCATTCCAAGAGTTGAAGGTCAAAGTGTCTCAGTCAGCCTGCATAATGGGAACAGGGCAGCTCAGTCTCCACGTGGGTTCCTGCCTCTGTCCTATAGTGCTTTTATGCTAGGCTTCCTGGAAAAACTGGAGCCGGCTGTGACCTCCACCTGTGTCACACCCACAGACGTGAAACTGTGGCACAAGCAGATAGTACTTCCAACAGGTGTCCAGAGGGGAGAGTGTTATAATTTATAACTATTCGATGTAACATATCTGTATAAAGAAGTTTATCTGGGGGACGGGAAAGGGAAGGAGTCAGGGGGCAGATGATTGGATGTGTAGACAGGCAGATAGACGGAAGGTGGTGGCGTGTGATGATGTAAGGTGATGACGCAAAGCGTTGCTAGGGCCCTAAAGGCAGGCTAGTGGGATCCTCTGCACACTAACAGAGAATTTCCCAGGAGGCATGGCGTCCATCCTGGGTTTCCTGGCATGGTCCAGTTTTACATCTTTATTTATTTATTTTTTAATCAGGATGCTGAAGTGATATGTGGGCCTCAGAGATATAGCCACGGACAAAGGTGCTTGCCACCAAGCTTAACAACCTGAGTTTGATCCCTGGGACTCATACAACAGAAGAGAACTGACTCTCAGAACTCTACATGCACACGGCTACATGGGTGCACACATGCACACCCACACAAAAATAAAAATTAAAAAACCGTAATAAGACAGTGGGTGTGGTGGCACATACCTTTAATCTCAGCACTGGGGAGGCAGGGACAGGGCAGGAGCAGAGGAAGAGGCAGAGACAGGTACATGTCTCAGAGTTTGAGGCTAGTCTGGTCTACATAAAGATGTGCAGACCAGCCAGGGCTACATAGTGAGATCCTTTTGGGGGGAATAGAAGTGGGAGTGAGGTGTTGTTTGTTTTTTTGTCTTGTTTGTTTTTTTCAAGACAGGGTTCCTCTGTGTAACTTTGGCTGACCTGGACTTCTTTGTAATCTAGGCTGGCCTCGAACTCACGGAGTTCCCCCTGTCTCTGCCTTCCCAAGTGCTGGGATTACAGGCATGTGCCACCTTGCCTGACTGAGATCCTTTCTTAAAAAAAAAAAATTTTTTTTAAAAGATTTCCTAAAACACATAAAAGAAAACAAGAGAGGAAGTTAAATGTGCTAACTTGGAAAGCATGACTCAAACAGGCTTTTAGAAAGATCAAAGACAGCAGGGTTGACCTGCCTCTGCACGGCCTGTTTCTCCCCTCAAGAAAAGGGTACTATGCGCACACACCTCTTTGCTGCTGTTCTGTGAAGTCAGCAATCGATGGGGGGAGCTTTCAGGTAATCAGATAGAAGAAACACACCGGGTATTGAGGTGTGCGTGTGAGCCATGCCGTCCCTCAGGGAATGATACAGGATGACCAAGTTTGGAGGCCTGAGTGAACTATCCAGAGAAGGCCTGTTGCAATAAAACCAAACAACCGAACAAAAGCCAGCCTCGGCTGCTGCTGACCTGTCTCCAAGGAAGGAACCTCGGTGACAGAAAGAAGCAGGACTGAAGGATGAGTCGGTGGGTAAGGGTGCTGGTTGCTCTTGCCGAGGACCTGGTGTTGTCCCTGAACTCATGAGTTCATAACCTCAATCATTCATAACTCCAGTCCCAGGGGATACGACAACTCCTTCTAACCTCCACGAATGCATGCGGTGTGCACAGACATACGTGCAGGCAAAACACTCAGCATAAAATAAATACAAATCTTTAAATTTTTGTTTTTAGAGAAAGAGGCTGTCTGGGAAGCAGAACCTGTTCTTTTGATCTCGTTGCACAAAGGGAGAGGTGACCCGAGGTCCCTTACGACACACGGGGAAGTGAACGTGCCTACAGATCAGCGGCTCTCCGTGGGCGGCAACCCCTTTGCAGTTCCAGCTCTTTCCACACCAGGATGGGGTCACTGCGGGGGTGACCCTGCGCTTCATAAGCCCAGCCAAACCAAACCAAAAGCTTGTTTGTTTTCTAGGGTCAGTGGCTAACTCCTCTCAGCCCGGTTCTGCTTTACAATAGGACCCAAGAGACCCACAGGGGCTGGAGAGATCCCTCAGTGGGTAAAATCCTGGCCTCAGAAGCATGAGGACTTGAGCTCAGAGTCCTTGAAGCCTTAAAAGCCAGACCATGTAGCACACATTTGTAATTCCAGTGTTCGGACAGCAAGATGAGTGGAAGACAGAATCCCTGGATGCCAGCAGGCCAGCCAGCTTGGTGGATGCAGTAATTGAAAACAAAAGATCGGTCTTGTTTCAAACCCCTGACCTCCGAGTGCACAATGTAACATGTATGCACCTCATTCATGCACATCAACATTTACACATACATATGAACACCCACGCGCACACACAAGGCGGAGTTCAGTTGTAGAGTATATACTACAAAGTGGCTGCTAACTGGCTTTGAGGTGTATTTCAAGGCACTTAATCCCATATATGTCGGTTTTCTTTAAACATTTTTTTTAAATTTTATGTTCATTGGTGTTTTGTCTGCATATATGTTACTGTGAAGGTGTTGGATCCCTGGGAGCTAGAGTTACAGACAGTCGGTGAGCTGTACATGCTAGCAATTGAACCTAGGTTCTCTGAAAGAACACTGAACTACCTCTCCAGCTGCTGTGGGTTCTCTCTCTCTCTCTCTCTCTCTCTCTGTCTGTCTCTCAGCTTTGTGTGTGTGTGTGGGGGGGCGTGTTTTGTTTTTGTTTTCAAGACAAGGTTTCTATGTGTAACAATCCTAGCTTTCCTGGAATTCTCATTGTAGACCAGGCTGGCCTCAGACTCACAGAGATCCACCTGCCTCTGCCTCCCGAGTGTTGGAATTAAAAGCACTTGCCACTACCGCCCGGCTCCCTTAAATTTTTTTTTTTTAAATTTCTGGAACCATTACCACAATTTACAGGACAATCTACCTGATGTAATGAAGAGAAAGAGACAAAGCTTCATGAGATAAAAGACCTCGAGAATGTACATCTACTTGGCACTACACTGCGTTAGTCAATAGCTGCACGTTTTGTAAACTGTGGCTAGGATAATCTTGAGCAAGAAGGCTTCCTGTTTAAGCTGCAGTGATGTTTCTGACTATGGACCATTGTTCCTTCTGTGGCTGATTTTTACAGTTCCTCTAATGCATTTGAAACGACTGTCTCAAAGTGACCCGCAGCTTTCCTGACAATGCCTCTCTCTCTCTCTTGCTGAGAACTGTAGCCATTTTTCTACTGTTTTTATAACCTTCTGTTACTATATCCACCACTTCCACTGTCAGATCTGTAGCCACCACCATAGGGATGGTCTGAGATTCTTCCATTAAAATTGCCCCCTTCATGAATCCATAATTTGATTGCTGTTGTCCACTACAACATCCAAAGTCATTATAGTTCCCACCACCATAGTTCCCTCCACCAAAATTTCCTCCTTCGTTGTAACTATCATATCCTCCTCCCCCTCCACTATGTCCACCACTTTGGTTTCCATATCCTGGTCACCACCATAACCTCTTTTACTCCTGTAACCATGACCACCACCACAGCTGCTACCATCACCTCCAAATCCATTACTTCCGCCATCACCACTTCTGTAACTACCTCTGCTGCCGTCACCTTGACAACCACAGCCTCCTCTTCCTCCAAAGTTTCCACCGTTGCCAAAATTACCTCCAAAGTGTTTTCCAGGACCCGGAAAGTTGCCATACCCACTTCCCCAATCTCTCTCTGATCCGGTAGACTCCATCTCTGGTTTAGAAACATCCCTTCTCATTTCCCAATTGCACCCACTGACAGTTGGTATCTCTGAACAACAATTTTTACCAATCTGGTCTTGATTACCAGCAGTTACAAAAGCAAATCCTCTCTTTTTTTCCCACTCTGCCTGACCTTTCGAAGTAGTCTCTCAGATTATATTCTTCTGTATCTTTTTTAACACCACCAAAATTTCCTTTACTATTAGATGGGCACCAGGCTTTAGAGAATCCTCTCTAGAAACGGCTCTTCGGTTTCGCCACAACCATCAACTTTGTGTAGCTGAGCACACATTACTCTATCCATGTCTTGAACACAAGAGAAGGTCACAAAACCAAAGCCCCTGGAACATTTTGTTTGGGGATCACTCATCTGCACACATCTGCACTCATCTGTAACATGTCTCAAAATGTTCTCTTAAGCTATCATCTGTGATTTCAAAGCTCACACCACCAATAAACAGCCCCCTTTACTGTTCTGCTTCCTTTGGATCAGGGCCCTCTCTCCATTTTGAGACCAGACTTGCCCTGTTGGTTTCCTTTAGTCCAGTAAAATCTGTGCTGTGGCACACGCCTTACTCACTTGCTTAACCCTGGCTGAGCTCTGCTGTATGTCAGCCCTACCTTCTGAGTCCCTGGCAGGAACCAGGTGTTGCGATGGAAGCTTCAGATGGACGCCCCTGTGTCATCCTCCCCGCAGCATCATGGGATGATACTGCCACTTTAAAAAGATTTATTTCTTTTATGCTTCGTAGGTTTTGACTAACCTACCTAAGCATATCTCACGCAGGTAGTGCCTACAGAAGCCAAAAGAGGTTATCAGATCCCCGGGAAGCTTCCATGTGGGTGCTGGGAATCAAACTGGAGTCCTCCCCCTAAGCAGGAAGTGCTCTGAACTGCTGAGCCATCTCTGCCGCAACAGCACTTCCCGTTTTAAGTCAAGAAGAAATAAAGCAAACTTACTCCAGGTCGTTTATCTTTTATTCTAGTTTAGACCCTGAAGCCGATGTTTTGGCTGGTTCTGTCTCTGCACAGACCTCCTGGTGTCAGGGAGGCTCCAGCTGTGGATCTGGAGCACCGAAACTTGCCTCACTATAGAAACACTGTAGAAACCCAGGGACACAGCAAACTTCTCTTCAGTTCCAATCCATGAGTTCCACAGAGCCCATTTGCAAGACTGTTGCAAGCTATAGAAACAGTGCCCTCCTGTGTCCAGAGCATGCCACACAGCCTCCAGAGAAAGACACTTCAGCCTCAGAACTGTAGTGATCTCCTCCCCCCCTCCCCAATTTTCTCCCTTCCTTTATTCCTGTATTTACTTTGAGGCAAGGCCTTGCTGTGTAAATGTAGAACTCACAGAATAACTCAGGCTAGTCTCAAACTCAAAGTCATTATCCTCGTGTCTCCAAAGAACCAGGATCGTAGGCTTGTACCACTGTGTCTGGCTTCCTGCTTTGTTTCAACAGTGTTCAAAGACTGGTGGTGTTAAGATTCAGAGCAAGATGCCAAGATGTCGTAAAGCATCCAAGTGAGAGATCAAACACTACATCCCAGGGAGGCTACCGTCTGATGCTCTGATACCTTGGAAGGTAAAGTTTTGAATAGCTTAAAAATTTTAAATGGGTGACCCACACATTCTCAGAAAATCCATCAGGGATGATTTCTTCAGAATGCAAACTTGCGATCTCTTGAAAGAGGCCCTGCTGCTGATAAAGAACAAGACTGTTGTGCTTTTTAAGTAATTAAGGAGGAATAAGGGACAAGACGACTCAGCAAGTGAAAGTCCTCGCTGTTGGAGCCTGAGGGCTTAAAGTTCAACACCCTCAGATCCCATGTTAAAAATTAGGTACAGCGCTGCTGTGGAATGTTGGGAGTTGGTGAAGAACTGGCCAGAAGTTCTTAGGTCAGCTAGCCTGGAGTACTCAGCTCATCAGAAATCACAAGACAGACCCCGCCTCAACAAGGTGGAAGGAGGGAGCTGACTCCCAAAAGTTCTCCTCTGGCGCATGCAGACACAGAGAAACAGGCAGGCAGAGACAGGTGGCAGGCATGCACACACACACACACACACACACACACACACACACACACACACAGACACACACACACACACAAAGTCTTTTTGAGAAAATCGTAAGGATTTTATTTAGACCCGTGACTCTCAGTGCCGACTTCATCTCCCTCAGGCTAGATTCAAATCTATTGTTTTGATACCTCATCTCACAATGTTGCCCATGCTGGCCTCAAACTTGACATCCTCCTGCCTCAGCTCAGAGAGCTGTTGCTACAGATGTTCCCGCCACTCTTGGCTTCCGATTCTCTTTTAGAAAAACAGTCCATGTCTCTTGTAGCTCATGAAAGAAAGGGAGACCTCAGAAGGAGTCTCAAATGGTTGCATGCTGGAGGAGCTATCCATTTGTTAAAGATGCAGCCTCACCCATAGGTCTGGTGCCATAGACTGGGCCAGAGGGATCTGCCTGCTCTAGAAGGAAGCTGGATCTTCAACAATTGTCCAAGAAACAGCTGGGAAAGGGGATGTTGCCATAGCAAGACTGAGCTGTGAAGAGGAATCTGGGCAGATGCTTGCCATTGCTCTCATGGACAAACATCGCTCAGCAAAATGCCTTGATTTATGTTTATTTTACACTGTGGTTTCTTTCTTTTTAAAAATAGACTATCTTTTATTTATTCTTTGACAATATCAGACATGTAAACAATGTATCCTGATTGTATACATCCTCAGTCCTCCCTCTTACTCCCCCCAGGCACCAGGCACCCCCAACTGCCTTCCCTCTCTTTTTCAAGTCCCCCCCCCCCACTGTCTGTAAGAACTGACCGAAACTGAGAGCAAATTGAAGCCCCTAGATCAGGCAGGAGTTTGTGTGGCCTTGTGTGGTTTGGACAACATAGATTGCTTAAGACAAAGGTTCCTCATTTCTTTTTGTTACCATATTTGCTGTGCTGTTCAATATACAGAGAGAGTAGCCTTTCTTAGGCTCTCTTTGATTAGATCGTTCTCTTTTGGACTAGGCTTCTCTTAGACAGGACTGCCACTTGATTAGGAAAAGAAGAGATCAAATTTCTTGTGAATAAACCAGGCCCACCCCAGGGTGGACGACACCGAGAGTTGGTTGTCCTTCTTTTATACAGAATGTTATTTCAATAACGAGGACAACTATGTCTAAGTTTAGAGGGTAGTCGCAAATTGTTTTCCACAGGCCCACTTACATTCTCACAGTGACGTAGAATGCAATACTGACATTTGGTTTAGTCAGACTGGCATTTTTGCCTACCTGTTGGAAATGAAACCCCTGCTTTTACTTACTGTGTATTTCACAGTATGAGTTTGATGTTTTTCCACAGTAGCTTCGCTCTAAACTTTCAGGTGAAACAAAACACTTCAAGTGACTAAGAACCAGTGTTCAGTGGGCACAACTTTGATGTGTCAACTGTCCTGGTCAAAGGGTCAGAGGCTGAAGAAAAAAGAACAAACACGTGCAGACAAATTTCCTCAAAGGATGTTCAATTTATGAGCCCTGCAGTGTAGCTAGAAAAAAACATGTGTTTGTTTGAGAATCTAATCCCAAGGATGAAAACCAACCCCAAGATATCAGGGATTTAGTGTAAACAAATCCCTCCCAGGCCTAATGGGACAATCACACACCTCAAGCAAGCCCAGTTGCAATAGAGGAACAAGTGGCTTTGGTCAAGAATGTTCTCTTGTTATGTTGCATGAACAGTCCCCAGGAATTTGTGACTTGATCTCCTGGAGAAGTGGTGATTTAATTTGCTTCCTGGTATATGATAAAATACCATGAGCAAGGAAAAAGGGTTCTTTTTCATGTGGCTTACAGATTACAGTCTATCATCAAGTGATGCCATGGCAGGAACTCAGGGCAGGAGCCATGGAGGAATGATGCTCCTAGTCACTGGCTTGCTCCCAGGAACGATGTCGCCCACAGTGGGCCAGGAACTCCTCCATCAATTAGCAATCAGGAGAACGTCCCCCAAAATATGGCCATACTTCAGTCTGAAGGAGGCAATTCCTCAGTTGAGGTCCCCTCTTCCTAGATGTCTCCCGTTTGTGTCAAGTTGACAAAAACTAACCAGCTCATTACCAAACACACAAATTCAACAAGATGACAGGAATTAATAAGTGCCTTTCAAAAACTGTAAGTATCGGCGAACTCAGCTCTCCCAGCAAAAGACACTAAAGACAAATAACTCTGTCGGGCACGCTAGGCTTCACAAGACCTTAATGCTAGAGGGCGCACTTTGCTGCAGTTCCTGTCTGCCTGCTGCTGTCTGTCTCCATACCATCAAATGCCAATGGAGGCAAAAGCTGCCCAGAGCCAATTCGTGAAAAGCCTCTCCTTGCCTGCTTATGATTTCTATCCAGGGTTAATAGGTCCCAGACAGCTCACTGGTAGCAATCTACCTCACAGGATATTTACAAGAATTGTAACCAGTGAATTCAAGGTGGAGTAGGTTGTGTGATGGTAACTGTATTAGTCAGGGCTTGCTAGTGAACAGAATTTATAGAATGAATATATATATATATATATACATATATTTAATATATGGAATTTATTACAGTGGTTTACTGGCTATGGTCCAGCTAATCCAACAATAGCTGTCTACCAACAGAAGGTCCAAGAATCCAGTAGTTGTTCAGTCCATGAGGCTGGCTATCTCAGCTGGTTTTTAGTATACTCCGGAATCCTGAAGAAGTCAGTTCTAATGCCAGTGAAGGAATGGACTCTTGTTATTGAGAATGGGAGCAAGCTGGCAAAAAAAAAAAAAAAGAGACTTTCCCTCTTCCATGTCCTTCATATAGGCTGCCAGCAGGAGCTGTGGCCCAGGTTAACGGTGGATCTTCCGACCTCAAAAGATTCTGATTAAAAGTGGATCTTTCCACTTGGAAAGATTTAATTAAAAAAAAAATCCCTGGGCTGGAGAGATGGCTCATTGGTTACGAGCACTGTCTGCCCTTCCAGAGGTTCTGAGTTCCCAGCAAACATGGTGTTGTACAACCATGCATAGTGGGATCTAATGCCCACTTCTGTCCTGCAGATGTACATGCAGATAGAGCACTCATATACATTAAATAAATAATTAAAACAAAACAAAAAGAGAAAAGGGAAAAATCCCCCACGGGTATAGCCAACAGCTTGGGTTTTAGCTGATTCCAGATGGGTCAAGTTGACAACCAAAAGCAGCCATGACAGCAACAAATAGCCCCTCATCTCTCTGTTTATTTTCCCACCAGCAGTACATGTTTAATTTATTCACTGAAGATCAACTTTGGGAGGGTGTTCTCGTTTCCGTTCTGTTGCTGTGAGAAAACACCCTGACCAACAGCTGCATTCCATCAGTGAGAGGTCAAGGCAGGAACTCAGCAGCCACTCACAGACAGCTCTCCTCTGCCTACTCCAAATGAGTGGACAGAGCTGCCTGGACAGGAAAGAGGCCTTTGTGGGGAGCCTGCCACCAGCGGGAAGGAAGTCACACTGTTTCCACTTACATGTCATTGGCTAGAGCTCTGCAATGCCCTCTGTATACATGAAATAGTAAGATGTGCTCAATCAGTGTGCTAGGAGTTAGTTCTATTGTCTTACTCGAAGTGTTTGTCGCTTGGTATCTAGCACAACTTGCAGTTTTATAAGCCTGACAGAAGGACTTTGAAAGTATGCCCAGAAAGCCTGGCTTGTTGGCGCATGCCTCTGATCCCAGCACTCAGGAGGCAGAGGCAGGTCCGTCTCTGTGAGTTTGAAGCCAGGACAGTTCCAGGACAGCCAGGGCCGTTGCACAGAGAAACCCAGTCTTTACTCCTCTCTGTCCACCCCCCGCCCCAAAGTATGGTTACAATAGCTACAAGAAAAGAAATATATTTCCTTTACTAAAACACTGAGAAAGTCATTTTGATGTAGACAAATAGCCCAAGGGCCTGGGTGACCAGGATAATAAAAGACATGGTGCTAAGTTTCCTTACGAATTGAAGTGGAAAGAATTTCATCAGTTAGTCTGAGAAACTTGCTAGACCAGGGATCCAAACACTCCATTTCAGATAAGCTGCTGAGACAGAGTGCAGTATGACTACACCCTAAATATTGAGCAAAAGCCTGTTGCACTTTGGGTAAGCTGCATTTCTGGTCAGGAATGACAATGAAGTCTTTGGTGAGTTCATAACAACAGGAAGAGCAAGCGCCAAGCCAGCAGGGACTCTGGGAGATGACAATTGTGAGAAACAACTCTCTGAGGAACCACCAGCATTATGTGAGGGAAGTGCTGGTTTCACAGCCCAGCATGTGAGATCTTTTTATTAAAAAAAAAAAAAAAGGAACATGGTCATATTAAGCTGAAAGAAACTGGTGCTTTTCCTTTCTGTTGTTACAAAGTGTGCACCTGTGCACGTGGATGTTTGTGTGTGTGTGTATGTAGCTTTTGAAGTGTAGTTGATGAACACTTTAAGTCACGACGACTGAAGTTGAGTTCTTCGAGAAATGTCTGCCCCTCATTAGGCGAACCTCAGCGTGTGTAGCACTGAAATGAGTCCCCCAAGGAGCTTGCTATCATGTTATTCCAGACCTGCTTTGCAGTGGACAGCCTAGGCTGGAACCCACCCAGCCGCTGAGTCTTGACCCTGAACATCCCTCTGCCTCCTGGCAAACTTACTCAGTCCCCTGCAGCCCTTGCAGGAGTCTGAGTGACGAGGTGAAGGGACTTTAATATACTTCTCTGTGCCTCCCATCAGACAGAAAATTCCATTTCTTGACATATGGCTAAGGTCATTTTTCTTTTGTGTTTATGGTTTTCTGAGGAGGCTCCTGGTTGCAACTTTTATAATGCACCAGGTTTTGTTATGCTTGCCATAGGTAACAGGTTTTTTTGTTATTGTTTCTCTCTCTTCCTCTCTCTCTCTGTGAAGTCTTGAGAAGGCTTGTTGAAGGTCAGCAGGAAATTCACCCAACGCTGCCCCAGCCTCCCTGAGATCTGAGGACCCTGCCGGAGCACTACGGTCTCTTTAAGCACTTTGCCTTTCATTTTCAATAAGTCATTAGGCTTTTAAGAAATTGTTTTATATGAATCTTGGGGGAGAGAAAAAAAAACTTAAATTTTGACAGTGGCCAAGAAAGGAGGAAATGGAGGAGAGATGTGGAAGGCCACTGGCTTCCTCATCAGCCCTCGAACAGACAAAGCACATGACAGGTCAAGGAGGCCTTTCTCCCTGCTAGTTCTCAGCCTCAGAGAGAGGCCACACAGGGCACATGGCCTTGTCCAGAGGCAGGGGTTTGCTCTGGACTGACAGGTCCTTGTCCTTGTGTCCCAGATGTTCTAGCATCTGGGAGTGACTTTCAGAAAACAGACTGTATAGCTGCTCACTTAATGCTAAACTCCCACAGGCCTCAGCGTTCCCAGCTATTAGGTGGAGCTAACCAAAACTCACTGTTACCCAAGACTCCTGGAGCCTGATGTATTTCAGAATTTATAGTTTTTCGGAAGACTCTATAAGAACAGGAACAGAAACTTTACCCTTAAGTCGCTTAGGTATTTTAGGACTTGCTTTGCTTGCACCCTCTTCTTTAGCCTGGTCTTCAAGGAACATGGTAAGGGGCAGATTCCTGAGTCATTGTGGAGACTGTTGGTCACATATAAACACGTCGCTGGTGTGCAGCTGGTAAGATGTGACTTGGTTAATAGCAACCACATGCTCTTTAGAAAGCAGAGTGTGGGTCAGGCTCTCCATCTCAGCATTAGGGAAATCCAGCTGTATGATATAGTAAGAATAACTTAAAAGTTCAAAAGAAAAGATATTTGAGGAACAGCCCATGGCCAAAGCAGGTAGAGGCATGCATAGGGACCAGCTGAGTCAGGGCTGATCTTAAAGGCCATGAACAAAGCAGTGTGGGTAATGAGGTAAGTAACCATGGTAGAGTTACTGACTAAGCAGAGAAATGATATACCCTTGTTTGTAATTATGGAAGGAGCAGATTTTTGTTTGTTTATTTGTTTGTTTGTAGCAAGGCCTTGAGCTACTTACGGATCTCCCTCTGTGGATGCTCTTGGCAGCCAGAGAGTGATGTCAGGTCCTCAGGAGCTGGAGTTGCAGGAGGCTGTGAGTAGCCCAACACGGATACTGGGACCAAACCTGGATCCTTTGCCGGGGCAGCAGAAGTAACTGCTGAGCCAACTGTCCGGGGCCAAGACTAATTTCAAAATGTGAAGTCTGGCTTAGAGTTTCCGAGACTTCTTAAAGAATGAAAAGCTTTGGCTTCTTTCTTTGTTCATGGTTAGAAGAACCTTCATCAAAATAAAGCAAGAAGAAAATTTGTTCTTTGACTTTAACCAACTGTTCTTTTCAATATGAAATAAATTGGACAAGGGAAATTCACACACCATCTTATAGATTTTAGTTGAAAACCACAATGTCTAGTTGGGAGGTGATGGCTCATGTCTTTAATCGTAGCACTCCGGAGGCCGGTGAGTTCAAGGCCAGCCTGGTCTATAGAGCAAGTTCCAGGATAGCCAAGGCAGTACAGGGCTTAGAAAACCAAAAACCAAACAAACAGACAAAAACCAAAACAAAACCCTACAATGTCCATCTTAGGAATGCCTATAAATTTCAGCCTAATAAGAGACTTAGGCATTTCATATAACAAGAGACAATACGTAACTACATAAAACCCTGATTTATTTTTATTTCACAAAATGAATACAGAGTGCCTGGTTTTAAATAAATGGTTCCTTTAGAGAGATAATGTTTATGCTGTAACATTTCCGGACGCTTTGCCTCGTTGTACAGTTCAAGTTTCTAGTGCCCCTACTATCATGAAGTGTGGATTTTCCACCTTAGATATGAAATATCAGAATTTACGTTCACTCTCTTCCATGGTGTCAATGAAAAAGAACAGGGTCCTTCTTACTTTCAGCAACTTCTTCCATCTGTTCTCACAACTCTGTAGCATTTGCAGAACACAAACATGTCACAATTGATTTTGCAGACATGATTTATTTACTCTAGGGATGTCAAGCAAAAGGGCCGGATTCACTAGGGGCCAAATGTCCTCTTTAGTTTCCTCCTGTGATGAACCTTGGAGAGTCTTCATTGTACCCTCCATCACACTCTAGTTCTGGTACCCTGCTTGGATCGAACCAGCCAACCCTGTCCAATTTCCTAGTGCAATGAGCCTCACGTGGTCTATGTCAGGAGGAGCTAATGTTTCAATTTCCTGGTGCAATGAGGTTCATATAGTCTGTGTCAGGCAGAGCTAATGATCATACTCCTGTCTCATCAGCAACTACAGAGCTGATGTGCAGGCTCCAGAAACACTCCTTGTCTTCCAACTCCATATAGTGGCTGATGTTACTGAGCCTTTATCTTTAAAGAGTGACTCCTAAGCAACTCCCAATATCCAGGCTGAAATCTACTTGCAGAGATCAGAGTAACTGCAGGATGTAACCAAAGGACCAAGGTGTATGGGTTTTTAGCACTTGGACACGTTCAGGATCAGGGGTTAAAAGCATTGGCTGCTCTTCCAGAGGCTCCTGGTTCAAATCCCAGCACCCATTTGCAGCTCACAACTATCAGTAACTTCAGTCCCAATTCCTTCTTCTGGTCTTCTCTGGCACCAGGCACACACACAGTATACAAACATACAAGCAAGGCAAAAACACAGACACACACACACACACACAATAAGTTTAAAAAATTTTTAAAAACATTTCCAGAGCCATGCAAATGGTATAATTGGACTGGTCATGTTTTCTCTCCCCCATCATCACTTGCAAGACCCCCAAAAGACCTGCTTGATGCAAGTTCTTTTAGATGATTAATGAAGTCCCAGCATCACACTTAAGCACTCAAGAAGAGATAGAGGCAGGCCTGTCAGTTGAGATAGAATAGAAGGGTGTTTGTTTCAAGCTGCTTCCTTAATGAAGAAACATCACAAACTTCTCCCAGCCCATAGGACGGTAACAACGTTGATAAAGGGCAGTTATGGGTCTTGAAAACCTCTCTTTGGTTGCTACATACTTATTGTTTTATCCTGTTCATTATCTGTGTATAGTTAGGGCTCCCTAGAAGAACAGTATGTATAGGTGTATATGTGTGTGTGTAATTTTATATATCAGCTTATGTTAAAATAGTAACAACAGTTATATTATACCTAAGGGGTGGAGAACAGGTAGTTGCTTGGTCCTTGAGGCAGGGTGGCTCAATAGTTAGTGTAGTCCCACATAGTGGCTCTCTGAACCTGGAGATGCAGAGACCCTGTAGTCACTCAGCCCAAGAGGCTGGGTTTCTCAGCAGTCTCATTTGGCACAGGAAACCTGGAAAGTTCCTGGAGAGTTGTTGGTCCTTAGTCAAGGACGGAAGCCTGGGAACACTGGTTTTCACATCAGCAAAGCAATAAGGTTAACTCAACTGCCAACGGCAGCAAAAGGCAAATAGTTAGCAGAAGGTGTGGTCCATCCTGAGGGGATCTTCCCACATACATTAAGATGATTAGGACAATTCTTCATTGGAGGCTTGTGGCCTGGACATTAAAGCTATCTCTCACAATCTGTGTCTTTTTTTTTTTTCTTTTTTCAAAACAGTTTCTCTGTGGAGCTTAGGTCATCCTAGATCTCACTTTGTAGATCAGGCTGGCCTCGAACTCACAGAGACCCACCGGCCTCTGCCTCCAGGATGCTGGGATTAAAGGCTTGCACCACCACCTGGCCACAACCTGTGTATTTTCAACTGCCCTTGTAAGAGAAGATAATTTCTTTTTCCGTCGAAAGGACCTCCAGAGAAAAGTCACCAAATAAAGGAGTGTTGGCCATGAACATCTGAATGTCATGGCTGCTCATTTTGGGTCTAAGTGGACTTCGAATTCTTCCTACAAGCTGGCTGTCAATTGTATCCCATCTTGAAACGAACAATGCCCATCCCAATGACATACTTGAGAGTTGTCACACAATCATTTAGAAGATCTGCCACCGCTCTTGTGATGTCTTTTCCATTACCTATCACACCATTTGCTCAGTTTTGACGAGGCGACTAAATAGGAGCATATGAAGTAATGATCTAAGTTGGTGTTTTTCTCATTAGGAAAGGCAGAGCTTCAATCCAGCCCTGACAGGGTGTGGCTACTCAGTTCTATATAGCAGGAGCAGCAGGGAGATGATACATGTGACACTGTTATGAACATTCTCATATGCATCTCTTGGCCAGCATTTATAAGGATTTCAGCTGAGCGTGGAGAAGTGGAGTTTCTGGTCCCCATGGTCAACAGGGCCTTCCAGTCAACCCATTCATGGTCTCCCAGCAGAATATGCGAGCTGGCATTGTTCCACAATCTCATCCACTCTTAGCTTTGTCAGGATTTTTAACTTTAGCAGTTTTTGAGGTGAGGCTGATTTGTGTCTCGAGAATGGTCATCATATTTAGAACCTTCTCGTGGGGCATACATGCCTTAGAACTTAGTGGGGAAGGTCTGTTAGGCCTACACAGGATGGGTTAGCAGCTTTCTTCCCCAACTTGCTTCCAATCCTCTTCTTCCAAGAGTATTGATGTATTCCAAGTACCCTGTGTGTCAAACTCCACACCCGTTTCTTTGGAATCCAACTGGTAACAGTTCCTTCAAGAATTCCTACATTTTAGTTGCTGTCATTTACAATGCCCCTTTAACGGCTGAGCTTGTAACTATACACATGTTTCTTGCTTACGAGGCTGACTTAGCGAGGTTGATTTATGTCCTATAAATGTGATCGTTTGACATGCTCACTAAAATTATGTTTTACATCTTTAATATATCACTATCTGCACATAGTATGTCTGATTTTTCTAAGATACATTCTTCCTCACTATTTTTCTTTGCAAAAACTTTCTTGATGAACCCACAAAACTTGGATTCTAGATGAATTTCAGAAAGAGCCCTCCACTACTGTCCTGCAGGGATTTTGGCTGGAAGCTCTGACTTACTAAATAACTCAAGAGAACAGACAATTGAAATTGCTTTTGCTTGCTCAAGAATAAGGAATACTTCTAGTGTTTTTAATGAGTTCGCTCTTTCCCACGATGTATTCTCATAGTTTATTGCTAGCATTTTGGAAATCTATTGATTTTATGTTTGTCTTGAGTCCAGCCACTTTATGGATTTGCTTAGACTTAATAGCATTTCAACTCATCAGCTTGACTTTTCTACCATAGCGTGAGTAGATAAAGAAGTTTTACTTTCAGCCTCTCAAATATCCTTTAGTATCGTCTTTCCTCCCTCTCTCCCTCCCTTTCCTACTTCTGGTGGCACTCACACAGAGCCTTGCCAATACTTCTACCACTAAGCTACATCCCCAGTCTGCCATTATTCTTAAGAAAAAATTACGAAATTTCCATGGCTTCCAGGAGTCAAAAATCCTTTCTCCTTGCCATGATCCATTTCCCTACTCAAATGAACACATGCATAGCACATGATGGTTCTTAATATTCTCTTCAGCTTTACAGCTGCTCTTCAAAATACATCAGGTGTCCTTGCCAGTTTTCCCTCTATTTCCCCCACCTCCTCTCTCTCCTACTTCATCAGTGTCTGATAACCTATTTGTCTTCCAGGTGTCAACAACAACAAAAAAATACCTCTAAGAGAAGCCTTCCCCCCAAGACAGACCTCCATACCTTCTTCCATACTTCCTTAGTTCTCTACATTTTTTTTTCCACATTGCACTAAACTATTGAATTACACATTGTCTGTTCGATTACTTGAGAATCAATTAGAATTTCCCCCAAGGGTAGAGACAATGTTTGCTAATATTTGTCATGATGCCTCAAGTGTGGTTGGCACTCTATGCATTCTTTTCTGTTTTCTCTCTCTCTCTGAGTGTGTGTGTGTCTTTCTTTTCATAGTCATCACAAATACTAAGAAGATGTTGTACCATTAATGTGCAAATGCACCATAAGTAGTGGATTTTAGAATCTGGAAGGCAAAATGGACAGATATTTTGATATAACTACTTTTAAACTGGTTTGATTTAGGTTTTTGTTTGTTTGTTTGTGGCAGGGTTTCTCTCTGTAGCCCTGGCTGTCCTGGACTCGCTTTGTAGACCAGGATGGAAACGGGACACTTGGACTGTGCTACCTAGGAAACCGGCCTGGAACTAGAGTGAGATTGAGACGGGTCCAAACCTGGAAAATCTCAATCCTGAGACCGCCAAGAGTAAGACTCCCTCCCTCCCTGTTCTGTGCTTACACGCTCCAGTGCACTTAGTCTTGCAGGTACACTTTAAATTCTGTAGTTATAGTCAAGTAACCTAGCACCTGCAATTTCTCTCCATGCAAATGAAGCATTCCCAGCACCCCAGCTGACACTAAAGGGCTGTGTCAGAGTCGGCAATCCCTGCCCCCCAACCCCTCCTCGAGGATCACGAGGACTCACCCCCCACCCCACCCCAGCTAAACTTCACGGATGCCGCAGCGCCTGGACACCCCAAGAGAAGAAGCAGACCCCTGGGCTCCGGAACGGCAAGCTGGCATTAAACTCACGGAGATCCATCCGCCTCTGCCTGAGGCAAAGATTAAAGGCATGCGACTCCAACACACAGATAATTGAAATCTTTTTTTAGTTCAATATTTTATTACTCTCTTTCTTCTTTTGACCTTAAAAAGAAAAACAAACAACAAAATGAGTACATCTTAAGATATGCGTAGCCAGTTTTTAAGCAAATTGTTTAACAGCTTGCTTTAAGCAATAACAGCTGCTTGATACACAGGTTAGATTTTTCTCCTGAAATAAACATACAACTATCAAAGTACAAACTGTTCTTCAACATTCTTCTGGTGTCAATACCCAGTCTTCCCTCCTTCCAGCTCTCCTCGTCCTAGCTACTATGAAATCAGTTCCAGAAGCCTTGGGTTCCATTCCCAGAAGCTGCACAGAGGGCACAATGCTCTGTAACTCCAGCTCTGTGGGATCCGATGCCCTCTTCTGGCCTCCAAAGGCACCAGGTACACATGCGGTACACACACACACACACACACACACACACACACGCAGCAAAATATCTATAGACATTTTAAAAAGAAAAAGGAAGGAAGACAGAAAGAAAGAGAGAGGAAGGAAGAAAGAAAGAGCAGTTTTAGTTTTGTCTCAGTGAGGAACACATCTTTTTGAGGGGGGCAAGGTTCATTGCATACTACAGGCTGGAACTCACTGTGTAGCCTGAGCTGCTCTCAAATTCACATCAATTCACCTATCATAGTGCTGGGATCACAGGTACAAGTCACCATGCCTGGCTCATAAGAAAAACTTGGAACCCTGGGGCAGAGGTTGGGGGAAGAAGTTGGGCAGTTGAATCTCTGACTCTGAGCTTATGCAGAGGAAAGTGGGACCCCCTGCTGGGAGTCCAGGGCACATCTGTGGGCACACTCTTGCCTCGTTAACATATCAAAGTAAACCTGGCCTCCGGGTTCTCCCAGCATCCCTCAGTCCCCACCTGTTACAGGGTAATGGCTGGCATTCCTCGCCCTCTACCCTGAACTTTCCACCCCAGAGGCTGGGCTGTCCTTCCTCCGGAGGCTCTTCCCTAAATAATCCAGACATTTTGGTCCCCCTGTCCCCCTTTTGTACCTTTGGCCTCCTGGTTCTCCTCTCTCCCCTCTCCCTTCTTCTCCCTGGCCCCTCCCCCCCCCACGGCCCAGCTTAGACTGGTCATGTCCACGCTGAGCTCTCCTAGATATGACTGCCTCTGGCCATGCGCTCCCTTTTATCTACAATAAACTTTCTCCTCCACCATAGCCAGGAGCAGTGTTCTTTCCTTTCCTTTTTATTTCTTTTCTCATTCAAGTTTCACGCACCCTCAGGTCATGCTTAAATGGCAGCAGATCTCTAAGCTAGTTTCCACCACCACCACCACCACTGTGATTGAAAGCCTGTATATCACAAAGCAGGATGTGTCTGTTCTCTCAGGACTAAATCCTGAGCATCTGTAGGCTGAGAATCTTGATATGACTACTACGATGCAGATGATTTTCTCAACACAGCGAGTGCCTGCTAGAGGTTAGCTGTTGTGCTGGCACACAGAGATGGCAGAGTCACCGCTGATCTAGAAGAAACCACACCTGGCAACACTGCACAACTGAAATGGCTGGAGAAGGAGAGAGTTTGCAGGGTGGGCTTCTCAGCAGGATGCAGCCCAGTCAGGAAGGAAAGGTAGCTGTTTCAGGAGCCACTGGGGATGGGAATCAGTCTGGGCTGCTCAAACAGTAAGAGGGAGAAGAAGAAGCAGGAGGATCCTCAATGATTTTCAGCCATGTTGGCTGGGAGTTTCCCCAAGATCCCATCAAGGAGGATTTGCTAGTTAAGAGCTAAAGCACTGCTGATTTTACACAGCTCTGTGTGTAGAGAATTCCACCAGCTGTCATTCATTAAGTCAAGTTAGTCAGTTGACAACAATCTGTTGATCACCCACTCTGCTTGGGTGATATGGAGGTGGACAAGACAGACAACATTCCTGCCTTCCAGGAGTACTCCTTCTAGAGGTGGACAGTGAAGAAGCCACTAAAGAAATAAACAAACGCAGCTATCACAGGGTGTGGTGGCAGTTATGAAAGAGACAAGATTGTCTGATAAAGGGCAATTGGGGAAATCCTCTCAGAAAGAGTGGCGCAAGGCAGGGCTTTTAAATTTTGTTTATGATTGGACAGTGTCTCACTCTACAGCCCTGGCTGGCCATGACCTCACAGAGAACCACTTGCCTCTGCCTCCCAATTGGTATAATTAAAGATACTTGCCACCATGCCTGGCCCAAGGTAGGGCTTCTTAAACTTCTTTTCACTCACAGTCTCTTTTCACCTGAGAAATTTTTACTTGATCTCAGGCATATAGTTATATACAATAGGTACACAAATAAGATTTCTACTGTCAATAAATGATAAAGTATTGATGTGTGTGTGTGTGTGTGTGTGTGTGCATGGACCCAGCATAGCACCTGGGAAACAGAGGCGGAAGGGTCAAGAGTTCAAGGCCATCCTCTGATACATAGTGAGTTTGAGGCCAGTCTTGTCTCAAAAATTTATGTATATTTGGGGTGAATATTTGATATGCAGGCAGAGCATAGTGGGACATTTTTTCAGAACTGATTAGCATTTTGGCTTTCTAGTAGACAATGCTGAGAACAAGCTGTGTGTGCATTGTCACACACAGTGTCGGGAATATGCTTAAGCCATTTCAGAAATGATTCCATCCTAATCTCAAACCCAAGTTCACTGAACGAATTTTAAATGAAACTCAAGCAACTCAAATAGCAATTTCTAAAGTCAAACATTATAACACAAAACAATTCAAAGTCTCGTAAATTAGATTTCATAAAGAACAACGGTTAAGAAATCTGTTTTCAGAAGCCGGGTGCGGTGGCGCACGCCTATGATCCCAGCAGTCTGGGAGGCAGAGGCAGGTGGATCTCTGAGTTCGAGGCCAGCTTGGTCTACAAAGTGAGTCCAGGACAACCAAGGCTACACAGAGAAAACTTGCCTTGAATAAAACCAGGAAAAAGAAAGGGAGAAAGAAAGAAATCTTTTGTTTTTATTTATTATCATCAATCCACTTTCTATGTAAGAGGAAAAAACTGTACATCCGTTAAAAAATGCTGCAGTTTTAGCATACGGTAGCTGCACTCTGAGCCGAAGTGTTTCATGCAGTGTTTGTGGGAGTTTCGTCGTGGTATGACGGCTCATGCATTGAGCACAAAGAACACGTTAGACCTTGTTCTAACAGTGTCAGAGCAGGGTCTAAGCACGTGCTTCGTAATGGGGCCGTAACGGGAACCTCTCGTTGTTTTATATGACAGTAATACAAGGTATATCAATAAGGAAAAGTGTCTTAACCTCTTGTAAAACAATGTCTATTCTGAAACTTTAAAGAAGTCTCATGTTTTGCATGCTCACAGGAGAAGGTAGGAAACTAAGAGAGCAGCTAACACAATTCGTTTTCTTTCCATTATAGGCAGGGGACTGAAAGGTCTCATTGGGTAGCTCTGGATGGCCTTCAACTCACAGAGATCCACCTGCCTCTGACCTCCGAGTGCTGGGATTAAAGGTATGGACCATCACGACCAGCTTTCAACTCCTACTTTTGAGTGAGAACAGTTGAGATCTGAAAGTGAGGTCACAGACCCATGGGCACTAGACTTGCCGGTGTCCGACCTGAGGTTGGAATGTGGCTGTGTGAACCTTTTCCTTAACATGCTGTCTCTAATGATGAGCCGTTTCTAATAGTCAAACAGGCAAACTGTTTACAGTACTTTTTAAGAAGCAAGTACCTGCCTCTCCTCTATTCAAACATTCCCTACTTAGCTTCCCAATGAAGGTTCTTCTGAGCTCGGGTTGAAAAGCAAATTAGCGTGGAGGGAACGTTGTTGACACTACTCTTATCCAGCTGTGGAAATCAGTGTGACTCAGACCAGCTACCAGAGGGAATGCAGCTCTGGTTCAGGGTGAAGGGTCATGCTTTGCTGAGTAGCCTCAGAAGCTGGCTGGCTGTAGGGAGAGTGGCCTTCAGACAGGAAGTGGCAGTGGGCTTTGGCTTGCATACATGGCTTACATGCATGTGAGCCCCCGCTTTGCTCACATGATTGCCTCACAGCCCTCACAGGAAATGGCTTCTTTCACGTAATGAAGCTTGAGAAGGCCAGGTAGAAGGACCGGTGTGGGCACAGGACACACCAAATTCTCAGCACAAAGAAGATTTATTTGCTCCAGAGGCACAAAGGGCACAGAATAAGAGACAAAGACAGGAGACAAAGGATGAAGAAGGAAAAAGAACAAAAGGGGGAGGGGTGAGGTTGGCTATTTGCTTTGGAGCGACAAAGGACTGCCTCTGGGTAGAGAGAAGACAGAAGTGGTTCATGGGAACATGGCAGTTTATAAAGGGAAAAGGGGAAACCTCATGGTAGGATGAGTAGGTTTGTTTGGACTGGGGATGTTACTTAGAGCAGCCAAAGGGGGGCTTTTGATTGCTGGATTTCAACACCTTGATCTCTGGACCTCAGTGGTCAGCTTCAGGAGGAGGGAGTGGCCAAATGAGGGAACAGGAACGTAATCTGTGGTTTAGTAAGGAGGAGGGAAGAGGGAGGACAAGGCCTGCCAGAGCCTTATTTCCCATGCTCGGGCCTCCTAGAGCCCTTGATACACCTGAGGCCAGGTCAAAAAGATTAAAATTCTGAAAAGATGCAGCTGTCATAAAAGATAAACAGCACAAGTCTGTCAGCAAAGGAATCCAGGGCCTGGAGATGGGAAGTACAGCACTAGACAGAAACAACGTAATTTATGGAGATCTAAACTTGACAGAACCAGAATGGAAGGAGGGCTTCCCCTTAATGCCTTCATTAAGAATATGAACGAGAGAGAGATAAGGAGAGAGACGGACAGACGGATGAGTGAGGGAGGCAGTTAGAATATCTTTCCAGCAGTCTTCCTTAGGAGTTGCATACCAATCCCTAGAATGAAGGGAAAGTCTGATTTTGATATCCTTCTAGAGGCGACAGGAAGTTTCAGATCCCATGATTTAGTTCAGCATGGCCTCTGTGATAAGAAGCTGGGCGCCATAAACTAAGAAGAGCTGTCAAGTCACTGCGCAGACCGCTCCGTAACTCTCCTAGCGAGGGCTGCGGGGAGGCGTGGCCTGATTCAGAACACAGGACGGGACTTAAATGTTCTAACAGTGGCCAAAGTTTAAAATGATGACAAATGTGGGCCGGGTCGTTGGCGCACAGTCTCTAACTCCCCAGAGTAGCAGAACGAAGATTGGAACGGCTTGGAGGATCTGCCAGGATAATAAATGCACGAAACCACGAATTTAACCAGTTGGAGACTTAACAGGTCTCCAACCGGCAAGGCCAAAGTCGTAAGTGGGATACTGAAAACTTACAGTCTCTTAGTGGCTTTATCTGAGGACACTCCTTGGCCAGTAATTTGCAAGTTCCTGCACGTTGGCACTTCTGCCTTTTACTACACGGAGGCTTGCTTGCTAACGTGCAGTAAACAGAAAAGAGCATACAGAAAACTCCTTTTCTCTTAGACTTCAGGCACGTACGCTCACGTTAGAAAAGTCGGTGCGTGCGTGAAGAAGTCAGCCTTTTCCAAGTAGTGTGACTCGGGCAAGTTGCTTAATTTCGTCTAGACCTCGCTTATCCGCTCCGAAAGTAAAGCAAACAGAACAAGCATCTCTTTAGGGAAAATTCGCAATCTTTAAAGATCAGAGCACGTGACCGAGCGGCTTGCGCTATTGGGTGTGGAAACCGGGCTGCTCTGGGGCCACGCCCCCCAGCCTGCCAATCTCTGATTGGCCTCCTCGGAGGGGCGGGACCCTACGAGCTCCAATAACCCCGGCAAAGTGAGGCCGCTGAGCCCGGACTCTGCACACAGCCATGGCTGCTCGCGCTCCTGGGGCTGCGCGCTCCCTGCTCCTCGCCCTCCTCGCGCCAGTGCTGGTGGTACTCCTGGTGTCGCCGGCCTGGGGTCGCGGAGGCCGGGGCCACGGGGACTGGGACGTGGACAGGCGACTGCCCCCGCTGCCACCCCGCGAAGACGCGCCGCGCGTGGCCCGCTTCGTGACGCACGTCTCGGACTGGGGCTCGCTGGCCACCATCTCCACGCTGGAGGCGGTGCGCGGCAGGGCCTTCGCGGATGTCATCTCGTTCAGTGACGGCCCCCCGGGTGCAGGTAGCGGCGTGCCTTACATGTACCTGAGTCCGCTGCAGCAGCTAGTGAGCGACCTGAAGGTGAGCCGGGCATAGGCAGATCAGGGAGCGAGCCTCCCAAGTTTCGCCCGCCCCTGGGAGAGCGTGGGTCTTAGAGAGAAGAATTTTGAGCCCAGCTCAGATGGCTGTGTCTTCTGGCTGACGTCGGCCAGGCAGAGATTGTAGCGTCCCAGATGTTGGGCAACTACCGGGAAGTTTCTACTCGCCCCTGGGACTAGTCCAGCCTGGGGTAAATTCTTTGCCAGTACCTGCAGC
Organism: Pachyuromys duprasi; assembly: GCA_028658305.1. Classification (NCBI taxonomy): domain Eukaryota; kingdom Metazoa; phylum Chordata; class Mammalia; order Rodentia; family Muridae; genus Pachyuromys; species Pachyuromys duprasi. The sequence continues at coordinate 25,510,442 of CM053759.1, read as the reverse complement.
ACGTCAAACTATTCAAATTGTCATGTGTTATCTCGAGTTATCTCGAGGCACTGACTGCGTGAACTGGACGCTTGTCATTTGAAAGCTTTGCAACGCATACATGTTGGATGGTTTAGCATTTGGCTTATGTGGCTTCAGTTTCTCTTCCCTACCTCTGCAGCGGGAAGCTACTACATAACATTATGATTGACTGCGTTCTTTGGGCTCCATAAGCATAGTGGCCTCGGTAGAGAGCAGGACTCTTTGAGGGGCTGGTTCCTCTTTATCTTTTGCTTACTCTTTGGGTCAGGGTTAAGCTTGCAACTTGGGTGGAAACCAGCCGGGGATGGAAGGTCCACACAGGTGCCCCGAAATGGAGCCTGACTTGGTACAGGGTCTTTGTGGCAAAGCTGGGGGGTGGGGTGGGGGGAAAGCACGGTGTGGTGGTAAAAGTGAGATGAGAGAAACTGACGTTTTAATCAAGCACTTGAGTCATGTGCCAAGTGCTCTTCAGCTCCATTCATTTTCATTCATTGTCTCCTGTAGCAACTCTTAGAAATGGTCTGACTATTCCCATTTTACAGATGAAGACCTGAGGTTAAGTGATTGTGCAAAGCCAGGGGTCAACCCTTGCTCACCACAGATCCACCTGTCTTCAGTGTACAAGCTACAGGCCCACGAAGCAAAGACCAGTTTCCTTCAGCCTACACAGAGTTCTGTTTTGTTCCAAACAAGCTTAAATTAGTTAGTGCTTTTTAAAACTGCAATTGTAGGGGCTGGGGAAATAGCCCCGGTTGGTAAAGTACTTGCCAGGCAGGCATGGGGATCTTTGCTTGAATCTCTGCACCCATCTAAAAAAGTGAGGTGTGATGGTATGCATGCATTTGTGATCCTGCCCTGGCCAGATAGAGACAGCTTCCTGTCCAGCCAGCCTGGCTGAGCCGGGAGCATCAGACCCTGGGGAGAGACCCTGTCTCAAAAAACACAAGTGCATGGCTCTAGCTTCTAAGGAGTGGCATCCAGAGTTGACCTCTGGCCCCACCATACATTCATTAATAGAGGTGCGCCTATGGTACACCTGCCCTCTTCACACACACACAGACAACACACTGAGGACTGCATAAACCAGGCTTGGTGGTTTAAGCCTATAGTTGGGAGGTGGGAGGAAAAGGACCAACAGTTTAAGGTTATTATTCTCTGCTGTCTATTGAGTTGAAGGCCTGGCCGCACCATAGATGGTCCTATCTCAAACAAGACACAACTCTCTCCCATTCCTTCCTTCTGGGACGTCTCTCTTGTGATATGACCAGGTAATTCCTGATTTCATTTCCCCGTTAACCCACTAAAAACAAGTCAGTTTCTGACCCCTTTGTTCTTCTGGTACTTTGAACATCATGTGGTTTTACTTCCACATTGTGTTCCTGTTGGGACCTCTTCAGAGTCTTATATTTCTGAGTGCCTTCATTTAGAATCCGTCAGAAAAGAGTCCCATTTCCCTCTTCTTCCTGGAAACCAACTCCCCTTGGCGGGAAGTATCCTAGTTTGTGGAATTAGTTTCTCACTAAACACATTAGAATTCTTACCACAGCTCCAAACCCACCTGGTTTTCTTCTGCTGTCTTTGCTTCCATCCCTGCTCCTTCCTCTTCCTTCACCCCATGCCACCTCACATTAGAAAGTGCTCAGACAACTTTTAAATCATCTGTCTGGACCACGCTGCCCACCAGTCTTACAGTGGCAAACGACAGAGTTGCCCTCTCAAGGACGGCTTTACCAATGCTTCCTGCCACTGCTCAACAATCACCAGCCGTGCATGCTGGGTGTCGAGGCTGGGAAGTCGGCTTAGCAGGGAAACTCCTTGACATGTGAATGTCAAGAGTTCAGACTCCTAGCACCCAGGTAAAAAACCTGGACCGCCTGTAATCCCTCTGCTTGGCAAATGGAGACACGGAATCCTTTGGAGCTGAACTTACAAGTGATTGTGAGACACTAGCTGTGGGTGCTGGGAACCGATCGTGGGCCTTTGGGAGAGCAGTATATGCTCTTACCTGATGAGGCCTTTCTCTTTTCCTCTTTCCTGAGAGTCTCTGAGACTCTGGTTTGAATGGGCTGTTGTGAGAGGCAGAGGCAAAAACATTTGAGGTGAATGCAGTTGTGAGTTTGCAGTAATTCGGGACAATGCTGGGTTCTGGAGAGAAATGAATTAGGAATCTTTTTGCCTTTGTGTTTTGAATCTGAGGTAAGAGTTCTCTTGTTACAGAAGGAATAAGCTGCTTCTCGCTTTTTGAGATCACATGACCATTTCTGTAGTCACGAGATAACCATGCAACATGACTCAGCTACTTTCTTGTTTAAGTTCTGTAATTAGGCTGTTGGGGTACCTGTGGTGATTTCATGTACTGGTTTTTTGTTTTGTTTTTTTGTTTTAATTAGAGCTTAACCCTGTAAATATTTCAGTGAGGGGCTATCACCAGCCCTGGTTTGGGGGATTTTTTAAATTTATTATTCTGGTAATTATGGAACAGATACGAATAGATATGCTAAAACACTCCCTGTAATTCATTAATTTAAAACGTGATGCCTAGGGGGAGAGAAGGGCTGGAGAGATGGCTTAGTGGTTAAGAGCACTGGCTCCCTTTCCAGAGGACCTGGGTTCAATTCCCAGCACCCACATGGCAGCCCCCAACTGTCTGTAACTCTGGGTCCAGAGGATCTGACATCCTCACACAGACATAACACGAAAGCAAAACTCCAACACACATGACATTAAAATAAACCTTTAAAAAAATAAATAAAACACGCTATCTCTCCACATAAACACTGTGAGGATTGGGGCAGGTTTCTACCCCTGGGTTGTTTTCCCTGAGTGCAAAGTGGCTTAAAACTCCACTGTTTTGTGGAATATGATGCAGCCCGAGGGATAGTATGACTGCAGGTGGTGAAGTTTATGCCTCTCCAGAAACTGTTTCACATGCAAGGACTTCCATTTTTCTCTCCTCCAGGAAAACCCACAGGCCACGCTGACTTTGTCTTTAGCACAGACTGTCTTCTGTAGGAACCATGGATTCGATCCTCAGAGTCCCCTGTGTGTTCATATAATGCTGTCGGGAACTGTGACCAAGGTTAGAATGTGGTGGTATTCAAACTGAAGGAAGAGATCTTTGGAGAATAAAATGTAATGGATTTGTGAATGCATGGATGGTAGGAGCATGTTCTAACACCTACAGTGACTCCAAGACAAAGGCCCTAGCCAGGGTCCGTCAATAGGTGTCTAGGGTCCTTATGGGGCAAAAGACCAAACAGATGTAACATCTGGAAGGTTTCTGTATAAAACAGTCTTGCTAAAAAGCATCTACTCGTCCAGGACTGTTGCTCTCTATTTTCACATGGGCTCCATTTCCCCGTGTTTGACACCAACAAGAGTGTCTGTTACTAACTAGAAGTGCACTTGGACAGTTTGGGATGGTGCTGGAGAGATGAGGTTAAATAAGATTGCAGGTGCTGGGTATGGTGGCACATGCCTTTAATCCCATCACCCAGGAGGCAGTGAGTTCGAAGCCAGCCTGGTCTACATAACGAGTTCCAGGACAGCTAGGGCCACATAGTGAGACCTGATCTCAAAAACAAAACAACAAAACGAACAAACAATGAAACAAAAAAGAAAGAAAGATCTGCAGAATGCCAGTGGGCAGGTATCAAGTACATCAGTCTTATTGCTGAGCCGATAATCTCTGGCTTTTGCTAAGCTTTCTGACTCTCATGATTTCTGGTCTGGACATTCTCGGTAGTTGCATCGCGGTGGGTGGTATCCGTGACTGGCGGGAGCAAGCAGGGGAGTGACACATGCTCTGGTGTTCGCTGCTTCTAAGCATGTTCACTGTCCATGCACATGTAGTTAACATGTGCAGATCCTGGGGAGAGCGTGATGGAACTCTCAGGCTGGGGAGACGGCGCTTCTGGGCCGTGTACAATGATAGCTCAGAATTGCTAGTGAGCAGCAAAGCTTGGTCCTTATCACAGTCTCTACTTTAGTGCATGTGTTATTATAAATTTGAAGTCATTGTTCTCTGTTTTCTTCAAGCTTCCCATTTGCTCCTGATTCTAAATTAGATGAGGATTTGAAACTGAATAAGTTCTCAGGTGGGGTTTGTGGTGTGAGAACCACACATTCTTGATTATCTCCTGTTTGTCCTTCAGGTGAATGAGACGGAAGCAGACTATGCAAAGAATTCTTTATTCCTTCGACATCCTGAGATGAAAACTTGGCCTTCCAGCCATAATTGGTTCTTTGCTAAGTTAAATATAACCAGTATCTGGGTCTTGGACTACTTTGGTGGACCAAAAGTAGTAACACCGGAAGAATATTTTAATGTCACATTGCAGTAAGTAATTTTCACCTTTGCAGCATTGTAGCTCTTCCCAGCAGCACCCAGTCTCCCAGGGCACAGACCCTGCTAGGATTGCCTCTCAAAATAATAAAATACTTGGGATTACAAAAGATGCCAGGCACTAACGCATGCCTTTGATCCCAGCACTTGGGACGCAAGGTAGAGGCAGGAGGAATCTTTGTGAGTTCAAGACCAGCATGGTCTACATAGTGAGCTCTAGGACAACCAGAGATACAGAGTGACATCTTGTCTCAAAGGGAAAGAAACAAAAAACCAAAACCAAAACAAAACAAAACAAAAAAAAAACAAAGAAAAAAGCCAACCTTAATCTCAGCCCTTAGGAGGCATAAGATGGTGGGTCTCTGAGTTTGAGGCTAGCCTGGTCTACAGAGTGAGTTTCAGGACAGGCAAGGCTACACAAAGAAACAAAACAAAACAAACAAACAAACAAAAAATCCCAAGTAATCAACCAACCAAAACCAATCTATCTATAAAATAGTTTTACATGTGTAATACAGAATTGGTAAGCTTTTAAATCAATTTGAAATAGAGTAAGATCTAATAATGACACACCCGTAATCCTAGTCCTTGGTAGTCACAGGAGAGAGGATTAGGAGTTCAAGGCTAGCCTCAGCTACACAGTGAGGTTGCAAAGCCAGCCTGAGTTAAATGAAACTGTTTCAAGCAGAAGAAACAAACAAGCAAGGGGGATCTGGTAATGAGCCCTTAACTCTCAAAATAGAGAAGACTGGAGAGTTATTCTGTGACATTTACGGCAACTGCAACTATAAGGCAATTGTTACAGATCTGTGATTTCTCCACTCCGTTGGAGACAGTCACAGATACACTGTCACCTGTCCTGTGTAACCATCAGTGAAGGAACAAATTTCAGTTAGAGCCCAGTGAAAATGAGGGGCACGTTCCACTCAAGCCACGGAAGCCACTCTGCCTGGGGTCTAACCACCAGGTTGAGAGCCGGGTTAAGGCTGCCTGTCTATAGACAGGGCGTAGGCATGACTTAGGATGACCGTCTCTCGGATTCAGACGTGGTGCCCTGGACTGTGCTTTCACACCTGCGTGTGAGCAAGGACCCTTTCCCAGCAGCAACGCTGGAGTGCCTGTGGGAGATGTGGTTTATTCTCGTTGAAGTAATGGAGTGGAGACCAAAGGAGCCACTGGAGAAGGGGACAGAAGGGCTGGAGGTGGAAGTTCAGCAATTGGGTCCTGGGGCTTGGATCCGAATCTCAGCCTTGCAAAATAAGAATAATAAAATCACTAAGGGCTGGATATGTAGCTCAGTAGCCCAAGGCCCTGGGTTTGATCCCCAGTACTAACTTATCTGGAAATAGAGGAGAAACAGTATCAAATGATAAGCTGGAGCAGGAAGAAGGGGGTGATCAGATGTGGAGTGAGGTCAAGGTTCAGAGGAGGGACTAGAGTATTTCCTAAGTGACCCTAAGGGCTTTGCTATCTATGACACCTGGGAATCCGATGATGGCAACTAACAATAGCAGCTAGAGTCTGTTGAGCATGTTTTACTGGTTAGAGCTATGCTGTTTGCTTCTTGTGGTTAGCTTAGGTTCTCACCACACCCCTGTGAAGCAAGCATGGATTCCTAGGCTGTAAAACTGAGTGCCCGGCTGGGAAATAAGGGCCTTGCTTAATGCCTTTCAGCCGGGAGGCGGCAGAGCTTGGGTCCAAACTCCAGGCATCCTAGCCTCTCCTTCTCCACCCCACCCGCCTCTCATCTGACTCCTAACCACTGGGGCTGCCCCTCCAAGTTCATTTTTTAGTTCACTTACTGTCCGTAATGACTGACAGCTCTGTGAGGAGATAGATTTACATGCCATGGGTTGAATGGAAAGATTTCCAGGGTTAAATGGGACTGAGAGAAGGGGGTGGGGCTTGTGTGCTGGGTGAGGTGTATTAGCAGGGACTGAGGTATCCTGAAGCCTAGCACTGACCTTGTCAAGTTCTTAGGCACCGCAGCCATACATTAATGGAAGAGCCACAGGTTCCTCCTGCCAGAGGCAAGGAGAATGACTCTCTCTCTCTCTCTCTCTCTCTCTCTCTCTCTCTCTCTCTCTCTCTCTCTCTCTCTCCTTTTAGCAAGCAGGAACTTTCTTCAAGCCCCTGAGGGAATGAGGGCTTTTGTCTAAATGCCCAACCTTGGGGGACCAGACAGTCCCCAGTTCTGAAGCTTAAATTCTTAGTTCTTATATATTCTTTGTTTTATTCCCTTAGCGAACAGCCCATGTTAAACTGTGTGAACCGTCCCCTCCCGGGGTTATTTTGGTTTTTTATTTCTGTATTTGGAGCAGGGCTAACAGTGGTACATGGCCCATGGCAGGTGTGTTTGGGGGGGACGACAATTGCTGTTTGTCATCTGATGGAAACAAAGACTTTCGATGTCTGAGTAAAGAATCCAGTTGATTTTGCTGCCATGTATTCCAGAGAGGAGGCACGGGGGTGTGGGGAGGGGACCGATTCTCTTCCGGGCTGGCCGAGCACTGTCCTTTATAGGACTATGGAGGCAGCAATTGCAAGATTATTACCAGGCACCACATTATCGGGGGAGTGACAGGAAGAATGATGGGCTGCTCTGTGAGGTTAGAGTTTACCTTCCTGGGACATCACAATCTCCAAAGCGCAGTTCTCTCTGTGTAAATAACACGCCCTGGGCAGTGCTTACTTTAATAACAAAATAAAATTATGTTTTCCCGTAAGTCTCTGCTCTGAGCGAGTAAAAAAGAGGCTCCCACTCTGTTCTGTAGACGGGTAAGTGCTTTTCTGCAGCTCGAAGATAAGACAGAACCTTCGCTCTGGTCCTGAGGGGAGGGTGGAACACAAGGGCAAGGCATCCCCGCAGGGCAGCACTGGGGAAAGAGGCGCCTGAAAACTGCTCTGTCCCCAGGTGCCTCCGCCCGCTGATCTGATCGTCACTTGGATGCAGTCTGTGAGTGAAACTAGCCCTTAGCTCCTTCCTGCTGTTTGCTGCCAGAACTGTGTCACAGTCCGGGGAGCATGCAGTTTTATCTGTGAGGACTGGGGTCTGCACATCCTTAGGAACCACGAATGGGGTCCTTGTGGCCTTCTGGACTTTCTCCATGTCCAAGTCACCTTGCCGGGCATGTCCACAGCAGCCTCAGAAGATATCGTTTCTGTAAATAGCACAGAGCCTTCTTCAGCTGATGGTTGGGCCACTTCAATGACATTCTGGGAAAGCGTCCACATAGGGACTGCTTTATTACAAACTAAGTGGTTTGTGTCCCTGGGTTGCTGGACCAAGCCCATCTGCTAATTTGCATTCCGAGTGAAGGCAGAAGGGTCTTCCTGGTGGGTTTGCTGACATCCTGGGAGCAGCCATTCTCAGAGCAGGCTTTACCTCCCATCACCATGGAGCCCGAGCAGCAGCAGGCCTGGACCAGGGTTCACTTCATCACCTGTAGCTTGCTCACACCCGTCTCCTGCCAAGACAGGCTCAGAGAAAGGTCACACACTTGAACCCTTACCTGGGTGTAGACTTCCTGGTTGGACGGTGACTCCAGCTGGAATAGGAAGACAAGCAAGGTCACCCACCAGCTGGGCCAGTGTCATTAGGTATTGGCCAATCACAGCTTTTGTGCTAATAGTCAGGACCCGTTTGCTTTATAAAGGTTTCTAGCTCTGTTCTCCCTTGGTGAGAGAGAGTCGAATGTATCCCAGGCTAGTCTAGAACTCTATGCAGCCAAGGATAACTTTGAACTTCTGAACCTCCTGCCTTCACCTCCGGGAGTGCTGGAATTGGGGGTGTGAGCCACCTTACTTAGAATGTTGTGAATACTAGGCAAGCACTCTTTCAACTGAGCTGCAATCCCAGCCCTGTTTGTTTTTGAATTTTAAACCATCAGAAATTCTTTTTAATGAGAGCCTGCGAGCTATCAGAGCTTATGTGGAGAGGAGAGGAGCTTCCTAAAAAGGGTTCTTGGCCCCTGTCCACCACCAGGACTCAGGAGTCACTGAGATGAAAATATTAAACTTTTGTGTCCTGAGTTGCTCTCGTCTTTCCTGAGAGTGCATGAACCTTTAAGACTGGCCAATCCAGCAAATGAGGTAATTGTTTCTTTTCCTCTGCAGGTGAAGCAGCACACGGTGAACCGAACCACACCTCCAAGTGTCTTAGATGGCTGATGCACACTTAGATGCTTGACCTCGGTTGGAACTTTCCGGGGCTGTCAGCTGACTCTGCCACCTGTTGGTCGATTATGTTTGCTTGTGTTCACAGCCTGTTGTCGGGTCTAGACTGGCTCTCTTAAAAGATGTGGTTGCTGGATTTAAAAAAAAATGTATTTTGAAAGTCATTTTCATAGAAAAATGTCATTCATAATAATCAAGGAAGTTTTCTTTCATCTATTCCCAGTGGTTTTTCCTCAGTGGTGCCCACACATGGGTAACGTATGCCCTGTGTAGATTTCCACTGGCACTGTGGAGGTACAAAAGTACAGGTGCTTTATCCTGATGGCCACCGTGCCTGGAGGGTGCCCCCCTCACCCAGCTGCCTCTGGAGCCAGGGCAGATGGTGGGCCCCAGATGCAGAATGCATGCATGAATCCTTCAGACAGCGGTGAGCACAGATGGAGCTTCCTATTCGTGTCCGCTTCTGCGGCTGACCCTGCACAGGGCAAAACAGTGCCTTCTAGACAACTCTCTAAATGTCTTACATTCTCAAGACATAGTTACAGAACAGCAGAAGTCAAGAGTTTCCTGCATTCATTTTCCGCCTGACACTGTCAATCCATTCTTCATACAAAATATACACACAAGGGCTGAGGGTGTGGCTTGCTTGATAGAGGGCTTGCCTAGCATGCACGAGGCTCTGGTCCCCAGCACTGAAACAAACAGCCTCCCCCAAACAATATTTTTTATTTGCATGAGAAGAGGATTGCAGAAGAAAAAATAATTTTGAATATTCTGGATTCTTTTTTTGTAGAAAAGACTTAACCCAGGCACCCACCATAACCCAAGCCGTCCTCAGATGTTCTATATCTCGGAAGCTCCTGGTGCTGCCCGAGTCATCTGTGGGAAATAACATGCTAACCCCCACCCCCAAAATAAGCCCCATGTTTCTGGGTGAGAGAGATGCTCAGCATTTAAGAACGTAGACTGCTCTAGCAGAGGACCTGAGTTCAATTCTCAGCGATGGAGTCCTAACTCCTTAACTCCAGCTCCAGGAAATCAAACACCTGTCACGTGCCCTCAAGTGCGTGTACCCACACGTAGACACACATACACATAATTAAAAAAAGACACATTTCTTTAGAAGATGTACTATTTAGTTTTATTACCTGTATTCATGATTTTGGATGACATAAGATTCCTTTTAATAAGGTGTTGGGGATCAACACCTTATCAACTGACTCCTTAAGCAAAAAAAGAAAAGTTACATATGAGCCATTGTGTTGGAAAGATAGATGATAAATTTAGCAAGACATCCATCGAACGACTTCTCAAGGAGAAAATTATTGAACAGTAAGAATCTTGCTACGCGAATCAATAAAAAAAGGCATTATCCTAATAAGGTATGTTGGAGTGATTTCATAGACATTTATCACAAATCTTCTCTGTGCACTGTTCAATGTTCTTGTTTCAATACACTCTTAAGTCAGCCTCTGTCGTTCTAGAACTTGGGAGGGACCATATACTCTTCCCCACTGGCAGCTCATCGTATCCTAGAATTTGGGAAATGACTGATTCCAGGCTTTGCCACAGGCCAGCGTGCTTTGGGGTCCAGCATGCTTTGTAGAACTGTGTTGAGAACATCTCCCCAGTTTTCTCTTTTCCCATTTAACTGTGAGTTCTGTCTTCAGCATATGGCACCATGGGAAAACGATCCATATTCAGGTCACATCCAATTATCCTACCAGGAGAAGTCAGTCAGTTCTTTGCATATTGCTTTGTAATTGAACTTGCAGAGTGTCGCTGTAGCATTCTGGATGTCCACCAGGGGGCACCATAGGATATGTTAAACCAGATAGAGGTTGTGAACCTGCTTGCTTCTATTTCTTGGTGTCTCTAGACTGTGTAGCCTAAGCTGTCTTGCCACTGCTTCCTAAATTCTGGGGTGACAAACATACCACCATGTCGGGCATAGTGCCGCTTTCTAATATAGCTGAGTTATTTTAGCCAAACGTCACCATGACGGTGACACTGTAGGATAGGCAGTTCAGCAAGGGCAAGGGGTGTGAGATCTGGCCCCATGCTGCCCCTGGTGGATCTTACACCTCAGCTGCCACAGAGAGAGACTGAGCCGGGGTCTTAGCTGGGATAAGGTATGAATGGAAGCCATGGCCCCAAGAACGTGCAGCTCCTGATCAAGAACATGGCCGAGGCCGGGGAGCTGCAAAGACCAACTGGTTGCATTTGGCAGACTTTTCCCTGGCCATTGTTCTGACCAAACCGTGACCAGCAAGACAGACTAATCTGACTTCTAGTCCAGGTTCGAAGCCCTTGTTGGGTGGAGAGCCGTTCTAAACAGTGAAACGGGAATGTCCTGACTGGAGATTGCCAGCACCATGCGCCTTTCTTAGCAGTGTTCAAAGAATCACAAGGTAATTGAGGACTACTTTCTATAGTGGCGCATTTCTGGAGATGTTTTAGTGCCGAGAAAATAATACTCTGTGGGAGTTTATTGGCCGGTGTTTTGTGGCGTTTTCCAAACTCCTCAAAACAGATGTTTCGTATTTTCATCTGAGAGGGCAAATGATAAGTTTAGAAGAGAATATGGAGCAATTGTTTTCTTAGTTTTTTCCTCTGTACATACATGAGAGAGGGAAGGGGAGGGAGAGAAGGGCAGAGAATGAAAGCCCAAGACTTATAGCCCCTATAGTTAGCCTGGCTGCTAGTATTTTGTGGTTCTTTCTAATCTTTAATGAAATTGCTTAAATGCAGTCAGGAGCATGCTGAGTACTGACTGGGTATCCTAACTCTTCCACTTACCTTGACTTTGTTATGTTCCTAGAAATTGTTTTCAAGGATAACTCAGTAAAAGGCAAAGGATCTATGCGACCTGAAGAGAAATCATAGCATTCATGGGCAACATAATAGCTGCAGAATCTTCCTCACAACAGCATATCCAGGCTACAAAATAACCATCTGTATGGATTGTGTGTGTGTGTGTGTGTGTGTTGGGACACTGAAGCGAAGTAATTTAAACAAAGTGGGGGAGTTTGCTGTTTCTAAAATAAAATAGTCCTTCAGAACACCATCTTCTCGGCTCTGCTTTCCTCTGTGTTAGTTTTAATTGCAGCTGGCAGTTCTAACATAGAAGATGCATACTTCATAGTTGGGTCCCAGTCATTCCTGTATAATGAGCCTGTGTGTCCTCAATGGCTGAGCCCAGGTTCTATATCTGGGGGCAGGATGTTTTACTGGCCAGGACCATGTCATCTGTCCTTTGTAAAAGATGGGGGTGCAGAGGAGCCATGGGGACTTGGAAAGTTTTGAAGGGTCCTCCTGAAATGAGGTCACAATAACTGACAGGGTCAGATTGAGCAGAGACTGACAGCCATCCCCACTCTAGTTCCTTTTGTCTCCCTTCTCCCCAGTTTCTAAGCATTTAGGTTATGAATTTCTAAGAACGTTGGAGATTGTTTTTAAGTATCTATATCAATGACCAGCTTCATGGCAGAATGTCACAATGCTTACTCTGTGCTGAATCTCATAGGGAAAAAACACTACTGTTATTTAAATGGGCAAGTTGAGATGGCTTAATGAGTAAATGTACTTGCTGCCAAGCCTGATGACCTGAGTTCAATCCCTGGGGCCCATATGGTGGTACAAAAAGTTGTCCTGTGCTTGCCATGCTCCATGGCATTCATATACTGCCCCCTTCATTAAATAAATATATTAAAGGTTTTTAAGATGTTCTCTGGCTGTTTTTCTTCTTTGTGAACTGTCAGCTCATGTTCATTGTCAATGGTCCCCTGGGAGTCACCTTAATTTACCCTCTTGTGGCTCTAGGGGTGGACCCCAGGGCTTCTGTCATCCAAGCATACACTCTATTTACCCCTGAGCTCTGGGGGATAATTTTTAAAAGTTGATTTTAGTGAATGTTATGTATTTATTTCAGCAAAACATTTTTGTTGTCGACACTTGGTAAAGCTGTTTTTCCTTTAAATTATTATTGTTGTTGTTACTATTTTGGTGTTTTGAGACAGGGGTTTTCTGTGTAACAGTCCTGGCTGTCCTGGAACTTGCTCTGGGAACCAGGCTGGCCTCGAACTCACAGAGATCCGCCTGTCTCTGCCTGGGATTGAAGGCGTGTACCACCACCACCTGGCTTCCCTCAAGTTATTTTAAAATCAGTGGATTGACATTTTTCCATAAAGGAAATTCACATGCTTAGATATTTCCCCCTTAAAATATTTAATTTTCTTTAAATTTAATTCGTTGCCTTCGAGACATTTGGTAAATGTCAATTCAGGTTTTCTTCCATTTTTCTGAATTAATTTTTCACCCTCAATTCTTCAACCTGCCTAGAATGTGCTTTAAAAATATTCATCTCTTAATGACAGTCCCAACTCATACTGAGCTCTTTTAAATGACTTATGAGCTCAAGTCTTCACACAGGTCTCTCAGCAGGGACAGGCATTTAAGTCAGGACTCCCCACTTAACCTGGGTGCAGTCTGTGGGGCCATCTAGTCTAGGGATGCTCTGTGGCCCACAGAGTGGGGCCTTGGCAGTGATATTGGCCAAAATCATGGCTTTGTTAAGATTCTCATAGACTCAAAGTTTGGACTCACATTCTTTAGCTAGAATGTCCAGTCCTTCCACAATACACTTGGTTGGTTTTCTCAGCCTCTATCCCGTGTGTGTGTGCTGGTATGCACACACACCACACACACACACACACACACACACAAACGCGCGCGTGCGCATGAGGACACACACACTAAATAAATAAATAAATTTGTAATTAAAAATAAAAAGAAATTCTTGATGGGTGATAGCAGGGCAGTTTGATCAAATCAGTTTCTCCCGAGAATGGTATACATTGCATATGTGTGCTGACGGTCAGTTAACACACACTCCTTATTTGGTCACCAAGGGTCATCTGTTAATGGCCTGCATCTCTTGGATTCAGCTTTGTCTGATTTTGCTCAGGCTGCTGTAACAAAATGCCACAGACTGGCTGGTTAGTAAACAGAAACTTATTTCCCACCATGATAAAGACTGGAAGTCCATCTAAAGCCACACAGGAACTCTGGACTGACAGTGACTACATTGGGTGGCCATTTCTGATGTGAGGCCAGTAAGAGAGAGGAACCTTGGGGGGAGGGGGTGCAGGGTGGAAAGCCCAGTGGGCTGAGGAAAAGCCGAGCAGGAAGCAGCTCAGCTAGGGTTGGAAACAGACTAGACTGTGCAGACTACACGCTTTCTTGAATATGTCTATTTCTTTGAGCTTTTTTTGGGTGTAGCTATAAAGGACTTTACGCCACAGGAAAAAGCACAAATTAGCAAAAAATGTTCTCAAATCATTTTGCTCCCTGCCTGCTACTGCAATAGGAGTCCAAACAGCACCTTCCCCGTTTGCCTTTGGAATTCAGCCTTGCGGAAGGAGAGTGAATCTCAAAAGCACGCACCAGGCTGGCTCTGCTGCTAGGTTCAAGTTCATCAGCCTTAGCCAGGCGGCTCAGCTCGGACAAGCCCCCTCTTCTGAGGGAGCCACAGAGCTTTCACCTGCCAAAAGGATAACAATAATTCCTTCCTCCTTGATGTGTAGAAAGAATTCAACCTACCCAGCACACTGAAGACCAAGGCAGGGGAATCGTGGGTTCAGGGTCCAGCCTGGTCTATATAGTGAGAACCCGCCTCAAAACAATTTATTTTTCAAGCTAACACACAGAAAGCACATCAGAAGCTCTCCGATAGAGTGAGCGCTCAATAAATTCTAGATCCGCAAGTCGTGTTTCTTTACTTCACGTATCAATTGATAATGCTGAGTTTTCTCAAAAGTGAAAGTGACAGCTGTCAATATGCCCAACTTTATAAAACATATCCATGCGTGGCGCGCTTTTCCTAACCCTAGCAACAAGCCCAGGGGATGGGAGGCGCACACCTGCTTTTTTAATTTAGCGGAAGAGGTTGGACACCCAAGCCGCTGGTTAGGGATGGTCCACGCAGTTCCTATAGCTCCGATTCAAGAACGCAACACTAGAGGTCCCTGCGGGTCCTTTAAAGAAATGCTTTGCCTCAAGCGTTTTATCTTTAAAGGTTTGTGGTGTGAAAAAACAACAACAACAAAACGGCAAGGGCCATGTGTGTGAGGACGCAGGGTTTTCACAAGTAGTTCTCCAGAAATCTCTGGGGGCAGGCGCCGTGAGCCTTGAAGCCAGACTGTGTGTCCAAACCTCAACGCAACCGGTTTAGCCTGCCATCGCCAGAACTATGAGCCAAGAGGACCGAGCTAGATGGTGGCTTTTGTTTAGTAATTGATCGGGGTGTGAATGACCCGAGGCCCTTACACAGAGGCTAAGACCAGCGCGGAAGCAAGGAACTGGGCATTCCTAGGAAAAGATGCGACCTTGGGGGGATCCCAACTGTGAGCATTGGTGACGTGCTCCCTCACCGCGGGTCCCACGGAAGTGGAGCGGACCTGAGGATGCCGCCAGCGGGAAGACTTGGGGACTGCAGTTTGACATGGCCGCCGCTAGGGATCGCTGTGGAGACGCACGGAGCTGCTAACTGGGTAGCCCGGGATGGGAGAAGTTTGCCCTTTGGGGGGCAGCCCCTTTGCTCCGCTGGAACTGCGTCCCCGTTTTTTTGTCCTGATTATCATCTTTCCTTCCCTGTAAGGACATGGCCATCCTAAGGAGAGGCCAAGGGGCCCCGACCAGCAGTAACCAGGGGTGGAACCCGTCAGGATTGTTCCTAGAGCCAGCGGTTTCTGCAGGGACCCGTTTGGGCGACTCCCCTCAGGGGCAAGGCTGGCTCAGCATGGACTTCTAGCCTCCTGACACTGCATGAGGTCCGGGGATCTAGTCCTCCCTTTGGGGGATTGACTAAAAGAAAGTGTGACCCTCGGGAAGTTAGAAAAACTCCAACACCATGTGCGCAGAACCTTCTGGCCCCGAGCCTGACTATCCACTTTTGGACCAAAGCTAAACAGCTCCATGGCATCTGGTGTCAGGACAGCCCAGAGGAAGTTCACAGAGCCACCTCAGCTCAAGGAAGGTGCCAGCCAGTGGCACTGAAAGGCAAGAAAAATTATACTCTGTCCAGAAAACACTCTGCAGAGGTACAAGAATTCAGTCCCTTCAGGGGCGCACAGAGGCCGGGACGGGGAAAGTGATTTTCTTGTTCTGTTTCGTTCAAAGTCACACAGCAAGTAAAGGGCAAAGTTGGAACCAGATCCCAGGGTGGGGCATCCCATAGCAGCAACTAGGTCTGTGGCACCAGCTGACCGGAAGACCTAGAAGAATGAGCAGTGGGCGTGAAAGCCAAGCCAGGGCCAGAGGCGAGCAACGGAAGAAATGCACACTCCGCACGATGAAAACTGGCTCCTCGGGTGCCGTGGGCTCTCGGGGTCGAAGCTTTCTCATGGCAGGCAGACAATGACTTTGCGTTTGCGCAGGTGCCTCAGGGCTGACGTCAGAAGGCTCCCTGGGCTGAACCCATCGCAGAAGCGGAGGCTATCTGTTCCTAAGGAATACGAAGCAGGCACATTGAGTGTGACTGCGTCCTCAGAAAGAATTAAAAAGAGGAAGCACGCAGGTGGCTGTTTGGGTGTGGTCCATGTTCCCTGTAGGACCTGTCTACCATTTGCTCTTCTCAGTCTCCCACCACCACAGAGATCGTGGCCCACTCCTCATTCCCAGCTCCCATCATTTCTAGAAGATTCTTGCCAGAACTTGTGTGGCTAAACATTTAATGATCCTTTGGCATCCCTTCCCCAGACTGTTGCGGCTTCACCTGAAGTATGCGAAGGGAGCCAACTTTTCCCAGCATCCCCGGCATAGAGACACAAAATGCAGAAAAACTGCTACCAGGCATGCTTTCTGCTCTTCAAGCAACGCAGCAAGCTGGGTGTGGTTAGCAAATAAGGGGTAAAGAGGTTCGGGATGCCTCTTCACTTGCCCGGACAGAGCCCGTCCAGAATTCTTGACTTCCAGTCTAGGCTTGGCCATTTGCCAACTTTGTGATATTGGGTAAAATTTCAATTTCCTCAACTATAAAGTGGAAAGTGCACAGAGTGATGAATGTCTTCCTGAGTCATCTAAAAAAGAGTAAAAAGGACAAAATGTGAAAATTACATGCAAATGGAGGCACACCCCGCCCCTCAAACCCCAAGCAGGACAGGCTCACTTTCCAGTGGAAAGCGCCGGGCTATCAAAGGGCAACATTTAATAGGCAATCAGTCGATCAGTTAGCTTATCTCTTGATAGCACCTGTGTGTAATATTATCCACATACCTCACGCTTATTTTTGCCATCCTTTACAAGGATTTTTAAAGAGGTTTTTCTTTTGTTTCTTTGAACAGCTTAAAATTTTTTTTTTGGTTTATTATGTTTATTGGTGTGTTTGGAGTTGGGCTTGCTTTTCCTCCATGATTTCTTACTGAATAAAAACAATTCATGTTTTAATTTTTTTTGGAAGAACAACTGATCTTTTGAGGAAACGGTCAACTAAAATAAACCTCCCAGCAAAACGAACCCGGGTCGATCCTGTCTTCAGTGGCCATACGTTTTTCAGCATCTATAACATCAGAGCATTCCAAATGCAAATTGCAGATTCAAAGTTATTGGCTCATCAAATGGAAAAATCCACAAATCAGGCCCTTAAACGTGGCATAAACCAGGCTCTCAACAGATGTATTAAATGTTCTCTGCACACCTTTTACTCTGCCCACCTCTGTGTTGGCTTCATCCTTGGGTAAAAGGGTAAGTGGTCTTTACTTGGCATTCCTGATACAAGCAAAAGAGGGGGAAGCACAGGAGGGGGCTATGGCTGGGATACAAAGTACATAACCTGTGATTAATATAAAATAAAAGTGTAAAAAAAAAGAGGGGGAAGCATCTTTTCTCTGGGGGACAAGATGCTTAGGCAGCCTCCAGGCTGTCCACACAGTGGTGTGTATACCAAGGTAGCTTCTTTGAGAGCAGAAAACCTGTGCCTGGAAGAGCTAGCACTCCTGTGCTTCTCTTGGGGTCCATGGTAAAAGGAGAGATTATCATGAGTGGGTCTGACCTCATCAGGCAAGCCCTTTCCATTCAGACTTTCCTCCAGCTAGCTGCGGAAGATGAAAGCATAGAGTGTTGTGGTTGGCTTGGGGAAAACCGCTAGGAAGTTATACTGCAAGGAGCTGTGGGTGTCCCCTGGGGGCTGACAGCAATTATCTGGCCAGTGATTATCAAGAAAACAGGAGCTCTGTTCTTGTAAGTGTAAGAGAAATTTCCAGCCACCACCGAGTTAGGAATAGCAGCCGGAGTTTCAGATCCAAACCACAGCCAAGCCAACTTCTTGACTTTAGCATGGAAAGTACCTAAGCGGAGGCCAGCATGCTGTCCCTGGACTTCTGCCCTTTAACACTGTAAGGTCATAAGTGTGTGCTGGCTCAGGGCATGAGGTTTGTGATAATTCATTACATGGCAATAGAAAGCTGGTTCAATGTCCAAAAATTTCCAATACGTAAATTAGAATAATTTGGGCTGCCAGCAGCAGAAATTGAATTTGGAGCATAAACAAAAAAGCAGGTTTTCTTGGAACAGTCGTCACAGAACACAGGAGGCTCCTTGGCATGAATCCAAGCAGGACAAATGGCATAGGGACGTCGCCAGGCCTGACTCCACCTTTAAAACCTTATTTATTTTTGTTTGGTTTGGCTTTTTGAGACAGTCTTGTACCCCGGGCTGGTCTCAAACTTACTGTGTAGCTGAAGATGGTCATGACATCGTAACCCAGATGCTGAGATTTTAGGCCTGAGCCACTGTCTACAGCCACTCTTAAGCGCCAAGTAATCAAGGCTGGAGGGACGGCTTAGGAATCTATTGCTCTTCCACAGGATTTGAGTTCAGTTCCCAGCATCCATGTGAAGCAGCTCACGACCACCTGCACCTCTAGCTCTACAGGGACTCAGTTCCTCTGGCCTCTTCAGGTACGTTGAAACACATACCCTACCACCACATATACGTCATTAAAGAAATATATCTTCAAAAAATTGTAGGGAAACAACGGCTGGGTGGCCTTGCCTGATGACCTCATCAAAACTGTAAAATGATGGGGGCGGGCATGCGACTCAGTAGCGTGCTGTCTAATGTACAGGAAACCCTGGGCTTGGTTCAGACTCCACACCCGCCCCCCAAAAAGTAAGCCTGGTGGCACATTCCTGAATTCAGGAAGTAGAGACAGGAGGATCAGAAACTAAAGGTCATCTTCAGCTGGGCTACTGTCCAAAAATAAATAAACAAATAAAACAAACAAATAAATTCTAGAGCCGGACATGCAGCAGAGGCAGGCAGATCTCTGAGTTTGGGGCCAACAGAATGAGTTCTAGGACAATGAAACTACACAGAGAAACTCTCTCTCTCTTTGTAGATAGATAGACAGACAGACAGAAAGACATATAGATAAGATAAATAGATAGTGCTCGTTGAGGGAGACAGTTTGCACCAGCCTCCTGCTATTTGCTGGTCTCCCTCAGCTAAGGAAAGTGGACATAGCCTGGGTCAGCATGCTAGGACAGGTGCAGGAGAGGTCTCTCTGCTGGAGAAGCCTCAGGAAGAATTAGTTGCCGCTGGAAACAGCAGGACAGATGAGTTTTGCTATGTGAGAACTCTAATTTCTCCATATTCTAGGCAGTACATAGCAACACCTCATTGTAGTTTTAGTTTGTCTTATTCATTAACGTCCAACATCGTTTTTAAAAAAATTACTTATTTATTATATATACAATATTCTGCCTGTATTCCAGAAGAGGGCACCAGATCTCATTACAGATGATTATGAGCCACCATGTGGTTGCTGGGAATTGAACTCAGGACCTCTGGAATAGCAGCCAGTGCTCTTAACCTCTGAGCCATCTCTCCAGCTCCCAGTGTCCAATATCTTTTTATGTATTTACTAGGCATTCATATACATTTCTTTAGGAACTGTATTTAAACCTACTGTCCATTTCCTTAGTGAAGTGGTTATCTTACTATTGAGTTGGAAGAGTTCTTTAGATAGTCTAGGTGTAGATCATCTGTCTAATAGATGTTTGCACATACTTTTTCTTCTTTATGGCTTGCTTTTGTTTTTGTTTTTGTTTTGTTTTTTCTGATGGCATCTTCAGTGAGCAGTTTTGATGAAACCCCGTTTGCCATTTTATCTTTGACAGTCGTGCTTTTGTGTTCTGTTACAGAGACTATTCACCCTTGCTCTATTCCAGAAGCGTTACTGTTTTGGACTTTCTGTTTATATCTATGAAGCGTTGTAACTAATTTTTGTGATATAAGAACAGTATGTTTTCCTTGTAGACAATCCGGTTGATCTAGTACCATTTCTGAAAAGTCTGTCATTGTCCGGCTGGCGTTTTCTTTCACCTTTAAAACAACTTGACTAAATGCATATGTAGCTCTCCTACCCAGATGCTGGCCAGGCCTGACCCTGCTTAGCTTGTGAGATCAAACAAGACCGAGCACCTTCAGGGAAGTGGAGCCTACATCGCCTAGACACTGCACAGGAACCGTCTTCATCCACGATGCTGGCTGTCTGGCAGTCACTTCACTTCCCTCACCTTTTATTTGTTTTAGCATATATTGAAACAGGGTTTTTGTGCCACAAATTCACCATTTTAATGCGTATATTTCAATGTTTTTTTTAGCACCTTCAGTTTGCTGGTATTCCATTATCTAATTCTAAAACATTTTCCTCACCCCCTACAGAAACCTCAACCAATCATCAGCTGGTCCAACTGCCTGCTCTCCTTGGTTCCTGGCAACCACTAATCCACTTTCTCTATGGATTTGCCTATTCTGGCTATTTTACAATAAGTGGCTTTTTTATTTCTCTTTTTGGTCGGGTTTCTTTTACCCACATTTGAAGCAGTAGCATCTAACAGTTCTTCAAGTCTTTTCATGGTTGTTACAGTCCATTGTTTAAATTCACCATGGCCGCTTGTCCATTCCTCAGCTGGGGCGAATTGTTTCCAGTCTGGGACCATTATACACAATGCTGTCAAGAGTGCTTCTGTACGCGCTTCCGTGGGGACATATGTTTTCAGTTCTTTGGGGTGTATGCTTAGAAGAGTTGCTGGGCCATGTGGTAACGCTGTTTAACATCTTAAGGAACTGTCAAATTGCCTTGCACAGGGCTCTTGCCACTTTACACCTTCAACAGCAACCTCCAGCTTCTTCACATCCCCACATGTTTTGTCTTTTTATTCCCTGCGCTGTGTGTCCACCGTACTATTGTTTTGTGGTTTTTGACTTGTGTTTCCCTAGTGATAAACAACACCAAAAGTCTTTCATGTGCTTATTGGCCAACTGTTTATCTTCTTTGGAGAAATGTTGATTTAAATCTTTGGCTAATTTTTATTTTTCTAACTTATTAAATTGTAGCATTGCTTATATATTCTAATCACAACTAGTATATGATTTGCAAATATTTTCATTCATGTTGTGGAACACTTAAAATTTTTCCTCCTAGTTTCTTTTGATGCATAAAACTTTTAAAATTTGATGATGTCCAATTTATATATTTTGGTTTTGATTGCTTGTGCTTTTTGTGGTCTAGCTATATTCCTACATGTTAAGTGTTTCACATAAGCTCTGGAATCAGCTTACCTTATTTTAAGAAATTGTTAACATATTTATTTGTGGTGTATGTGTGTATATGAGTGGTGTGTCTATGTGTGTGTGTGTTGTGCTGAGTATGTATGTGTGTATGGTATATGCATGTATGATGTGTGTCTGTATGTGTGTATATGTGTGGTGTGTGCATGTGTGTGTGGTATATGTGTGTATGGTGTGTGTGTGGTATAGGTGTGTATATATGTGTGGTATGTCTGTATGGTGTATGCATGTGTGTAGCACAGAGAACATCTTTCAAGAGCGGGTTTTCTCGTCTACCGGGTGGGCTCTGGGGATGGAATTCAGGCTGTTGGGCTTGGCAGAAAGTGCCCGAGCCATCTTTCTGCCTCCGGGTTTGATAATATTGTCTTCTAATTTGGTAGGTTGGCTAACTGAGAAGTAACTGTGGACTTCTTTATAGTTTTTTTTTAACCAAACGAGAAAGGATATATCTTTCCACTTACACAGTTCTTTCCACAACTTTAGCCTTGTCTCAAAGTTTGCTTTACATACATCTTACAGCTCTTAATTATGTTTATTTTGCACCTTAATTTTTATTTTGTTCTGAGGCAGTCTTGCTACATAGTCCAAATTGGTCTAGTGTTCACTATTAGTCCAATCTGACCTCAAACTCACAATCCTCCTGCCTCAGCCATGAAAGTGCTAAGATTTACAGGCAGGCACACTATGCCTGACTTTCAATCTTTTTCTTATTGTAAATGACTCCAAGGGTGAAATGTTGGCAGTTAGCAAAAGCATTTGACCTAGGTTTGGCGGCACATACCTATAATTTAGACAGTTGGGAAGCTGGTGGGGGAATTGTGAGTTCAAGACCAGCCTGGCCTGAATAGTGAGATCCTGTCTAGTTGGGGGAAAGGCTTTTGTAAATGATGTGAGCTATAGTATTTCGTTCTATTTATGGTCCGAATCGAGGCCAAGTTCAGAACTACACTTCAGATATCCTCCTTTCGTTGCTCTTTAGATAAAGAAGACTGATGTCTGGAGACGCTGAACACTTTGTGCAGGGATACACAGCAAGCAAGGAGGTGGCGAGGTGGTCTGAAGACTTAGCCCACCTATGGATGGGGATCTCCAGCCTCCATAAGGGCCAGTGTTCTTAAGAATACAACTTGAAAATGCCTAGGTTCTGACTTCAACCATCAGGAGTCAGATACAAATTAACCAAGAACTAGAAAAGGAGGAAAAGCACACAAAACTACAGTCAGATAGAAGAAAAAGCAAAATTCAGACGGATATACGTTCTTACACCCTAAACCCTCAAACCTCCAGAACTTCCTGCCTATGAGCGAGAGGGAGGGTGAGAGTGTGTCTTGGCGTTGCTGGCAGGTGCTGTCTCAAAGGCCCACCGTCCTCCACTTCCTGAGGTGGCAGCCACAGAGCAAAGCCGGCAGAGACTCCTTCGGCACCTCCCTTTCTCCCCATCCTCCCAGGCACTCTGCCTCCCGGCACCAGCCCTGGGAGCAGAAGATGAAGTGGAAGGTGGCTGTTCTCACCTGCATCCTTCAGGAACGGCTCCCAGGAGCAGGTAAGGGTTCTGCTTCCCACTTTTGGAGGCTCTTTGTGTGTGTGAGGGCAGCAGAGGGGTGCGGAGGAAGACCCCTTGTCTTCCAGGGTCAGTGGATGGAGGGGCCAGCACGAATGGTCGGGTCCCACGCCGCCGGAGTCTGCTCCGTGACAGCCCAGCTGGGTTCCAGCTGTTTGGAAACACAGTGGTAGATTGTCCAGTGACAAAGCAAGAAGAGAGAGTCCGTGGAGGGAGGGAGGAAGGGAGGAGAAATGAAGCAAAAGAGCAACCGAGGCATGGAGGTGTGGACGGGGGAGGCCGCACACGCGAGATCAGAAACAACAGCTAGGCCACGCACGCTCTGTTCTGCCTTCCAGACATCACCTCTCCTTCCTCCCCTCTCAGGTTGGCCTTGCCGTTCAGCCCCGTTCTTTCCTCCTTTGCCAACAAAGAACATTGCCATGGTCAGTCGAAGAGGGGGTCATGGCCTGTGGCGCTGGAATAGCCTGAAACACCTTATAGTGGTAGAACCAAGAGGTCTCAAGGGGGAAGCGGGAGGGTGCGGAGGAAGCATCCATGTTTGCAAGGCGCAGTTAAGTCTAAGCTCACTCTAAGCTGTCAATGCTGTCCCCACACCACGGCCACCAGCTGCCCTGTGACACACGGGTCCCTGGCTCTCTACCTAAGCCAAAAAGCCAGAGACACAGACAGAAATGTCGGGAACGGGTGGAAGAGCATGTGTTAAAGTCACCATCGCGGATCACAGCCAGCGCGGCAGACAGTGAGCGCCTGGGCTCGCTGCAGCCCTTGGAAGCCGGGCTTTTGGCATGTTGTAGCCTAGTTCAGACCCTGGTCGGGTGAAAGCAAGTAAATGGGAGGTAAAATGGACCACTCGCAAGATTGGCGTCCTAGTGTGTTTACAAGAAACGGGACTGTCTGTATTTGAATCCAGAGAAACAAGCATGGTAGCTGTAAGGAGGTCCTTCCTCCGATTTAGAACCCGCCTCGAGTGTCAAGGCTGGGAGGGCAGGAGCCACCATCATCACGGTTGTTACCACCAGGAAACTGCGCGAAGCTGGGCTGGTGTCTCGGGGGGTTCTGAGGGCTCAGCAATCAGCTTTTCTGTGCGATCATAGTGCGTTTCTCAGAAAGGGCCCAGCGGGTATGATGACTCACAGGGTACTGTGGGGTAATAGTCCTGGAGGGAGCCGGCAGCAGCCCTTACTCATGGTGGCAAAACGTTATCAAGGCCCGAGAGGTTCACTGACTTCAGGGACAGTTGCTGCAGGCAATAGCTCCGGACTCAAGGCTGTAGGCTCCCAAGAGATGGAAGAAGGGCACTGTTAAACCTCTCCCTCTCCACCCTTATCTGCTCCTCACTGGCCCATGTGGCAAGCTTTGAAGCTCAAGCTAAGGAAAGCTAGGGAGAGCAAGAAAGGGTGTCTGCTTGGCGATGGCCGCTAAGAGCAGTAAACAAACCCCACCTGGAGGGCAGGAGGCCTGTGGCATTTCCACCCAAACCAAGGAAGCCTAGGTCTTTGCATTTCTTTGAGAAAGCCCCGACACTGGGGTCTAAGGCAGTGTTGAACTAGTCAGTCCAGAGTCTAACAAGACCATCTCCAGGGCCCGAGGCGGGAAGAACTAAGATGGAGTGCTGGGTGGCAAGGAACATGTCATCTGCCAACCTCCAGCTTCTTGGTACTTGTAACTGCCCATCATGGCTGAGAAGGAACTCAGTGGCCAGCACAGTCTCTGTCCACTCTCTAGGGAGGAAATGCACCCCTACTGTGAAGCCTCAGGTCTCTGAGCAACTCGGCTTCTAGGAAGGCAGCAGGCAGAGGCATTCCAATCCTAGCACTTCCTAGCATCGAGCCCCTGAGCAAACTAGTGGATCTCAGCGGTCCTGGTTTATTTCCTCTAATGCCTTGCTTGCAGAGACGTGAAGACAAGCAATGAATGTAATGTCTCATATATAGAAATGTACATGTATATCTATTGTGTTAATGTGCACCAATACAGGTACATATTAATTATGATACACATGTGCATCTATACATGTACATACTCATGCTATACATGTGCATATATGCACACATAAAGGACAATCAGTAAAGAGAAACTAAACTAATTACTAGAAAGAGAAGATGGAAACCTGAGATTCTTAACTTATAATCAGCAGTGGGCATCCTCTCCTGATAGAGTGCAACTTGTCCTCCCTCCAAATTCTGGGCACAAACACAGCAGCACCGAAACCCAGTGGTGGGCCCTGTGGCAAATATGGATCAAAACTCCAGGTGTGCACGGGATGGACATTGCATCCACTATTTCAACATATTAAAAACACTAATGTAGGAAACGCGTCTTCAAAATGAAAACAAGTCTGAAAATGGGATTTAAGTAGAGAAGAGGAGGGTGAATTCAAAGCAAAGCACATGACCAGGGTGGCCACCCGGCTCTGTTGGCATGTGTGTGCAGTGACTAGAGATGTATGTACAAATAGCCTTAAACACCAAATCTTGGCCGAGGCTTCTGGCATCGGACTTGAGGGAAACCTAAGTGACGGCGTTGCGAGTGTTTCCCGGATGGCTTGTTTTGTCCTCCAGCCCCTGGCTGTTTCCAACCCTTATGCTTCAGTTTCTTACTTCAGCCCTCCTCAGGCTTGGTAGACCAAAGACTACATTGCCACAAAACAGCCCACCTAGCAGCCTTAAGGTTTATTAACGGGCTAGGGTTATTACACGGCTCTGTTCAGCTAGCATTATTTTTAGTTTTGCTTTTGTTCTTTGAAAAACTAAGACAGACCAGGCTTGGTGGTGCCTGCCTTCGGCCAGGGTGCTCGGGAGGCATGTACGGTCAAGGCCAGCCTGCTATACACAGTGAGTTCCAAGTCAGCCTGAGCCATGTAGTCAGTCACTGTATAAAAAAAATAAATATAATATTTAATTTTCACTGAATATACATCTTTTCTTTCAAAAGTCACCCAGCATATGTCTTGTGTTTTATTTAGAAGATTCTGGGCACCACAGAGAATTGTCTTAGACTCAGTTAGTACAGACACACAATTTGAGAACACCCCCAACCCCTTGCTTTTATATCTATGGTCGGTTAATTGAATGACAGAAATAATTCATAGTACTTTTTGTTTGTTTGTTTTAAAATTTTTATTCTGCTTGAGACAAAGCTCCTGCTTATTTACAACAAAATAATAGTAGCTGTAGTCAACGGGGATAGACATTCAGTTATTCTAGTTGAAAAAAATTAAAGTAGTCCTGTCCCTGAAACAAGTCATTTTGTGCTATGTGTGGACAGTGACCATAATCCCCGAGGAAGAGATGCCCTCGTTTGCTCTCAGACATGTCCCCAGTGTTCGGCATAGGATTTAGAGCCAATGCACAATGCATATTCCAGTAATTGTTGAATGAATTAAAAGGTGACTGAGTAAAGGGAATCAAGGCGTGTCCACACGATTAACTTTACTGGTTTATTAAGTGGCCTAGCCTCTAGACAACTTAGCATTAAATGGTGAGTGTTTAAAAACAAAACTAAAAAAAAAAACAAACCTAAGAATTAAAGGGCAAAGGTGAATAGAATAACTCAACGTGGGCTACAAATTTAGTTTAAGATTTTAAAAGGCAATTATTAAAGTGTTCTTGCTCAACCATATGAAATTCTACTGTTAATTTTCACTTGTTTTGCTTTGAGGACACTTATCCATGCTAGACAAACATTCTACCACTGAGCTGTATCCACAGCCTTCTTTTTTTTTTGTTTGTTTTGTTTTGTTTTTTGACAGGATCCCAGCGTGCTAGACCTGAACTCATGTTCTAGTGCAGGTTGATCTTGAACTTGCAGTGTTCCCATCTTGTCCTCTTGGCAGCTGGAATTTGTACTGTCAGACCCAGCTACTTATTTTGGACCCAGAGAAAAGATAATGTCAAATGACTAAAATAACTTTATATCTTACAACTAAACAGAAACACAGCCTTTTCTTTTTCGGCTTTTTCTCTAATGCTGGGGAAAATGCTATCATTGTTGGAGAGTGATGGTTAGTGAATTAATAGAGTAATGAAAGTATTAGCCAGGAGGAGAAGATTCTGTGGATTATAGCATGAATCATAGTCCGGCGTGATGTTCATGTTTGGTCTTGGTGACCACTTTGCAAATACATGCATCAGACTTTTCCCACTATTTACTTATTGCTGGGCACTTGCACTATTTCTAGTGCTTGTTGTTACAGATAATTTTCAGGAAAATATACATGTTATTCGGGGTGGGAGGGGGCTGTTGCAAATTTAAGACTGACAATTAAAAGAACAGGCCAAAACAAAGCAAGCACTTCACAGGGAACTCGAGATTCTTGTTGAGAACAATCCTGTTGGGAAAAGGATAGGACTCTCTCCATGACTGTCTCACAAATGGTTGTGTCTTTCTGGAACGTGCTGTATGGTGAAGGGGAGAGGACGCTGCCGGTAGAAAGATCTGGATGGAAGTCAGGGCTCTTCCACGGTCTCTGTCGGTCGGGAGTGGCCCACCTCAGCCCATTCCTTTCTAAGATGGCGCTGATGGTGCTCTCCTCACAAAGGGCCTTCAGGAGTGGAGCTGATGTCTGGGAGTGTCCAAGCTCAGGGTGCTTGGGAAGCAAGCGTCATTACTGTGTGTGCCTCAGTTTCCTTGTCTTCAGAACGGAATATCATTTTCGCAGTGCAGCAGAGCAGAAGTGCAGCTCGTTCAGGCTTTCTCTTTCTTCTTCTCGCTAAACTGCAGCGTAAACTCGGCCAAAATGTCTCTCCGGGCCTTACTTTTCTCACGTGCACGATAAAGGAGGACAAGAAAGTTGAGGTTTCCCATTGGCTACAAAATGAAGTTACCTCTGGTCAGACATTGCAGGGGTTTTAGGAAAGGCTTCTCCCCTAGCTCATTAGCCTCACCATACCCCACCTCCCTGGTGTCGACTCTCAGAATCTGAAAAGTCACTCCAAATGCTCCTTCTGGTTGGGACTCCCTCCCTTATCACATTGTTTTAAACTTGCTGGAAGGGCTTCCACTTTGGAAACACCAACATTTTCTGGCATGTCCCTGTGCTCACCTATCGGTCGCAGATTTACTGAGGACCATGCAGGACATGGTTGGTGAGAAAGCAAATTGATGCTTGAAGTAACCAGATCACAGTGGTGGACAAGCTAGGCTCCCATGGTCCCTTTTGCTTGCCTGTTGGCTGTGTGCGCAGAGTTTCAGACTCAAGGACGCGGGGAGTAAACAGAAATCACTAGAATAAGAACATTCGGATCCAAAGCCCATCTAGACCGCTGTTTTCTTGCGTGCTGTTCTTTGTGTTTGCAGAGAGTACTTTGTGTGGCTGGTCTTCTTGGTTATCCTGTGGCCAGTAGCTGAGAAAGCTGTAGAATTTTCTTTTTACAAATGAAGAAAATGAGGCGGGGATGGTGTTATATGCTAGCACTTGGAGGAAGAGACCGGAGGCCCAGGAGTTCAAGCTTATCCTTGGTCATTCAGAGGGTTTAAGCCAGCGTGAGTTACCTGAGACGTGTCTCAAATAAAAATAAATATAAAAATGCAGAGACAACTACTTTCAAAGATTTGATGGCTTGCTCAAGAGAAAAACTGGGCCTCACACATGAGCTGTCCCATATTCTCCGTGGCCATTTTTCCTGATTGTTGCTCATTGATTGGCATTATCACACACCTGAAGGCTGAATTCTGAAGCAGACTCTGAAAGAAGTCCTCTTAGGAAGGGCTTAATTCTGTTTTCTTCTCACTTTTTGAAGTAAAAGAAAAATCATGTTGACACTGAGTATCTTTGTTTGGTATACAGTTTTCTGCTGAGTAGGAAATTAAGAATGGAACTCTGCTCATTTCTGACATGTTGTTTTAGATCTGAACTCACATTTTCCCCAAACCTGGTAAACCTACATTTTCCATTTCAGTCTTAACAAATATAACTATTTGGGGAGTTTTCCTTGAGAGTGACAGACTTCAGTTTGCAGTTCATTTCTGTGTGTCCTCCCCTCCATACTACCTTATGCATGGAAAATAAATAAAAATACAAATTAAACCATATCTGACAAGTATTGAACCCCCAAAGAATTGACTAAATTAATATGTTAGGAATATATCTTGACCAAGTGAAAAGTTTTTTTAAGGTATTCAATTCTCTCAAGGAACAGTACAATGTTATATACATAGACTCTAACGTGAATTTTTAAAAACTGTTTTTATTTTATGTGCATTGGTGTTTTGCCTGCATGTATGTCTGTGTGGGGGTGTCAGATCTTATAGTTACAGAGAGTTGTGAGCAGCCATGTGGGTGCCGGGAATTGAACTCAGGACCTCTGGAAGGGCAGTCAGTGCTCTTAACCACTGAGCCATCTGTTCAGGTCCTAAAGTGAAAATTTCAAAACTAAATCCTCAAAGAGTGGCAGAATTATCGTCGAGTGACATCTGTCTTCAGTCAGTTTGCAATCACTTATTTTTGCTTTCTGCACCGGGCCTTGTAGCTGCCTAGGGAGGTAACTGTTCAGGAGGGGGCAAGGCCTGTGCTGCTGATGGGGTGAAGCAAGGCATCCTCAGGAAGCTGGTGCTCAGAGCAAAATGCAGGGAGCACTGCAGAGCCAGACACACTAATATCTGTGTCTCCCACAGTGACCACTTCAGCAGGACCTTTGCTCATGCAGCAGGCTGCGGCTCTGTGGATACTGTTGTCTTAGCCAGTCTGTGGGGATGGGAAGATGGCATGGCTCAAGACATATACTAACACTGACACCACGATTCAACAGTGCTCACTGCTCTCTTGCTGTAGAGACTGGGAGGCCAGCCATGCATGCCTGTGTAGTTACACAGCATGCGAAATTGTACCAGCCCCGAGGTACTCCATGACTGACTGCCCTCAGCCGGACCCCCTCTTCCTAGATGGAAAAGGGATGTTGGGAGAATCTGAGAGAAGAGGGACTACAGGGGAGAGAGAAGAGCCAGTCTGGGGAAGGGGAGTGGAAGGCGCACCCCGTTGCTTCAGGGGAAGGATGGAGAATAGGGCAGCGGGATCAGCCTGCTTCAGGGAGCAGGCCACTGAGCCAGGTGGACCAGTTACGGGGTAACCTGAGCGGAAGTGCCCCGGCTGCTGGCGAATGTGCTTGTCGGGGCATTTACCCTCGGCTCTGATGGATGCAGGTGTCTATGCCCCAGTGTCCACACACAGGTGATAAACATATCTTTTACTCAGCGTGCTTTGGAGGTAGATTCTGAAGGAACAGCGCCCTGATAGGAGCAGGCCCTAAGGTGATTGTGAGTGTGTGTGAGAGTATGTGTGCGTATTTGTGTGTGTTCTGGTGTGGGTATATGAAGGTATGCCTCTGTTAGTCATGTCTTCCATGTCTACACTCACTTGTATGCTGCTGGACATGTGCCGGTCTCTGCAGGCATGTGTGTATGTGTATATTAACATGTGGCCTTGTGTGAGCTTGTGTGCATGACATGCGTCTTTAAGAGGAGTTGTTTTCTGGCCCTACTGCCCTGAAACATCCTGTTCCCAAAGGGAGCCTGGCATTTCCTTCTTTGTGCCTCTTTCCGCCTGGTTCCCAAGATTTAAGATGGTAGTTCTGCCTCACTCTCTCCTGTGGAAACCCTGCCCACCCCTAGCGCTAAACTCAGATGACCTCTCAGACCCATCATAAATTACCTGCACTCAAATGGCAAAATAAGGTGGAAAGTTGTTCTTCTCAGAACTGAAATTAAAAACACACACACACACACACAAATATTTCCCTATTGTGAGTTTTCTCAGAGTTCAGGTCTAGCACACAGACCTGACACATAATAATCATCAGAAAGTGTCACTGGTTCCCCACATTCTCACAAATTCCTTCCCCAGTAGTCACCATGTGTGTTTTGGGACAATAAACACACAAAAATAGTCAACACACATTTGAGGCTTTATCTCTTGCAAGCAATCCACAACAGGTAGCCCCTGGTGAATGACTTTGGCCATCAAGATCATTGGTCGAACTAGTTTATTTTTAGTATCTGAT
The DNA here is from genome assembly GCA_028658305.1 of Pachyuromys duprasi. NCBI lineage: Eukaryota > Metazoa > Chordata > Mammalia > Rodentia > Muridae > Pachyuromys > Pachyuromys duprasi. The sequence goes on along the minus strand of CM053759.1, from coordinate 25,479,706 downwards.
TATCTAAGTGATCTGGCTGACTAATTCCTATCATTGATTAGTAGCAATTAAACCCTCGGCAAGCATCTGTCCTGTGGCTCTGACCCGGCAGTCTGCAGATGATTGGTGCAACCAGCCCACTGAGCAGAGCCGTTTCTTAGAGATGGACATTCATGATGCCGGAAAAGATATTCTCTGGGTTAAAAAAAAGAGTCTGAATGTGGCTTCCGACACAGCGCTTTATGGTCTGGCCTAATTTCCATCATTTTTGTCGACCTGTGCTAATTTCCACGCTGAGTTCAGTAGCAAAGAAAGCATGTACGGATTGGATGCCACCCAGGACTGTTTTGAGTTAGACAGGAGGGCTTCAGAAATTCCTCCTTTGATTTCTCAGAGCAGAGAGAAATCTTTGTCTTTTCTTCCACTTAACTATCAGTGCTTCAAAGCCCAGACCCAGATAAAATACACAAATGCTTTCTAGACAAAATGAATCTTGCCCGTTTTCTTTGGGCTTCGATGGGAACAATAAAGATCGAACTACAAAAGATTGGCAAAGAGGATTATTCTTTTTCTTTCTATTAAGCATAGAGGCTTCAAAAGAACAGTCCAGAAAGTCACATAATTGTATCCACCACTGTTCACCCATCCATCTCCCTGCTGACCTGTCCTGTGAAATACCCTTGAAAATCTTGGCTGGCTCTCACCTGCCCATTGCAAATACTGCTTTGTTAAATGTTCGAGTCTGTAAATCCATGAGAAAGACCCTATAAAACAAACTGTATTTCAATGGCTACCTCATCAGGGAATAGCTCTTTGGGCTGGGGTTACTTCTAATTTTCAGAGCTTTGTAGTCTCTGTTGGGAGAAAGTTACTTGAAGACTTGAAAATGAGCTGTGAATAAAGTCTACAAATGTTTGCTGTCCAAAAGGGCCAAGGTGGGTACCGGAGGAAGACGTAAGAAACAGGTTTTTGATCTTCATGGCAATTTCTTGATTGCATTGGCTTGGGAAAGCACATCATTCATTTTCTTTTTAAATACAAAGTTTTACACTTGAAGATGGTCTAATTGCTGGCTTCCTTTCGTCCAGAACTTTCTCAGAAAACTCACATCACCTTGAAGAGCACAAAATGGCTCCTTGACACCAAGAGACACAGGGATGATTAGGCCACTTAGAGATTTTTAAATCCAGAATTGAACGTGTTTCTAGCAGTGGTCAAGACTGGGATTGTTTCCATTTTAAAAAGCAGAATAATAGCTTCTCAACTGGCCAAGCAGCTAAAGTTCAGCGCAGAATGACCATGAAAGATAATAATAAGTTGCTGGCTCAGAAAGAAGGTCTGCTTTTCTTGGTTTGGGATGGTGGCCCTAAACAGTCTCTTCAAACCCATGGTCTTGGGCTGGGGAGATGGCTTAGTGAGTAAAGTGCTTGCTGTGCAAACGTGAGGACCAGATCTCAGGTCCCCAGCACCTGTGTAGAAACGGGAGGACCAGATCTCAGGTCCCCAGCACCTGTGTAGAAACGGGGTGGCGTGAACTAGTAACTCCAGCTCTGAGGACAGAGGCGCGGGTTCCAGAGGCTCACCGGCCAGCAAGCCATTTTAGCTGTAAGAGTCAGATCTGGGTTCAGTGAGAGCTCTTGTTTCATAAAGTAAGATGGAGGAAGTATTGAGCAAAACACCCTGACATCAGCCTTTGGCTCCACAAAGCATGCTTACACACATGCAGACACCACACACACACACAAGAACATGCATTCTGCTGTGCAGATCTTCAATAGAAGTTCGATGGATGGATGGACACATGACCCAAGTCTGTTATTCTTAAGTTTAGACAATGGTGGTAGGTGAATTAGGCTGAAAAGGCAGGGGAATATCTACCAAGTAACAGGAAGTTTCACTCACTAGGTGGGGCCTTTGAAAAGCTTTAGGCAAGAGACCACTATAACTATCTTAATCAGCGCTTCTCAACCTGTGGGTCACAACCTTTTGGGGGAGCCAAATGCCCCTTCCACAGGGGTCACATACCAGATTTCCTGCATATCAGATATTTACATCGCAATTCATAACAATGGCAGAATTACAGTTATGAAATAGCAATGAAAGTTATTTTATGGTTGGGGGTCACCACAACATGAAGAACTGTATTAAAGGGTTGCAGCATTAGCAAGGCTGACAACCGGTGCTCTAAACACTAAATATACTTAGGAGAATGTCATTTAAGAAAAAGCTAGAGTAAGTTCTTAAGTGCTATAAGGACTAACTTTCTAATTTAGTTATTTCTGTGAATGACCTCTTTTATTAATTGGAGTTTCTCTGAACCAAAAGGTATACTACACTTTTAAAAAACATTTATTATTATTAGTAGTAGAGTTAGTAGTATTGTGTGTGTGTGTGTGTTGCATGCATTTCTGCCATGGCATGTCAGAGGATAATCCAACGGAGTTGGTTCTCTTTTTTTCCATCACGTGGGCCCTTGGGGTCCAGCTTAGGTCCATGGGCTTGGCAGCAAGTGCGCTTACTGAGCTGTCTTGGGAAACGAAGGACCCCAGAACTCCTGGTCTGCTGTTCACCACGAGTGAGCCTCCCGAAGAAGGAGAGTTTAAGCATTAGGGCTTGACCTCAAGGGAGTTCCATGAAGCCTGTTAGCCCTAAGATTCCCCCATCTCTACCCTGGCACCTTTTAATGGAGGAGACACAGGCGTTTCCCAGTGCCAACAAATCAGTGCTGTTGCTGAATCTTTTCTGAGTCTATGTAGAGCCACGGTGATGGGAAGGGCTGTGACCTGTTGGACGTAGGGCCTCACAAACAAACGCAACTCCCTGCTAGGCCAGGAAAAAAAAAGACTGAAACCAAGTGGAGAAGAACTTCCTTTTGGTGAAGACCCTGCTTTAAAGATAGACTTCCTTGAGGCTGGAGAGACGGCTCAGTGGTTAAGAGCGCTGATTGCTCTTCCAAAGGACCCAAGTTCAGTTCCCAGCTCCCACAGGGCAGCTCACAATCACTCGTAACTCCCTGGGAATCTGACACCGTGTTTGGACCTGCCTCTGAGGACACCAGGCACAAGAGCGGTGCACATAGATGCATGCAGACAAACATTCATCCACATAAAATAAATACACACACTTCACGGGCTAGACGTGGGGCTGAGCTACTGGAGTGCTCGCCTAGCATGGGTAAAGCTCTCAGCTGAGTCCTCAGACTGCACTGTAGGTGACACATGCTTCTAATCCCAGATAGAGGCAGGAGAACCAGAAATCCAAGCTGCTCCCTCACCATAGAGCAAGCTTGAGGCCAGCGGGAGCCACATGAGAATGTGCCTCATAAAACAGAAATGGGAGGTGGGGTTCAAAACAAATAAGAAAAAAGATGTACTTCATGGGCTGGGTATGGCAATCCCAGCACTCAGAAAGTAGAAGCAGGAAGAGGATGAGTTCAAAGCCAGCTTCCCCTAGATAGCAAAGCCAGACTGGACTACAAGAGACCCTGTCTCAAAAACTAAGCACAAAATCAAAACAACAACAATCAAAAACACTTGTCCCAGACATAGCGGCACCTGCCTTTAATCCCAGCATTTAGGGGGTCGAGGCAGGTGAATCTCTGTGAGTTGGAGACCAGCCTGGTCTACATAGTGAGTTTCAAGACAGGGCTACATAGCAGACCCTGTCTCCAACACAACAACAACAAAACCCACTTATCAGAAAGAAAGAAAGCACAGAGCACATCTATTTTGCACCTTTGAGCAAGTAGTACTTAGCGTCACAGGCTATGTGGTACATCTCAGCTTGGTGAAGAGGGGGTGAGTTTTTTTTTTTATTGTTTACAAGCATCACAGCAATGAATGCTGTAGGAGAGTTAATGGTGTCCCCATTTTTCAGTAAGGCCCTGAGGAGCATAGAGAGGAGCAGGTATCACCAGGGGCAGCCTGTTCTCAGTAAAACCTTCTTTCATCTTGGTGGAGGACACACATGCAATGCCATGGCGGGCCCAGAAGTAGTTGCTGCTCTTCGGCCTGTCTGCCGTTGGTCTGTCTGAGCCACGGACTTTGAGAGAGGAACTGGTTTTGTGCGCTGCTTGGAGAAAGGAGTGCAAACAAACAGATCTGGTGGAAGAGACAGGAGACTCCACCCTCAGAAACCCAGACAACCAACAGTGGGGCTTGGTAGCCCCTCCCATCAGCAGGCTGGCTCTTGCAATCAAGAGACTGGCTGTAGGCTGCTCTCACTGCCTTGGGCACCCAGTGTGGAGGCTACTGCTCCTCTAGGTGGGGTCTTGACTTACCTCTGTGGCCTACTTCCAGTACTGTGTGCCATCTCCTGCTCAGATCAGCATCTTTCTTGTCCCACAGAGCTGTCTGTCCCAAGACTTCTGGAGAATGCCCTCACTGAGGCCTTACTAAAGGCGAGCAGTTCCTCAAATGATATTTTCAAGATAAAAAAGGCCGCTGTAAGAGACGCTTCCATTTATCTGGGAAGCACTAGTTTAACCAGCTTCTCGTGCTGTAGTTAATCTACAAGGCTGAACTGAAAATCTGGGCCTCTGGGTGGTAAAGCTGTGAGGGATTCCTTCTATACTGTTCCCTGGAATTTGTCACCATGGTGGACTTGCAGCTGCAGCTTTAGCTATTTCCCTTTAGCTATTTCCTGCCTGTCTCCTCACCACTGTCTCAGTCCGTTTTCTCTTGTTAACAAGGTGCCACAAACAGGGTAAATTTTATAGAAAAGAGTTTTTTTTGGCAGGGGGTAGCTCTTGGTTCTGAGAGCTCATATGTGGTGTTGACATTCTTCCTGTAAGAATGGCGGCCTGTCCCCACCCATCTCAGCCTAATCAGCCAGCCCCGAACCAGACAAAGAGCTAGCCGTAAACAAACTACAAAAAAATTTAAAGCCAGGTACATGATGGTATACACCTTTAATCCCAGCACTCAAGAGGCAAAGGCAGACAGATCTCTTGAGTCTGAAGCCAATCTGGTCTATAGAGCAAGTTCCAGGACAGCCAGGCCTATACAGAGAAATCCTGTCTAAAAAAAAAAAAGGAAAAAAATAATTAAAAAAAAATCATGGTGGATTAGAATACAGCCCACAGAATCAGCTAAGCAGGGCTCATAGGGGCTCACAGAGACCGAAGCAGCCATTGGGGAGCCTGCACCGGTCTGTGCTAAGTCTTTTGCAAGTAAGGCTATGTGGCTGGGTGTTCTTGTGTGACCTCTAACAGAGGGCATGAGGAGTGTCCCTGACTCTTTTGCCTGTGCCTGGGATCCTTTTTCCCCTACTGGGTTGCCTTGTCCAGCCTTGATACGAAAGGTTTGCACCTAGCCTTAGTATAACTTGTTATCTCGTGTTCAGTTGCTATCCCTGGGAGGCCTGCTCTTTTCTGAAAGGAAGCAGAGGAGGAATGGGCCTGAGGGAGAGTGGGGGTTGGGGGGGCACTGGGAGGAGTGAAGGGAAACTGTGGTTGAGATGTAATGTATGAGAGAAGAAGAAAGAAAGAAAGAAAGAAAGAAAGAAAGAAAGAAAGAAAGAAAGAAAGAAAGAAAGAAAGAAAGGAAAGCACTCAAAAAACAACAACAAAACTCAAGGACTGATACCAAGCTTAACCTCTGGCCTCCACATGTGTATATTAAACACATGCACACAAGCGTGCATACACATGTTCACCCACACAAAGGTGCCTACACATGTACACACGTGAACCAAAAAGTTTTCAACACAGTTTTCTGAGGGGACAAACTGTGTTCAAACCATAGCAGCTAGTGTATCTGTTTCTGTAGCCACTATACAACAATGTGCCAAGGTTTAAACTGGAAGACCACTCAGCTGGTAAAGTGAGTGTGGGCACCTGCAGTTTGGGCTCTTAAAAATGCCAGGCATGAAGGTGCACGGGTATTTCCCCAGTGCTGAGACAGAGAGCACTGGCACATCCCTGGGGCTACCAGCTGGCCACCATAGCCCACTTTGTGAGTTCCAGGCCAGTGAGAGATGCTGTCTCAAAAAGTAGATAGTGTCTAGGGATAGTAGCCAAGGTTGTCCTCCGGCTTCCACACACATGCGTGCACACATGTGTGTACCCCCACACTCACACCCGCCCACACCCACTGAGAGAGAGAGAGGATAAACAAACAAAAATCCAAGACATGTTCTGTTCTACATTTCTACACTTTCGGAATCTAGGAATCCAAACTCAGTGTCGGCGAGTCTGTATGTTCTGAGGGCTATGAGGGACAGTTTGCCCACACTCCTCCCCCAGCTCCTGACAGTCTGCTGGACTTTGTCATATCTTGGCTTGCTGATGCCTTTCAGTCCTCATCTTCCTGAGGTGTCCCTCCCTGTGTGTATCTCTGTGTCCAAGCGTCTCCATTTGATAAGGACACCTGCACGATTTCATTGAGGCTCATCTGAATGACCTCCATGCACATCACATTCACAGGTGTTAATGGGGTGGCCCTCTGGCATATTTTGGTGCACACAGTTCAGTCCGTACCGTCTACCATTGCTTCCTGGGACCACCATCCAGTGGGCTCTAGTCTTTGCCTTGACTTCAGTTAGGGATGTTACCTTGGGGGACTCAGAGACTTTGCTAGCACCGTGTAACAAGAGTCACAGAAATCTTGATCTGAGTCAACATTTTTAACGTCTCATCTAAATGCAGGCGTATTCTTCTCAGTCTCTCTGAGGTCTACAGGCAAGGCTTCCTTTAGGGTGGCCCAGTCCCTACCACTGGGCAGCAATCGGGGAAGGACACTTGCAGCCTGGTGGGGCCTTTCAACTCGTGCTCCCATGACTGACGCAGCTGCAGAGCACAGCCTCCGGAAGATGGAAGATGCGTGTCAGAGAGGTGGTGCCTTCTCTCTCGGAAGCACCGGGGTTGCCCTTTAGAAAAACATCACCAGTACATTCTGCAGTCTCAGAATGAGTCTGCCGATGATTTAAAAAAACGGGGCCTGATCTGGATTTTAGACAGGTCTACCCATTTCGAAGCCCCCCTTTCCCGTGCGAACTCTGCCATCTTGGACCCACGGAACAGTGGGTTGGCAGAGGGTCCCTGACACGAGAGGCCGGCCGGCATGCAGCTGGGACTTGAGTCTTCTGTCTTCTTCTGGGCTGGGGAAGCAAAGAGCCGGTTTCCAGGTCACAGCTGCCAGGCAGGCCCCACCTGTGGGGTGGGTGGCCCCAGCTCAGTCGTGAGTGAAGAAGTGCTTCAAACATGTCCTCTTGGGGAAGATAAAATAGGGATCAGCTGGTTATCCCTTTAGCTCTCGGCCATCAGTGAACGTCTGAGGGACTGGATTAGCGTGCAGCTCTCACTCGTGAGAGGGCCCTGTGTGAACAAAGTGGCGTCTCCTGTGGGACTTGGTGAGAGAGCTTGTTGACTGGCAGCAAGATTGCTTTGACTCTACTACATCATCCTACCCTTTCCTGCTGCAAGGGCAGGGCACCTGAATCCGCCATTTGTGCTGCTCGGCCCATGGCTCAGAGCCTAGGTTGTGGAACCAAACAGCACTGCTGTCAGTACTTCTTAACCCTGTGTCCTTGGGGCAGATAAAAGCTCTGGAGTTCCGGAGCTCCTTGCCTGCTGACAGCTGTGTCCTGTCTGCTCAAAGGGTGAACTTGACAATGCATGAAAAATGTTGGGTTTGGTGGCCAGCACACCCGTTGAATACAGCCCGGCTCATTAGGGAGAGTCATACTGTGCTACCACCGGGGGCTGACTCGTTTCATCAAGTAACTATGGTGTCCCTCGTTAACTTTCCAGGTAGCTGCATTTTGCTTTGCCAACAGAAAGACTTACGAACTAGGACCCTGATGCTTTGTTGCTCCCTGTTCTCTATACGCCTAAAGTCAATATTTGGATGTCCTCTAGGGGCAAGGTAGCGCTTGGGCCAAAGAAGCAGGCACTAAATCTTGTAGAACTGATGGTCCGTATGAGCTTTCCCCCAATTACTCAACCCTGTTGCCGTAGCGCAAAAGCAACCACACACGTATGCAAACAAATGATCGGGAGCTCTGCCAATAAAAGTTTATTGCAAAAACAAGCAGCTGCCTGTGCTCTCTGGCCTGTGAACCACCCTTTTCACGCTCCCAGTCAAGAATAGTGGGGACAGAAGACAAATACCCACGTCCCTGTCTACCTCCACCTCTTGGTTTCCCCTCTCTGTTTAGGAGGCATTCCCACTGGTGAGCAACAGCCCACCTCTGCATGTTCCAATCGCCCAGCACTGAGCAGACACTGGCAGGGGTGGGGGGTTGGGGGAGACACCATCCCCAGGCTGACATTTGGCTGGGGTGGGTGGTTTGACTCCTCAAGCAGGTAGCACAAAGGCCCAAGCTCGAAGTCAAGGTGACAGACATTTGTTGGGGGAGCATCCCCTGGGCAGGTGGCTGCCTTGCTAAAGTGAAATGGAAAATCAAATGTGATTCCACTGGCCCCGGTGATGAAAGCTTTTGTTATTGTTCTCAGACTTGCTGCGTTCGTGGAGAGTTTAGTCACAGGAGTTTCTATTCTCAGGAACTCATAGCACCTCACAACACACAGCTCACTTAGCTTCAAGGTAGTTGTGCTCCAGATAACAGGAGGGGGGGGGCGATTATGAGAAATCACATGTGCTACGATAGCTGTCCATCCTCAGATAAGCTTAATAAACAGCACAAATGTGCACGACAGGCTGCCTCTCTAATTCATACCAGGAACCCTGGTGTAATCAAAGGATGGAATATTCTATTTCAGCTTTTTGGTAATCTTTGAGGTTGCGTTAATTGTGAGAGTAAAAATCCAGCATACCCGTCAAGGAAAGATAAAAAAAATAATAAACTGGAATTAAACAGCAAATTGAGTCTGGGTGGAAACTGCAAGACACCAAAGCACTAGTTAATCCCTGTTTCCCACTTGGAAGCCAGAGACTTACCCATGGGTCTGCCTCATCAGCTAAGCATGCTCGTCTTGATGCAGTGTAGTGTCCTCTTGGAAGCAAACACCTCCTTCGGGTTGTGAGTAAAAGAAATCGAGTTCAGCGGTTCTCTTTCATGATACAGAGAATATTCCTCCAGCGTAGCATAAGAAAGAGCCTTTCACCCCCGACAGGACCTTCATATATGTAGTGGGAATGGGAGGAAATAAAATAAAGACACCCCCCCCCAACTTGCCTCATGGAGGGGACCCCTGTGTGTGGGCACTATACGAGTTGGGTCAGGCACTGTTCTGTGACATTCTTTGTGAACAATCAGCAGTGGGTGGGTCGTGGGGACATGACTAGCCAGCTTTCACTAACGGAAGGACAAGATTAAAGGTGAGCCCCCCTTCCCCCCGCCCCCGAGAGCAGCAATGAGCAGAGTCATAATTTGACTTCCAAACTCTTCCCTCAGCACAGCTGCACGGGGTCGTTTGGGAGTCTGTCTCTCTGGCCTGGAGAAAAGGGGTGTGACAAACTTTATAGGAAACCTAAACCTTATGCCCCATAGTCCATTATTACACACACTCCCTCTCTCATTTTCTGTTCCTTTTCCTCTTAGAGGTTACATTTTCCAGTCCTGGTTTTAACCCTCCCTCCCCCCCCCCAAAAAAAATTACGTAAATTCCACAGGCCACTTTTGAATAAGGCAAGCTGGAAAAACTACATAAGGCCCACTGCCTAACAGGATGTGGACACTTCAGCCATGGCTAAGTCTGAACAACGTAGCCCCAGCTATTTCTGAGGATAAGATGCACTTTTATATTTGGTCTGTGTCTGACTGAATCAAGTTCCACTCAATTGAATGCTCTGAGCAGGGTACCTCAACCTTAGTTCTCTTGGTATCTTGACCTAAATAAGCTTTTGTTGAGGCTGGTCCTAAGTGCTGTAGGATGTTTACCCACACCCCTGACCTTCACTCATTAGAGGCCAGTAGCACTTCCAAGTTGTGACAAGCTTAAGTGCCTTTAGATGTTCAGAATGTCCCCCGGGGGCCCGAGAGCTGGTGAGACGAAATTGTGACTTTGTGTTTCAGTTGCTCAGTGATGATTAGCCCATCATATGCGATTCTCACTGCATTTGGTCGTCAAATGGACCAAGAGGCTGCAACTGATCCAGTACTAAGCATTTTCCCAGCATGCATTTGAAATGATGGTTTTGGAGGTGCCGCATAGCATGTGAGCGCTGATTTTTGAAGTGGTTTCATCAAGGACAGCCATGAACCAAGGCCAGGCAACCACTTGACTTCGGGTGCCCCCCAGCTGGCAATTTCTTCTGTCTTTCATCTGCATTTCTGACAATTATGATGGGGTCGAGGGAGGTCAGTTTTAGCAGAAGTGGAAGAATAATAGATTTACAATCTAAATTAAAATTATGGCTTGGTCACGGCTAGTTATGTGACCTTGGGTCAGTTCCTTGGCCTCTTTGAAACAATCTTCTTAATTAACCCTGCCTACCTTGATGCATTGTCGCCAGGATTAAAAGTAGTTTGTGTAAGGAGCCCATGTGGAGGTATGGACATGGTAGTGTTATAATAAACGTATCCTAGTACTGTAAATTGAAAAGGAATGAATGGCTGGTGACTGGGTAAAGAAGAAGGCCAGATGGCGTACCGGAAGTATCAATGGTGAATGCCAGTGGCTGTTGCTCACTATGGCCGATCTCCAGATTTTCTGTCTGTCTCTCAGTTCATTCTTATTTTCAGCTCCCAGGAATCCATTTCCTTCTGGCATTTCCCGCCCTGTCTCTACTTCTCTGATCCCCGAGGGACCTGAGTTTTCTAGGATAGAAAATTGAGATGTGTTCTTGGGTAGGAAATCAAGGCATTGTTGGCTTTGGCAACTGATCTGAACCCAGATGTGAAAGGCGAGTGAAGCCTGCAGCCTGAGCTGCACGAAGTGTGAACAGATGGAAGGCAGCTCTGGCCCAGCAGTGAGCAGGAGCTACTGGCTTGGTGGGAGCTGGATGCCGGAGAGCAGGAGGGGTGGCAGAAGGCTACCACAGCCTGGGGTATCCAAGAGGAAGCTACTGGTGTGTGTCCGCTGCTCATGACAGCAGGATCTACAAAGAACCAGGGCGAAAGGGCCTGAACTTCGGCAAGCTATCTGGTCAGCATAGCCGGAAGCAAAGTCACGAAGAGGACCTTTTTTGGTACTCTCAGGCCTTTACTGCTATTTCAGTGGCCCTGGGTAAGGAGGTGGCATGATGATGAGGCTGCTGTCTGAGCCAGGAAAGCTGCAAGGAGGATTGAGGTCACACCTGGCGTTGCTTGCTCCTGAAGTAGGGAGTTTGTTCCTGTTGAGACTTTGGGATTCTAGGCCTGTTGGGTCAGGCTGCCTCTCGGCCTTATATCTTAACTATCCTGTTTTCACACCAAATGCCAACTACATTTACAATCTTTATGCCTTTGCTTATTTACTGTTGCCTCTAAAAGTAATAATTTGCCGATAAGAAAGTCGGCCTTGTCTTGGAACAATAAAGAAAATGAGGACTAAGCACACAGGCTCTGGACGTCAGCAATTCCACAGCTTCCTAGTTAAAATCCAGTAGGCTTCATTTTCTGCATTTAGAACCCGAACACACGTTCTTTAAAAGATACTATTTATCATATTTTATGAGGTCGAAGTAGACTTAGTATAGAAAGCTCGGGGAAATGTAGAAAGAAGAAAAAAAAGAAAGAAGAAAAAAACATTTTTTTAAATTTAATTAATTATTTTTATATGAGATCATGAGTATTGGTTGCTATTTTCCTGGGCTGGGAGATATGTAATTTCATTAACTGTTCTTTTGACTAAACAGTAAATCACAGACATCCCTTCTCATTGCTAAATATCTCTAGACATCAATTTTAGTACCTGTGGAGGGTTGTAATTTATTTTAGCTCTGCCTACTGGACACTTAGATGGCTTCAGACTTCGACAGGTTCTGAGTAATGCCGCCGCGGACACGCCCCCCATTCCTGAGAATGGATCCGCTAGCTAGCACGTGTGTGATTATCACCTTGGAATGAGCTCAAGGCAGAAACGCCGGGTGTCCCTCCCCTGGCTGCCTCTGGCAGCTCTACAGGGCCCAAAGTTTGTGTCACACTCTTCCTCTGCAAAGTTTTCTCAACTTCAGGCCTGTCTCCGTAAGATGGAGGTGGAGGTGTAACATGGGTAGAACACACACCTGGCCTGCTATTATCCCCCCACTGAGCTGATGTCCGCTTAGGAACTGCCTCCCAACCTCGAACACGATTTAGACTTTTCACCTTGGTTGTGCTTTCTCCTCCTAGTCCCCGCCACTCCTTGCCCTACCCAGAAGACCTTGCTTGTCGGTTGGCTCTGCCAATATCTTTCCTAGCCCAGCCCTTCTTCCTAGTCCCGCTGCAAAGCCCGGCCCTGCACGAGATGGGGTAAGCGCAGTGGTCAGAGGAAGAAGCAAAGCCCGTGGCTTCCGGACTCGGTGGTAAGCCATAGCTTTAAGCAGCTCTCACGATTCAGATGTGGCGGCAGGCCAACGGGGACGTCTCTTGGAGTCGCAGAGTTGAAGTTACCTCCATGGTGTCTAGTCTGGCCTCTGTTCAACTGTGCTGTCCCTCAACGGGCATCTCCCCAAAGTGCAGATCCAGTGTTGAGAGCAACCCGGGACGCAGCTCCTCTGGCCTGTCCCGCAATTCACGCCGCTCAAAACATGCACACAAGCAAGAGCAACTGTTCACGTTACTCAGACATTTACTTATTCAACAAATATTTACCAAGAACGTATACTGCCGGGGGTAAGGGGAGGGCTCTATGTGCTTTATAAACAATCACGAACAAAATAAAACGAAACAACAGATCCCAAGAACCCACAGAGCTGATATTTTGAAGCCAGTGACAGGGTATGTAAGGAAATGTGTAAAATAGTAATAAATGGAGAGTGTTGCCTGTCAGCAGGAGGTGTGCAGGGAGTCCCTTGCTGGTGAGATGGTATCAGAAGAGGTGGGAAGGAAGTCAGTGAATGAGCAGAGGGCAGCAGTGCCGGAAGGGCCTGTGCTCCGTGCTCCAAGGACAGCCAGGAGATGGGGAGAGGGTGGGAAAGGCCCGGGGAAGACATGCTCAGCAGTTCTGAGTTCAGCGGTCGAGCCTGGAGAGTGACAACGGCCCACAGTTTGAAAACCTGTGACTCTAAGTGATATGGATGCCGTGTACTTGGAGCCAAGAAGCATACTGCTCTGTTGTAACAGGCTTATTGTAGCACTTCACACACACACACACACACACACAGAAGACAGAAGGACTTGGCTGCTGCCTAAGCTTGTAGCTCAGTGGTCCAGCATGCACCAGGCTCTAGGATGGATTCCCAGCACCACCAAAAATAAAATACATCTCTAGAAGCAAACACTGTCAGTTTTCCAGCTCTCCATACTGTGGGTTGTGCTCCCACAGAGTCAAGCAAATTCAAAACTTTTTTTTTTTATATTATAGAAAGTTCCAAAAAGCCAAACCCGGACCGTTGCACATGGAACACTACTCAGAATCCATGGACATGAAATGTGCTGACTGTCTCATTGCAGCTTCCCTCCCACAGTTTCCTAAGTCTTCAGCTTTCCTCTGGGATCTGCTCTTTGAACCAGGCCTGTGGCCGTTTTGTCTGTTAAACGTGTAGTTTTAGGAACCCCTGGGGTTACTCCGCAGGGGTTTCTAAAGCAGCAGCCCGTGGAGATTTAAGGACCGGCTATATGCTTAGCGGGGTCTGCTCAACACACACTAGCTGAGCTCCTACCTGTCAACACCGTGTGGTGGATGAGACAGAGAGCAAGCTTTGTCCTCCATCACAGCAGCATGAGGGCCAATCCATGTCATGGAACAAGCAATTATCGGTGACAGCTACTGGCTGGACACACCCATCTGTGTGTGTCCATTTATTCCTTTCAAAAACCCTTAGGGCAAATCCCATGATCTTGTCATTTTACAGAGGAAGAAACTGAGGCTTGTTGGTGGATACACAACACAGCCAAGCCTACGAAGTGTCTAGTCAGGATGTAAGCCCAGAGCTATGTTGCTGGAAGGCCTCTACACCAGCCCTGCATTGCAATTGGAAGCTTTCTCCTACATTTGAACTGGAAAGTTCCTCTCTACCCACTGAGGTCTTTCAGGTGGCCCCTGAGGCCACCAGCCATCCCTTCCTGCAGCTCTACCTCCTGCAGAGCCTGAATTTGAAGGACCCACCACTGTTCCTGGGGCATAAGAACCATAGCAAGACAAGTCATTTGGACACACCTGACCCCAGATTTTCCTGCTATAGAATAAGGAATCACTCTCTAAATTTACCTCCTGGCTCTAAAATGAACTGAACAGTCATTGCTTGACTGTTTGGGTCTGTATGTGTGCACATGAGCGCACATTTGTGTGTGTTCCAGCCAAAGGTCAGTGCTGGGTGTCGTCCTCAGTTTCTCCCCCCCCCCCCTTATTTTTTAAGACCCGGTTTCTCAGTGAACCTGGAGCCCGCTGAGCCTACTAGACCAGCCTGGATGGAAACCCCCAGGGATCCTCCTGCCTCTGCCTCCCCAGGGCTGGGATTACAGACGCACAGAGCTGCACATGGCCTTTTTACATGGGGTCTGGAGGCTCAAATTCAAGTGCTCGTGCTTTCTAGCCATGCACTCTCCTCGCAGAGCCATCTCCAGGGGTTAGGTTTTGAGGAGCTCTCTATTGTTTGACTAAATGTTCTCACTGAATCCGGGACTTACAGGAGAGATGAAAGAGGCCTCTGGCCTCCTGAAAATACACGTCGGTGATCATTTCTGATTCGTACCACAGTTCAAAGATGTGAGTGGTGCAAGGCTCAAGTGCAAAATAAAATTAGAGACACAGACATGACCCCAGGACAGTTGAATGCTGCTGTTCAGTAGCTAGTCTTTCACCTGACCCTTCCAACAGCCTCAGGCAGTGTCTCGGTACAGAGTCCCCCACACCCTGACACAGGTAAGAAAATATCTGCTCAGTTATTTTTCCAAAGGCCGTACTTACACCAGTATCGAGTGGCCATTGTATTTATTGATTCAAAGTTCACCACCAACGCAACGAGGCTCTCTAGAACATCACAACTTCCCAGCCATTTGATCCCATTCAGAAAATGTTAAAGAGATCCTTCAGTCTGTTGCCAGCATCTTGCTGAACTGGCCCCCCCCCCAAAACTGGCCACCACAGAGGGAGTTAGAAATCAGGCTTTGATGGCTAGCTGCATCATCCATTCCTCATCTTTCACAAGTCTCCCCTGCCCAGCCAAGACCCCTGCTGGTGCGCCACCGCCTAAGGACTGATTGCAGTCCTGGACCCTAGTTCCAAGGCCAGGAAGAGGGATCAGGTTCCCAGGGCTGCTCCTGCAGACACAAGTGAGAACGTATGGGTCTACTTACTGATTCAAGATGAGGAAGCCTAACCGAGCCTCATCTATGGGGAAGTCTCAGAATGGGAAGAATCTTGAAATTATGAGGTCTGTTTTTGGGGGGCTGTTTTGGGCATATCATTTGATGCTAAAGTCTCAACGGCATGAGAGCTTCGGGTAGAGATGCTCAGTCAGAGCCTTCTGGAAAAGAAGACAAAGAAATATGGAAACCAGGTGGTGATAGCACACACCTGTAATCCCAGCACTCGGGAGGCAGAGGCAGGGAGCTCTGTGAGACTGAGGGTAGCCTGGTCTACAGAACGAATTCCAGGACAGCCAGGGCTACACACAGAGAAACCCTGTCTCAAAAACAAAACAAAAACAGAAAGAAAGAAAGAAAGAAAGAAAGAAAGAAAGAAAGAAAGAAAGAAAGAAAGAGAAAGAAAGAAAGATAGATGAAGCTCTGGGTTCATGTTGTCAGAACCAAATGCTGGTAGCCCTCCTCTCTGCCTGTCAGTCACCACCTGGCCCACTCCCACGGGCTCGCAAACCCAATCTCCTGCCAACACGGTGGACCATCAGTTCTTCCCTCAGAGAATAAGGGTGAATGCAGGAAATATGGAAGGGGAATGAATGGAGGAAGAAGGAATTGTTGCAAAACAAAACAAAAAAAACAACCAAGTAACCTAGTATTGGGCTCTGCAGCTGGACTCTCAGGATTCATATCCGGGCTCTGCGGCTTGCAAATGTGTAAACCTGGACAAGCTACCCTACGCTAAGCCTACTAAACAGAAGGGACAGGTGGAGAAAGTCAGGAGATGGGGAGGAAGGAGAAGGGAGGAAAGGTGCCATGTTGGGATGGCGAACACCAGGAGATATTTCCCACCTGCCAGGACGAACAATAGCATTCACTCCAAAAGGCACTCTGGTCCCCTTGAGCCCCTGCCTGCTTGGCTGTCCCCAGTGGGCTCTGGAGCATTCATGCACACTCTGGGACCACTCCTCTGGGTTCACCACCACCCTGGTGACCTGACAAAGCAGGCATGGGTTCTGCTTTCCTCCTCATACCCACCAAGGGATCCCTGTGAGCTCGATTTCAATGGCTTCCCACCTGCCAGCTCAGGAAGGAGGTTGGGGGAAGGTGTCTCCCTGCTGGGCCTAACTCTGGCTGGGGAGGTTGGTTTAAGGGAAGGCACTGAAAGGAAAAGTCCCCTCCCCGCTCAGCTCCTCAGAAGCTGCAAGTTCACCGACCTGTTGTTTTCTTTCTTCGTGAACACATAAGCTTCAAACGGACTAGCGGGCGTCGACTTTTATCTCTGAGAGCAGTGGAAAATGTGGGACCCGAAGAAGTTGCTAACAGACAATGGGAGAATGGCAGAGAGCCAAGGGTCCCTGGGATGTTTGGTGCTGCCAGGGTTAAGCCCAGCACCAACTCCTGACCTGCCTCCTCTGCTTCTCCTGGCCCCTCCACAAGTGAACCCTGAGCATCTTAGGATAATGGCATATTAGGGTATTTGGTGCCTAAGACAAGTGACATATGCCTCTAATATTTTCCTTCAGATTTAAATGTTTGTGGTAAAATACACACAACAAGAAATTTACCACATTAGCCATTTGGGGTGTACAATTCAGCAGTACTAAGTGCACTTGTTCCTTAGAGCAACGGTCTGTCTCTAGCATCTTTTCATCTTGTAAAACTGAAACCGAATACCCACCAGCTTCCAGCACCGCACTGCCCTCCACCCCCACCCCGCCCACCATTCTACTTTCTGTCTCTAAGATTTTTCTTTCTTTTCTTTTCTTTTCTTTTTTTTTGCTTCCATGTGTACCTTATATAAGCAGAATCATGCAGTATTTGAAATTTCGCAACTTCCCTTATTTTAGCATGCTATCCTCAGGGATCATCCTTGCTTTAGTGCGTGTCAGAATCTTCGTCTTCTAAAGACAGAATAATGTTCCAGCTGTGTGTACTGAGCCCATCTTGCTTGGCCATCCCTCGAGTGATAGACACCTCAGTTGCTTCCACTCCGTGTTTTGGTTAAAGAGCGTACGCACACAGAGGTATCTTTGGATGTCTGTTTTCCATTCTCCTTAGATATGTACTTAGAAGTAGGATTGCTAGGTTGTGTAATAGTTGAATTTGTGCTCGTGCAAGAACCACTAAACTGTCTTCCCTGGTGACTGTGCCATTTTACATTCCTATCAATACCATCTGGCATTGCAAGTTCTCCACATCCTTGCCAACGCTTGTTTCTGATTTTCTATCATAGCCATTCACACCAGGGTGAAGTGATCTTAATATCTGAAGAGAAACAAACACCCGAAATGAAGATCTTACCTTTAATGCCAGCATAAAAAAAAAGGCAGATGCAGATGGAGTTCTATGAGTTCAACACCATCCTGATCTATATTGTGAACTGCAAACCAGCCAGGACTACCAAAAGGAAGGAACGAAGGACAAACACATGCTACTCTAAATGTAGTGTATTATTTCAACAAACTAATAATTTTAACACATACAAAAATATAATATCTACACACATATGGTCCTTCAGAGATGCTGATCAAAGGAGGGAAGGGAGAAGATGGTGTGTGAAGAATTGGGAGAAAAAGGCTAAAGGGGGGCAAGGAGGCAGAAAGGTGACAGGCTCTGAAGACAGCTTTGTAACTGCAACTGGGTGCAGCTCAGCTCTGAGGCGTAAGTCCTGGATGCATACATTTGCTCAGGGACACTGGCTGTGTCCACAGCAGGAGGGTCTGCAAGAGGAACAAGCCACAGATCCTATTTGGGGTCAGAAGGTCAAAGTGGAGGGGGTGTGTGATAGGGCCCTTAACTGGGTGTGTGCCTCAGGGGGCAGAAGATGAGCCTCAATAGCTTCTGGGCTGGCCTGGCTGCCCCTGTGCCTCCGCAGGGCTTGGGTAGGGGCCGAACTGGGTGGCATTCAATCTTGGGTTTCATGCATTTTTAAAACTGCTTTTTGAAGGAGCAAACTGCATCACACAGCCCTTTCATGCCAAGGAAACCGCCTGTGAGAACGGGGGAGTGGGGGAGGCTGAGCTCCAAAGGGACTGCCCTGCGCCTTTGTTTCAGGAGGCTGCACACAGCGGTGGACTTTTTCTTTGAAAATCCCTGGCCAAGAGCTCGTGAGCTTCTTTTCTGCAGCCCCATCACATTTTACAGACCTCGAGGAAAGGGACTCAGAGCCAGTGCTGTGCTTCACTAGACTTGGGTCCTCAAGCCCCCCGACACTATTTTTCTTGGTAAACACAGCACGTAGGGGATTGACAGCATTTTCCCTCACACCCCTGTGCAGAGTCAAATTTCCATGGAATTTCACCACCAGCTGGATGAATAGAAAGAAAAGCGAACAGAGCAGACTAAATAGACAAGGCATCTCAATGGCGTGTCACCTACTCACAAAGCCGGCAGGAAATCTTTAATTAACCCTGTTCCTAGCCACAAAAGCCCCCATAACATTTCATCCTATTTGAATAAACATTTTCAAAGAAAGGGATGGAGCAGTAATTTAGCACCACATGTATTTTCAACTGTCACACAAAAGCAACCGGGGATGAGGGAGAGAAATTCTTCCAAAAGCTCTCTCCTTTCTGTTTCATTTTTTATTCCATGGTGACAAGTCCCTCTTGGGAAAATCCTGGCCCAGATTTTATTAGCCTTTTGTTGGCTGCCAGGAGTTAAAACCTCACAAATTCAGTCTACGGCTTGGCCCTGCTTTGCAAGCTGCCTCTCCATGAGGTGTGGGCTAAATGAAATGCTTGGAAAGACTCACCCTTGACCCTGGCAGAAGAAGCTGGTCCCCAATAACAGCAATCAGCCCCCCAGAAACCTATCCCCTGCCCAATGTCCCTAGTGTCCCTGGCAGAACTGAAATGCAAGTGCACACACGTGGAGCTGTTTAGTTTTACTCTGGTACTGGTTTGGGGGGTCTTTTTTCTTTCCCAAAATGTTTCAAAAATCGCCAGTATGTCAGTTGGCAGAAGGTCTCTGCTTGACCAGCTTTAGTCAGACTTCTGGCTCTCCGCCTAGGTCCTTGAGTGCTTTATAAAACACTGAGACTCTTTCTTGCTACATCAATTGAGCAAGAAACTCTCACTTGACACCTGGTTGCACTCAGTCTCTCAGAATCTGATGGGTCCTGTCTTCCACAGTCCCCAGGGGCTTCTCATTCTGTTGTTTGTTTTCAGCCGGGGATCCTGTGCCTTCAGTTTAGCCAGAATCTCTCTCACTCCTGATATATCTTCTTAGTAATTTTCTGTCCGCTGACCCTCCCCCCCCCCCGCCTGCCATGTGTGGTTATAAATGCCCACTTGCCCCGGGCTGTGTTCAAGCTCAGCCTCACCACTGTTCCCCCAGTGAGGACCCTGCTGAAATGGTCTTCTATCTATCTAGCTGACCCTGGTGAAGTCACTTTACTGTCCTTCCACGGAGATCTCTGAGTAATTTCTCCTTAACTCATCCTGGCAACCAGTATTAATTATTTTCACAGTGTGTGATATTAACCTCTGATTGCTATATCCTGATGTCCGTTTTATAAAGCGTCCTCACTCTGATGTCATCTGTATCCCCACGGAGATAGTGACTGTCACTTCCTCCTGACAGGTGGGGAAACTGAGGCACTAGGAGACTGAGTGAACTCCGGAAGAGAACAAAGCAAAGATTAATATTATGGGGCGAGGACACCTGCCTTTTCTAACACCTCTTTGGGTCTCCTTCCATGCTGTGCTGTCTTGCCATGAAAAGACTCCATAATGTGCCAAGGGAGGCCGGTGGGCCAGACCCACCTCACAGTGCTTGATGAAAGACCCTGTGGGTTAGCAGCTTCAGGGACTCTGGCCTGCTTGGCCTCCTCTACTTGGTACCTCCTTCCTCTACTCACACGAAGAAGAGGGGGGATCCCAGCGGTTAGTGTTAGCATCAGAGTGCTTTCACGAGGGTGTGTGGGTGTGTGGGTGTGTGGGTGGGTGGGTGGGGGGTTTGCTGCGCTGACCCTCTTGGCAGAGAGCGAGGCCTGCAAGACGAGGAAGGATGTGGTGGCAGAGACAAGCCTTCTTCTAGCGTGGGAAAGTGACCTTCGCGCCATTGGTGGCATGTCTGCCACATCACACAGCTGGCTGCTGTGCTCTGTCAGGGTGCTGGCCCAGGGGGCAGGGCCTGGGGACACCCAGACGCCAGTCTTCATTTAATCGTTAGTTTTCCCTTTACTGTATTTCCCCACCAGCATCCTGAGCTGCTCCCCAGAGCAACCCTTCTAGCTGTGCTATCCCAGGTCGGCCCTGAGGTGAAGTGACTCGCCTCTTCCGCATCGATAGCACGGTACTCTGTGCCTCTTCAGCTGCAGTGATCCGGGCAGATGCCATGTTTGAATTTCATTTCTCATTAGGAAAAATTGAAGACACTGGCATAAGAACCAAGGGAGTTTCTTGGTCTGTGCTTGGAACGTGTCTCCCTCCGCCAGCTTCTCCCCGTGCCTCTGCTCTTGCTGTGTCTGGGGAGCAGAGTTGAGGCCTTTGGCCCCTCAGAGCATGCCTGGCTCAGACGAGCAGTGTAGACAGCAGTGCACACGGCCGGATACGGCTAGACGGTGGCTCATGTGACTATTAGCCCTCTCCAGCCTTCCAGTCGTTCTCGCTATAACCAGATTGATCTTGCGGGACCCATGCTTAGCTCCTTGCCAGCCCTATCTTCATCCCTCCTACATCCCGGACACCCGCCCCGCCCTCCTCTGGAGTTCAACCGGAAGTAAGATGAACATGCCTGCTAAAGAAGGACCTAGTGGGATCTGAGTCTAGGGACGGGACTACTAAGAGGGGTCCTAGAGCTTCAGCGTCTTTGTCCTACCTCACTGTTCCAACCACCTTGTAAGCCACCGCCGGCAGAGACTGTCCCCAGCGTGCCTGCCAGCAGCCAGCGCTGCTTAAACAGAAGCTCACACAGATGAGCTCAGGAGAGGCAGGGACGGGGCGAGCCATTTCCCGGGTCTCCACCCAGCCAGCCCCTCTCTGCCTGTCCACTTTGTTCTTCTCCTTCAGCCATGTTGAGTGACAAGCATCCACAGCTCACCAGATGGTTCTTGAGCACCCAGCCCGTACAGCACCCAGACAAAGCCGACACAGGCTACGGCTATCTGCCCCCATGATGGGCTAACCTGCTACTCTTCCCAAACGCTTCTTCTTCACATCACAAGGTTCCCTCAGAGTCTGTTTGTTTCCGTTTTTGGTTTTTTGAGACAGGGTTTCTCTGTGTAGCCTTGGCTGTCCTGAACTTGCTTTGTAGACCAGGTTGGCTTCGAACTCACAGATCTGCCTGCCTCTGCCTCCCTGAGTGCTGGGATTACAAGCATGCGACACTTTGCACAGCTTCCTTAGTAGGGTGCACACACGGCAGAAAAGACCCAAGGCAAGAGTGATCGTGAGGGAGTGTGAGGAGCCCAGCTCCCTCCTCCTCCTCCTATCAGGGCTGTGACTCCCTGCCTGTCATTTACAGGGTAGCCTGGATTACATATTTTATTATTTCCTGGGTTCCTCAAACCTCTGACACTCAGGTCCCACCAACTTAAGGGACAGAGCCTAGAAGAGTGGTGGCCTCTGGGATGTGTCCCTCAGCCTCTACCTGAAAGAAAAAAACGCCATCGCACCTAGTCTTGTCTATAAGGTTGAAGTGTGTGACTATCCACATCCTTTTCATTCATTTTTTTCCCTCTGTTAGACATCCTCTTCAAACTCCAAACCCTTCTAGAGGCAGGACCACCACCCCTTCAGTACCCAAAGACTTGCTACTTCTGTTCTCATGCAGTAATGAGGGCTGCTGACTTCGATATGTGGCTTTGAGCTGTTTGAATTAGAGGATCCCAGTAAGTTCTTATCCTCCTGAACCTTGACCCTTGGCTCTGATCTCCTCAAGGGCCAAGGAATACAGAAGGAAGCCTCAGAGTCAGAAGAAGCCTCGCTGTTCTCAAGATTGAGCTTAAAGCAGCGTAGATAGCCACAAGCTGCCCCCAACAGCCCCCAGCAGCTCCCAGGAGCAGAGGTGGGGAGGAGGGCAGATGGACAGGGGTCTGCTCTTCAGAGATGAAATAATCAGACTTGAAAAGGCTAAGCTGCTTCCAAAGAAAGAAGGAGTCAAAGGGGTAGGTGGTTCCCGCCTGGGCTGATGCAGAGAAGAATGTCTGAGAGGGCTACGCCGGTGGCTGGTACTCCCACTGGCTTCCTGGCACTTCTGGGCACCAGCCTAGCCCACCGCACTGGCACCTCACCCAGGCAGCAGAGGCTGCTTGCTGTGGGCAGTCTGGGCAGCTGCAGTGACTACCACTTCTTGTGTTTCTCAGGAAGCGGCTATAGGGATTCTGGGTGGGGGAGGAAAGGGGGGGAGAACGGCCCCTCTTCTTGGCCTCAGTGCATGCCTCAAATTCAGAACTAAAGACCATTGCTGCA
The DNA here is from genome assembly GCA_028658305.1 of Pachyuromys duprasi. Taxonomy (NCBI): domain Eukaryota; kingdom Metazoa; phylum Chordata; class Mammalia; order Rodentia; family Muridae; genus Pachyuromys; species Pachyuromys duprasi. Next base: position 25,456,982 of record CM053759.1, on the reverse strand, counting down.
GAGCTGGTGGGATGGCTCAGTGGGTTCGGTCCTTAGAACCTGCACAGTGGAAGGAAAGGTCTGGATTCTACAAGTTGTCTTCTGACTGCTAGCTGTGTGCCGCAGATGCTCATGCCTGCACTCATAAATATATTTTCAAGTGTATTTTTTTTTGAGACAGGGTTTCTCTCTGTGTAGCCTTGGCTGTCCTGGACTCGCTTTGTAGACCAGGCTGGCCTCGAGCTCACAGAGATCCTCCTGCCTCTGCCTCTCAGAGTGCTGGGATTACAGACCTGGCTTAACTATAATTTTAAAAAGAGCCTAGCACAAAATGTTGTATGCCAGGTACTTTTCCCATTGTCATCATGGGGCAGATCTGCCGTGCCTTTTGCTGTGCTGAGGGGACATGGCTCTCGCTCACTGGAGAAGTCCCTGCCTACTGCTATGTGACTTTGAGCAAGTGACTTTGTTGCTCTAAACCTCAGTTTCTCAGCAGTAGTGTAGGGACAGTAAGAACTATCTCCCTAAGCAAGCTCTGGGGATGAAGCAAGACAAATGTTTATGACCAGAGCCGGGACATGAGGCAGTGATAAATGCCAGCTTCCTCATGGGAAAAAAAACTGGCATGGTTTTTTGTAAAGGGCAGAAGGATGTTTAAATGTGGTGAGGGAATGGGTAGGAAGGAAAGAGCAGTTACTTCTTCAGGTCCCTGAGAGGGACCCAGATTGTCTTAGTGCCACCACAGTGCATGACCTAAAAGGCCTCAGGACGGTAGCCAGGCTTGTACACAGCCTGCAGGCACTCCGATTGGATTAGACATCTCAGGAACGGTGGGAATCAGGACCTCTCAGCTTTGCATCTCTGTCCTAGAGGAGTGAGTTTCATTTGCAAAAGCAATCACCTTCCACCGCCCTCCCTTTCCAGGGTGGGAAGCATAGGTCCTCTAAAAGAGAGGCAGAGCCTTGAGACCTGAGTTCAAAAGGATTCCTTAAAGTCTTTCTCTACTTGTCTGTGGGTACTTGGAGACCCAGGCAACCTCCAGGCGGCTGCTGCCTCTTCTGTACTAGCTGGGTTTTCTCTGATGTAGGGTCCTTCCTCCTTGCTCTTAAGGGTCAGCAACTGGCCTAGCTGCAGGAGGGCGAGAAAGGGATAGGGGAAGGAAGGGAAAGGAAAGAGGTGTCAGCACAAAGTGTTTGGGAACCATTCTGAGGGTAGAAGCCCACTGAATCCATCCAGAGGCACCATTCAAAAGAAGCCCAGGGGAATCTATGACACAGAGACTCTGACTCTAGTGGACTTCAGCCCAGCAATGGGGAGCCCTGTGGGAGAGACCAACCTGGTGTGTGTGTGTGTGTGTGTGTGTGTGTGTGTGTGTGTGTGCATGTGTGTGTTTAGGTGTGCATACATATGTTCAATCCTCTGTGCCTCAGTGTCCCTCATAAAGAAAGCTAACAGGAGTACATGGCTCATCTCCACCAGATCCGACAGAGCGATGAGCATGATGTGACCTGCATTGCCTTTCCCCGAGGAAGCTGGGATCAGGGTCCCATTTGACCCACCTCAAATATCAAATATCTATCAATTTCTTAAGCTCCCGTGCTCACGGCTGTTTGTCTTGTGACCTTTGTACTTGTCAGGAAGCTTAGAGTTCTAAAGAAGAAATAAGACCCTTCACATGAAATGATCAGAGCAGTCATTCTGAGTTTTCCTTTCAAGCTCAGCCTCACGGAATGTGAATTCTATATCTGCTCGCTGAAGTTTCACTTTTACCTGACAAACAGAATTCTTCCAAGTCAAGGAAAATTCTGGAAGCACACGAGTGAGAGCAGTTTCAACAGAGGCTTTCTTTCTGCTTGCACATTTTAATGCTGTTCCTACGTTGTGTGCGCTAACTGTAATTATCAGTTCTCTTTCAACATCTCCGAGCGGGCAGTGGTTGAGAGCCAACACGAGGAGTCAGGCCTAAGACAGTGAAGGTGAAGGTGAGGCTCGCTACCCAATGGCAGCCTCTGACCTTTGTGCACACAGCATGGTACATAAGCACCTGCACTCACACCCTCAAAGCAGACGCGTTATGGACAGCCATAGATCAGATTAATTCATGACCAGATCATTTCAACAGCAAAATTATAAAAGACCCTCAAGCCTTTTCTTTTTTTTTTAATAGCTAAATAACTCTGTGTTATGTGGGCAGAACATGGGTCTTCACTTTTGCTTAATGCAGAATGGGCTGAAGACTCGGATAGATAAATGGTCCCGCTGAAACCGTTTTCCAGAATAGCCTCAATGTCTTTAAACCGCAGATACCCCCCCCCCCCCGATGGCCACTGTTCACCTGCTCCAGCTGGTATAAGGACCCCCAAGATGAACTTCTGTAGCTGGATAAGATCCTGTGTTGGCTGTTTGGCTGATTGAACATGAAGGGAGCTCCTGGCTGTCGGAGAACCGGGTGGGAAGAGGAGGTGGTCCCCAGAGTTAAAGCGGCATCAGGTGTTCACATATCTGACGGTTTTCCTTTGCATGAGCCTAGTGTGCGCCAGTACTAGCCCGGGTATAGGTCAACAACTCTAACCTCAGCATAGTGTGAGGAGACTGAGTTTCCTTTGCATCCGAGCAAATGGTGTCTTAATGGCAGGGCTGCACTGACAAGTCTGTTTTAGCTGATGGCCTTACTGTCCTCTGAGCAGACACTGGATATTCGCCTCTTCTGTTCTTGGCTTCTGCAAACCCTGGGGCTAAGACACCAGACCCCATAAATGGGCACTGGGTGACAATGGTCCAGCTGGAACTGATGTTGGACTCTGAACATGGCTTCAGCACCAAACTAGCTGCTTTGGTTTGGGGCATGAGTTACAAGACCGAGGTAGAAAACCAGTGCCACAGACAAGAAAATCAGCCCCAGATGAAAGAGGCCACAGTCAGCACCAGGAAGAATGAACGACATAGTTGTGACGAGTTATTTGGTGCAGGTGAAGAGTGGACATTTGCAGGGAGGTCAGTACATGGGGGTGGGGGGGTGTAGAAGAGATAGTCTTGAATCTCCGAGGGACACTGACTGAGGGAGGGGCCACATCCCAAGTGATGGATTAAAGAGGTCTAAGAATGGCAGGTATCACTTAGTCCCCAAAGAAGCAGACATGGCTGGCTAGAAGGGACATTTGCAGCTGACATAGGTGGAAAATAGCCTAACCATAGTGAGAGGCCCTGAAGCCACACAGTGGGGTGAGAGGTAGATATTCAGTGTATGTAAACCCCAACCCCAACCCCGTACTCCTGGGTGGTTTGAGCACAGGGAGAGACAGCCACCATCAGGCCGAGTTGTGCAGTGAATGCCAGCGGAGCTTTCCCAACAGATCATGGCGACCGCTGTGTGGAAACAAGGTGAGCAGGCATCTGGACGCTTCGGGCTGATTGAGACAGACAGCCTTTGGTTTTCAGTTTAGTCTTTATTTCTGGATAGTCCAACCATACCGCACAGCCCCATTTTCAAAACAGTAGACGGAGAGTTCAGAAAATTCTAAAATGCAGGGAAGAGAAGAGTTCAGAAACAAACTAACCGCTGCAGCTGGTCAGTAGCTCCTCTTAGGCTTTATTTCTATCTGCCACTTACAAACAAAATGAAACATGGTTCCGACTAGCAGCCTAACCAGCCATTGACCAGATGGGATGGATATTTTTTTTTTTAGTGCCAGGATGGTTTAAACCTTTTTAGTACTTAGGATCACAGGACAATTTTAGGTAGGCTTTGCCTTTTTGAAATAGACAACACCTATAAGGCAATCCATCAAGAAAACGTGCAATATTAAAAAAAAAAAAGTTTAAGTCTGGGAACCACTAGTTCTGATATTTGGGATATTTCCTTCCATAACAATGTTCATTTTACGAAAGGAAGAAGTATGGGCATGACGGCAAACCTGTCACAGTGGCAGCCGCTCAGCAGACCGAGGTAGGAGGAAAGCTTCGTGTGTCATGAGTTTGGGGTCAGCCTGGGCAATACAGTGAGAACTCATCTTGAACATAAACAAATGGAGATAGAAAGCAGGGGCCGGAGGGACGGCTTAGTGGCTCACAGTTGTTCTTCTGGAGGACCTGAGTCTGGTTCCAAGCACCCCTGGACAGCGGCTCTCAATCACCTTTAACCAGCTCCATGGGATCCGATGCTTCCTTCTGGCTTCTGTGGGCACCGTGCACACACGTGGCCTACACCCCCATACCCACCCCCCCGCATACACATACACATAATTCTCCTTTAAAAAAAAAAAGAACCTTTAAAAAGCAAAGACAAAATTAGAATCCCAGCACACGCAGTTTGGATCTTGCTATTTCTGTCTACTAAACAATATTAGTTCCATTTTCTCACGGCAGTGTGTGTGATAATCTAACAGTTAATGATTAGGTAGCGCCAGTCGGGCCATTCAAAGCGTTTGACATTATATTAACTCATTTGATCCCCATGACAACCTTTCCGCAGAAGTTGCCACGTTTTATCCTCTTTTCACAAGTAGAGAAAGTGAGGTGCAGAAGTAGGGTTTGGAGCCAGAGCTTAGAGCTTACGCTCTCAGGGGTGTTTCCGTCCACATGTCCAAGCTCTGCTCCGCTGGTCCCCACACTCCCTGTGGGTCACAGCACATGGACACGTGCCCATGCATGTAACACAGCGGACATGTGTGCCCAATCGCTTCCTCATGAGAAGCCTATCAAATATGCGCACGTTTTTGAAATCTCCGAGTCCCTTACAGGCTTTCTATCCGGTCTTCATGGTTTAAAGACCCTCTTCCAACCTGGCGCCCTGGGTAGGTATGATTGTCTTTTAGGTGGGCGGCTATATATAAATGCCCAGGAAGTTGGAGAAGCTGTGGCACTGGGGGGTGGGCTTTGAGGTTTCGAAAGCCCATGCCATTATCAGTTACCTGCCTGTCTGCCGCCATGTTCCCTGCTGTGATGATCATGAACTCTAACCCTCTGGAACTGTGAACCCAGTTGAATTACTTTCTTCTATAAGTCGCCTTGGTCGTGGTGCCTCTGCACAGCATTAGAAAAGTAACCAGGACAGATATGGATTCACAGATGCTAAGTGATTTTATCCTGACACTATCCAAACACTGCTGACGTAGAACCCAGAGCTCCGGAAGGGTTGAGAGAGCACACAGCGAACCAGATCTTTTCCAGTGCCCCAGAGGGACAACAGAAGCCAGAGGAGCAGAGTCCGCCATCAAGATGCTCACTCACATCTTAGGGGTAGTAACGGGTACCTGGAAAGATTCAATCTAGATGGTTCAGCAAACTTACTGTCTAAATGACAGAAAACAGGACAGCTTCCTAGGGTAACTTCCTTTGTTTCAAAAGGGAGTGAAAGTAGAAGAAATAATACAATAAACTACGTAAATACACCTTAGTGTGTGCCTCTCAAAGTGCACACTAATGTAATGTGATGTAAGTAGAGTCCTGAACTAGAGGCCAGACTCCAGGGTCTCCGACACGTCAAGTCTGGCCACTCACCCCAGGGAGAGCAGGAAGGAGCTTAGAGTGGTCCTTTGGAGCAAGACAGAAACCAAGGGTCTTAGCCTGTCTTCAGGGGACCGACATGAGCTTCGTGTTTGAATGCAGGGAGGATTACGTACATAAGTAAGCAGTCTTGGCCAAGGCGTGGCTCTCACTGATCACTGACTCAGCTCTGGTTCTCCAAGGCCATGGAGAAATCCTTGTCAAGGGAACAAGCCATGTGCCACTGCTCCTGCTGGTGGCTGACCTCGTTCTGGGGTGATCTGTCCGTGGGGCTTCTCAGTTCCTGAAATCCAAAGTTAGGAAGGCTTAAGACAATGGCTGAAGACTCTCAGCCACTTTTTGAGGTCTGGAACGAGTCATAAAAGCTGACAGTTACTGTTGACTTTGTGTAGTCAGCCCTGAAGAGTGATGATGTAGGTGGGTATCACCCATCTTTAGCACACATTCCTTAAACAGTTAGCATGCCTGCGTGCCCAGTTAATCAGGAACCTGGGCCTAAGTGAAGGAGACAGACATAAGCGAAGGCAGAGGTTTCCGGGTTTATCCTGCCTTTTGCTACCTTGCAGGCCGAAGGGAGGAGTTGGTGCTTTTATTTAGCAAGTAAAGGGCCAAATCACCTGTTACAATAAGGAGTTCTGTTTTGTTTTTGTTTTTTGAGATAGGATCTTGCTAGGTAGCCCGGGCCAGCCTCCTGCCTTGGACTCCTGGGTGCTGGGATTACAGTCACAAGCCGTATACCTAGCAAAGGTTCTTTTTAAAAAGAATGCCACAACACCATTGTTATGTCCCTCCCAATTACAATAGTTTCTTAATATCATCAATTATCTACCTGATATTTCAGTGACTTCTCCAACTACCTTAATCTTCTCTGTTTTAACTTTACAGTTTGCCCCAACTGACATATATGTGTCTTTGACTCTTGAATCTCTAGGCTTCTTCCTGCTCCCCTCACTCAATTAGCTCCTCTTGGCTGAATTACATCCTTTGAGGAAGCCAAGTTGTCAATTGAGTAGAATTTCCCCTAGTCTGGATTTCCCCGGTTGCACACCTGTGCTGTTATTTAACACATTCTTTCTTTCCCCTTGTAAATACATATGGAGACTTGAGGTGACTCAGGTTGCTGCTGCAGCAAGAACGCTAGAAGGTGGTTGGTATGCTTTCTCATGAGGCTCACACATGACATCTCACACATGTTTTCTCAGTGATGCTAAGAGCCAATGAGCAATCATTGCCTAGAGTGCCTGTTTCATTAGGAGTGATCTCTTTTTTTCATTGAGGGGTAGGAATGTTCCCTCCTTACCTATCTGGCTATCCAGAAACACACTCAGGATAAATACTAGATTCCTTTCTTTTATCTACAATGATTTGCTTATATAAGATGAGATGACACTGGTCATTTGATTCAAAGTCATGCAGCGTCGAGGGGGCTGTTGTGTGAATGTAGAACAAGAACAGTCACAAACTGATCATTACAATATTGGGTGGTGGGTGTTTTATATTGTTTTCCCTGTGAATATGCTAACAATTTTATAATTTGAGTGAATTTTATCAGGAAAATCTTTATTTTAAAAAATTGTTCTCCGTCATTCTTAAAGGTGATGTTTTAGGGTCATGATGAAAGCGTGAACTTAACCATACCTACACCTTTTAGTATATTACATCGTCTTATTGATGTGTGCATTGTTCCCTCATTGGCTACTGTAAAACTCCTCCAGCTGCCTCCCAAACTGTCTATGTCCGTTGGAGAGGATGCACAGATGGGCGCACATGTGCATGCTTTATGTGTGAAGGTCAAAGGACAACCTTGGGTGTCCTCCAGAAGCTGGCCACCTGTTCTTTTTGGGTCTCTTACTAGCCTAGAGCTAATGAAATCAGTTGGCTGAATAACCAGCAAGCCCCAGGGATCCGCCTGACTCCACCACCCTGGAAATGGGATTATAAGGATGTGCAACCATGCCCGGCTTTCCTACATGGGCCCTGGAGATTGAACTCAGCTCCTCACGCTTGCCACACAAGCACTTTACCGACTGGGCTATCTCCCCAGAGTCCCAGATTCTTTCTAGCACAATTCTCGAAGCATCTGGGAGTGTTCGTGTGCTAAAGTTTTGATGCGGTTCTCCTGTTTGTGTTGAGTGTTTGCCACTCAAATTTAGGCTTGACCAATTCTCCAAGGCAGGGCTGTTGTCCTTACAAAGGTGTGTGTATGTGCGGTTGTGTGTGTGTGTGTAGGACTCTCATTGTTCCTTTTTGGTCGTCGTTACCTGGAAATATCTTTGAGACTCCAGTTAGACTCTGTGGCCAGGAGCAGAATTTTTCTCCTCACATACCAACCGAGCTTGTTCCTCTACCGCTGCTCCCCCACCCCCCAGCCAAGCAGGTGTGTCAGGATGCTGTTGACTGTGCTGGTGGGTGGGCGGAGGGAAAGGAGATTAAAATCTGACTTTAAAGGCCCAGGCAGTAACTAGTTGGAGACTGGCTCCCCTTCCTCAACCCCAGTCCTACCCTTAGACCCAGTGCCAGTAGAAGGAAGGCACTGAGAGTGTCCGTATCTTCATCTGTCTAGAATTAGGCAGGCTTATCTCCCGAACTAGACCGGAAAGAAACATTTAGGAAGGGGGCAATGGGCTATCTCCGGTTCATATAGCTCTGTCTAATCAGCTGGGGGCAGGGTGGGCTGCGCAGTGCAGGCAGAGCCCCCGAGAGAGATAAGCACAAGGCTGAAAAGGAGAAAGGAAGGGCCCAGATCAAACGTGTACAGCTGGCAAGGCTACACAGAGTTGAAAGTTCTGTCGCTGCACCCCCCTCCCCCTCACCTTCCCAAAGCACCACGAGCCCATCTACATCCCCTCTGAGTCAGGAGTCCCCTATTCTGCAAGAAGACTGTGTGTCCTGACTAAGCTAGCCTTTGCAGGGCACCCCCCCCCCCCACGAAGGGAAACTCCCTGCTCCACGGAGCAGCCCCGTCACCGGGTAGCCTCCCTTGAAATCATAACGGATGGGCATGAAGAACCCTGCTTTTTCTCAAAACAGTATCCAAGCTCAGGGTATGGCTGCTCTCAGGAATAAGGGGCGGAGGGACCTAGCAGGGAGGAGACAGAAGTCGAAGAAGGTGAAGAAAGCCTCGGAGGTGCTGGGACACCAGCTCTTCACAGGAGACACGGCCACGCAGAGTCTGTAGGAGAAAGTCTGAGCAGTGCTTTTAGGGAACGGCTTTGAAATGGAGCTCCTCTACCACTGCCTAGGAGACGCCTGGGCAGAGAAGGGCTAGAGACACCAGTGGCTCCAGATGTCCAGAGAGGAGATGCTTACCACCTCTCAGGCCAGCCGTAGAATGCTTTTGTGGGCAAAAAGGGGAAAGGTGGCCCAGCCAGAAGAGCAGGCTATCATGGACTGTAGGGTGGAGAGACTTCAAGTTCGGGCAGGTGGCACAGGTCTGGATGAAGACACAGTGAATCCCCTTAAGGACATGAAGGTCACTGGGCCATGAGGCCATTGAGTTGGGTGGGCACTTACAGTGGGTCATACAGGCAGGCGGCAATTGTCTTTCCCAAGAGTATACAGGGACTGAGGAACCTCAGTGGGAGAGTGTGTGTCTGTCTGTGTTCAGTCCTGAGCGCCATTAAGCAAACGATGCTTACACGTATATGTATAAATATTATGTGTGATTTATATTTTTACAAACACATACATAGAGTTTGATACTATTTAATGACATTGACAATTACATTTAAAAGTGTGTGTGTGTGTGTGTGTGTGTGTGTGCACAAATGTTCTCACCTGCGCGTGCTGTTGGCATGTCTGTGGAAGCCGAAGGACAACTTGCAGGAATTGGTTTCTGTCCTACCATGTGGGTCCTGGGTATCAAACTCAGGTCTTCAGGCTTGGTGGCAAGAATTCTGAGCTAACTTACTAGTACTTTAATGACATCTTTGACAATGTCAGGCCACGTAGATGCCAACGGGATCATAAATTATTCTGCTAAGAGATGTGGAAGCTCTTAGCCTGTGTGCGCGCAGGCTAGGATGTTCCCACAAGGTTGAGATCAGTGCACCAATGCCTTTCTCAGAATTAGCCCTGTTGAGTGTCCCAGGACCGTTTACACATTTAAAGCATTTCTGCAAGATGCCTCTGTACCCTGGGATTTTCTTTCTTAAAAACAAAAACAAACCCGGTAAATTCACAAGTTAGAGGAACCAAATACTGCCAGAAGCGCCCTGGCACCCTCCCTGAGCCCACTGAAGAGCAGCAACCCTGCTCCTTGTTCCTGCCCTTGTCTTCTTAATTTTCCTGCATTTAAACAGATAAGCTTCGGCTTGTTCAGCTTGCGTTTCATCTGTCCCACGCTCTGTGTGTGTCTGTACACACGCATGTGTGTGCATACATGCATATGTGCATGCACTAATACATTTAACGAGCGGTAACCCAGGCTCCTGCCAAAACAACTTTCTAATCTTTGTTTTGTGATAGGATGTCTTTGAAAACAGTGCTCCCGAGAACACATAAGTGAACCTATCTTTGCTCTCAAAGTGAGAAAAGATTTTCCTGGGCCCACAGGCACAGGTAGAGGAAAAGGAAAAAAAACCTCCTAAATTACAATTTACATGTATCAAAAATACCCAAATGAAAGGTGGAGATAAAGAGAGAAAATCTTAACAACACATATAAATATGATGGGAAGAGGTGAAGAGTGCCAAGCACGTACAAAAGCCTATCAAAAGAAAAATGAGCAAAGCTTATCACCATCCGATTCGTAAAATAAGAACTGCATGCAGTGGAGAAAGCATGTGAAATATTGTCCAGCATTGTAGGTAAGCATATTAGAACATTTGAAGTTAGAGGCTGTGTTTTGCTTACTGGTTAGACCGTATTATTTTGTTGTTTGCTTAATGACAATGCCTAGGGTTAGTGAGAATATAATAAATCAGATTCTTTCAAAAGCTGCTAAATGTAAATTGGCTGTGTTATCAGAAAGTAATTCACCCCTAAGTTTAATGGATCTGAAAAGCGCTTTCCCGATTTGTAGCTACACAGCTTCATGACTCTTAATTTGTTTTTTTTTTAAATATTTATTATTTTTTGAAAGTTTACATGCGTGGGTGTCTAGCCTGTCTTTACCTGTGCACCACATGCATGCCTGGTGCCCACGGGGTCAGGAGAGGGTACTAGATCCACTGGCACTGAAATTATGGGTGGGTGCTGGTATTCAAACCTGAATCCTCTGTTAAAACAACAAGTACTCCTAGGTGCCAAGGCATCTCTCTGGCCCTCTTAATTTATTCTTAGGAAATAAGTGGGCTGGGGCATAGCCCAGTGGTGAACTAGCAAAATAGGGCTTTAAGTTCAATTCTCAGCGCTGTAGGGGCAGGAAAAAAATCCCCCAGGGAAGCTGTATTCAAGGGTGTTTATTGTAGCACAAAAGGACTAAAAATCCGTTTCTAACGGCAATATCTCCAAACAGTAAAAAGCAGAAACTGTGAGGGAAGCGACTCCAATCTTTAAAAATACATTGACGCTAACATTAGAAAAAAATATCGAAATGTTCACAATGACTATATTTGGGTGGTGACGTTGTGGGTAGACTTCAGTTTCTTTCTCATGCTTTCTGTTATTTTATTTTATTTTTTCCTACAACCAGTACTTTTACTTCCATAAACAGAAATGCCATGTAGAAAAAAAAATTGAATTTCCCCCAGTTTTGAATTAAGAAATCAAAGTCCAACAAGCAAGTTTGCTGGGGAGAGATGCCAAGGGGATGGCGAGGCTGTCTGCCAGAGTTAGAGGTGTCTTTGCTTTTGTGAAAACTCTGCAGGCCCCACTCTGTTTAAGGGGATGGCCCAGGCTGGCTTTCAGGGGAGATAGTGGAGGCTGCGGAGGCAAAGGCTCAGGTCGACAGGACAGCTCAGGGGCGGTATTTTAAAACCCCGAGAATGAGCGGATGAGGTCACAGAGGAGTAAGTTTCAGTAGATTAGAAAACAGGCCCGGGACTGAATTCTCGTCTCCAGGCCATTTGGGAGGGGCGAAGCTGTCAGCTGGGCGTCGGGGTCCAGTGAGCTCCATGGTGCTCTGCCACAGGCCCTGGGTGAACATTCTGGAGGGGTCACCAGATCAAACAAATGAACTCCAGGGATTACTTATTCTAAAATCTCTGATTTTTCTTGGCATGGCCTTCATCTAGCCCTATCCTTTCAGGTCAAAACTCTGATGAGTAAGGTGTGTGTGTGTGTGTGTGTGTGCTCACACATTGTTCCTGGGGGAGGAGGAAAGTCATGTCAAGGTAACAAAAAAGATTGTGGCTGGGGGGGGGGGATGTAGATTCAACATTTGAGAAGAGCTTAATGAAAGTGTTAAGATGCTAAACATCCACATGACCGCCCAGCCACACTGGGAAGGAGTGAGGGGGAGGCAAAGCTCCGATTTCCTTTTCATTCTCGTGGCATTCTCCTTGATAAAATGAAATAAACCTGGATCTTGTATCTGAAAAGTCAGATGAGTTTCCATCTTGCAGTCGTGGTCACCAGCCTTGCAGGCGCTCTGTTCAGCGTGGCCACATTGGCTTAGATGGACTCAGCCCCACAAAGGAATAAATCTAACTTGTCAGTTCCTTTTCTGTTTGTTTGTTTTTATTGTTGATATCCTTTGGTGCTGCCAGGGAGCGAACCCAGACTCTTCCAAATGCCAGGCCGGCACTGCACCACCGAGCACACCGCAGCTCCTAAATCTGTAAAGATCTATGTCACGATCAGACCCCAACCTTCCTGCTGTAGTCCTGTGTGCTGGAGCTTCTTCTCTAGGTTTGGAAATGAGACACACACGCACCCTTCATTCTTGGGGCACAACTTGACTGAAGCTGAATTCTCACAGTTGGAAATTTCCGTTACAGTTTTGGAGCAGGCACTGCCGAGTGGGGATTGGAAAAGAAAAGTGAGGGTCCCTTGGCCTAAGCTTCCCTTATTGGAGGAAGATGTGGAGGGTAGAAAGACTAGTTCTCTGCGGGGCTGGACCAGCATGATGCTGCTCACCACGCAGCTACGGAGGGCCCTGAGCAAAGCGGACAGCATCGGGCCAGCCTGCTTAGGGCTCGCGCTTTGGCTTTGAGGTGTCCCCCACATTAAGCTGATGGATGGCTGCTCTGTGCCTGGGAGAGGTGTTTTGGCTCAATGTCAGGGCTCCCATCAGAGGCGCCTGAGCTCCAAGGGGTTTGAAAAATGGCTTAGATGAAAAAATGGACTCTGTTCAATAATAAATTATAATGATGGTTTGTATTTATAGGGCATCCTTATGACCGAGGGAGTTCTAAGTTCTTTATGGATATTAACTCACCCTTCCCGCAATAGAGAAAAGATAATTTTATCAATTCAATATCTTTTGAATCTCCTCTCTCCCTGCTCCCGCAGTAAGAGGGTAGCTATTACAGTGATGTTTTCTTGTATTAATTTGGAGGCCATAAATCTTCCTTTCATTTTTTTTTCCTCTGCTGGAAATTTTTTTTTCTTATTGGATATCACACAAGGAATTAAAAATGAACAGCAGTGCCTAAAATGTGTGTGTGTGCGCATTTATATGTCACTGTGCGTGTAGTATCTACATAAATATTTAATCTTTATGGGCTCAGCCTTCTCTCTCAGTTTTCATGAGCTAGAATTTATTAGCTACTGAACCAAGGAGCTATTATTATTTGCTTTTGCACCTAAATGATTTAAAAGTCAATTATGAATTGGCTAAGGGGATTGGAGTGCTGCAGCATGTACTATGGCTCCTGTACTTCGATTTGTTACCAAATGTCTAGAATGAGGAACTGTCCACGATGGAAAAGAGCCCAACGGCGAACCACACCAATATTAAACTGGCCAGACAGTGGCCCTAGGTCACTGGAATATGAGTCACTCTGCTGAGTTTCATTTGGGTGAGTTAGGGGGCCGGGGAGATGAAGATGGAGGCTACACACTCAGACAAACAAATCTGAGAGCAAAGCAGGACCCCAGGACAACTCAAAACAATGACTCAAAAGCAGGCTAGCCCGAAGAGAAGCTTCCTGAGGAACCAGCTTAGACACCCAGGTCTGAGCTTTGCAACTCTGGTAACAATTTAGAGTCTGCACCAACCTGCTTCACAGTCCTCTGGGAAGATGTGTAAACACTGAATGCATTCTCTGTTTTGTCTGAGACATGCAGGCTGGAAGGTGGTAATAACCATTACAACAGGATTATCTGTTGAACAGGGCACTCCTCTGTGGAATTCACATCCTCCAAACACTCAAATTGGTTGGGGGTGGGGTGTTCATGAATGGCAGAGGAACCGGGCGGAAGAGCAAGGCGTGACTTCTCAGCCAAGTCCTCCGCCAGGATTTTAGGCTTTGTGTTTATATGAAGGGCTGAAAAAAAAAATCAGTTGATGTTAACCTCAGAATTAGCCAGGAGCAAATGGTAAATCTTTGTTAACAAGCTTGGAGCCCGCAATAAATTTTTTAAAGTGAGAATGCACCACAGTGAGCATTTGTAATAAATCCTCAGTCGCCTGTGGGTTCTGGTTTGGAACTGAAAAGTACTTCTGGAACAACAGCCAGGTTCTCCGATGCCCCGGCACACTTACCAGCTAACCACAGTGTTCAGCCGTTTGGCTCGTGTTGCATTTATTACCAATCTACCAATTTGAAACCTGAAATGGCTACACGGCATATCTTATATACATAGGCACACATGCATGTGTGTATATTTACATATGCATTTGAGTCTGTGTTTATGGATCTGTGTACATATCCACAAACACAAACACACCCATACTTGTTCTCCCTTGTAAATGAAACTGGATTAATTTTTTTTCATGTAATATGTTTTGATCCTGTTCCTTCTCCCCCCTGATGTCCCCACCTCCAAATCCATCCAGCATTGCGTTCTTTCTTTGTCGCTCTTTCAAAGACAATACAAAACAAACAAACAAAAAAAACAAATAAGGCTCACAAAAATGCAAATCAAAAGAAGTAAGCAAAAGACCAATAAGATAAAAAAAAAAAAGAAAGCCAAGATGAAACAAAAAGTTTACAAAGTAAAACAAAACGTGGGTTTAGCTTTGTGTTGGCCAAGGAGGCATCAAAGCCTCCTCAAGAGTAGAATTGGTACCCAGTAACACTCTACTTCAGCCAGCTGGTACCAATTGCAAATGCCTTCTTGATTAGGCGTGGGGCCCCTTGTCTACCCTTCTCTCTCAGTGTTGGGGCCCCCTCTGGTGTGAACTTACGCAAGCCTATGCACACTGCTCCTGTCCCTGAGGATTCATCTATGCATCAGTCCTGTTATGTCTAAAGGACAATAATGAAATTAGATTAACCTATATAGTCTATATTTGGGAGACTCCCAAAATTAAAAGAAAAATGGAGATGGAAAAAAAAACATATCTCGAAATGGTAATTTCTCTAACCAAATTGATCCTAAATTCTAATATGGGGGAGGGGGAAGAAAACCTGGCTGTAGTGGTGCACACCTTTAGTCCCAGCACTCGGGAGGCAGAGGCAGGCAGATCTCTGAGTTCAAGCCAGACTGCAGAGTGAGTTCCAGGACAGCCAGGGCCACACAGAGAAACCCTGTCTCAGAAAACAAACAAACAAATTAAGCCAGAGAGATGACTCATCAAGGACAAGCACTTGCCTTGCCGTGAATGCTTGCCAGCCAGAGTTCAATCCCCAAGACCCAAATAAAGGCAGAAGGAGAGAACTGACTCTGCGAAGCTGCCCTCTGTACGCCACACTTGTGCGGTGGAACACATGCTCCCACACACTGCACACAATATAAAACAAGCTAGCACTCAGTATAATCTAGAAATGGAATTAAAGCGCAAGCCTATCTAGTACCTTGAGTTAATTTAACGGCAAGCTGATTGCCCCCTGGAGTCGGCCACAGTTAACTCTCACAAATAGAAAAGTGTGCTTGAGGGAGGGCACTGGCATCCGTTAGCTTGCTTGGTTTCTGGTCTCCTAAGTGCCTGATTGGTAACCATAATGAGATCTGTGTTGAGCCACAAACTCCAGAGCTGCAGCCCCAGCCCCCCGATGAAGTTAATTAAGTCTGGGTCTTGGTCTCCACAGCCGGTTGATGCCAGAATAAATCCAGTGTGTTGTCAGCAGGCTGAACCAGGAGCACAGAGCTCCAGAAAGGAATTTCTATGCAATAAATATCACTTAAATTCCTCTCAAAGTTGGAGCTGGTGTCAAAGTCCAAAAAAGCAATATTCCCTGGCAACTGCTGTCAGGAGTGCGTGTATGTCTGGCCATGTATCATCTCAGCACTCAAATTAGCAGAGGAGAGAGATAGTGAGTTAATATCACCCAGCTGGCTGCTCAGAGAACGGCTCTAACTGTAGCCAGAGAAATTCCGAGAGGGCACAGCCGGTCATCAATGACCTCCAAACGACTAGATGCTCAGAATTTCCTGGCAGCCTGGGCTAGATAAATAACTCCAGCTGCTCTGCAATAAATGGGTCCCCCCCAAATGTTTCAGAGAAACCAGTTCTTTCTCTTGCTGGCCACAGAGCTTGAGGAAAACGACAGGTGATGAGGAAGAGAGGCAGGGAAACCTCGGAGCCGTTACTATCCACTTCGTTGGTGGTTTATAAGGGGCGGCCACCCCAGGCAGGCTGGCATGGCGAGGTGTGTGTGGGTCTTGCAGACATACCATGTTCTGTTCAGGCACGTCTTTGGAAGGAAGGAGGTGCGTGGATGAGGAGGTCCAGGGTGAGGAAGAGAAGAGAAGGGACAGTGAAATCAATAAAAAGAGACAGACAAGAGGTGGCAGGTGAGGAGGATGGCTGGGAGAGGTCCACATGTCCCAGAACACACTGTGGATAAACACTGGAATCCTTCCAGTAAATGTCCTCTTCCTCCCCTGTCTCGTTTCTATTTTATTCTATTTTGCTAGAAATTTTGCCTCAATCACAAAGGTGATTGAGGTTTTACATTGGTGTCACCCTCTGTCCCAGGTGTCCCATAGCAAGAGCAACCCCAGGCAAATCGGCTTCCCGCCCCTTCCTTTTATTCAGCCTGCTTGCTCAGCGTTCTGCTTTCAGAAAAGGGTAGGAGTGGAGAAAGAGAAAAATGGCTTTGGGGATTTCCAAGGATTTGAGAATCTGTACCTTGGCCCAAGGCGGGAGGCAGCTAGTCCCTGTGGGCAGAGAGCTGCTTCTGCTGCAGAAGGGCCCTCCTGGGCTGTCTGGGCCCCTCCAGGGAAGGCAGCACTCGGGCATGCTCAGAGTGCAACTGAGTGCAACTGTAAAGCCCTGCAGAGGGGAGGCAGCCTGAGCATTTGGAGCTAAGTGTTTGTAAAAAGCCTGCCAGAGACACAGGCTGTGGAGATAAACAACCTGCCCCAAAGACAACCCAACCCCAGCTTCACATTGAAGCCAGGTCCATGGCAAGCCCCGGGGCAACTGTAGTTCAAGGAGAGTGACATCTGCTTGGGGGAAAATTATAAACTTGTTATTTCCATTTATAAATCAGGCTCCCTCACGGGAAAGGACCTTGAAAACAGTTTTTTTTTCTTTTTTTATTTTATTTTTATTTTTATTTTTTATTGCCCACTGCAAAGGCAATTGCTACTGGCCACAGTTGGCACATTCTGCAGAAATACAATGTCTGAGCACTTATTATTGAAGGCATGTGTCTTATTAGACGGCGCTAGAATTTCTGGAGGTGTTTTGTTTTCTCAAGTAACGAGAAAGCCATCTCCTGTGGGTGTGTGCTTCTTAAGTCAGCAAACAAACACAAACAAACAAACAAACAAGCTGGCTGTGGCGGCTCCCACCTACAGTCTCAGGCTAGAGGGTACAGTGGTTCAAGGTTAGTCTGGGCTACTGAGTGACGTCCTATTTCAAAATGCCAAAGTCAACCAAATAAACCCCCTTTTTTCAGTATTTCTGGGCCGCCTCCTATAAATCTCTAGATTGTAGTACTCACAGGAAAAGCAAACTTGTTAGCTAATGAACCACTGATTTTAGTCAGGCAGTGTGTGTTTATTTCTATTAATTTAATAGATTCAGGAAATAACCTTATGTAGATTTGGATCTAATTCAAGAAAGTTGGACCTAATTCAAAAAAGTCTCTTGCTTAAAGTTAATTTATGTTACATCTGCGGGTATTTTGCCAGCATGCTTGCCTGTGCACCACATACATAAAGTACCCCAAGAGGTGCTGGACCCCCTGGGACTAAGAGTAGCAAACCAGATGGGTGTGAGCCACTGCATGGGTGCTGGGAATTGAACCTGGGTCCTCTGCAAGAGCAGTCAGTTTTCTGAACTGCTGAGCCATCGCTCTAGGCCCCTCAGTGGTCGTTTTGATGAGATCTTGTCTTTCAAAATTGCTAAAAGTTACATTTTGTTCCCTAAAATAATGACTCTTTGAATTTCATGTTCGATTAATAAGTAACAACAAATCAGTTCAGGCTTCAACTAACTAGGTATCAAGAGAAAAGAGAAGCAAATTGTAAACTCAGGTACAGTGGACTAACTCATCCAAATCTCCCTTTAGCGTTTAAAGTCAGATTGGAGGCAGAAATGAGCGAGACTAATTGAGAGCTGTGTTTGGTTGGTTGGTTTGGTTTGGCTTTTGTGTTTTTTTGAGACAGAGTTTCTCTAGGTACCCCTGGCTGTCCTGGAACTTGCTTTGTAGACCAGGCTGGCCTCGAACTCAGTGACCTGCTGCCTCTGCCTCCCGAGTGCTGGGATTAAAGGTTAGCATGTTCATTTTAAAGGGCAGTGAGTGAACACGACTGTGGGCTTCTGAACTTGTTGTCTGTACCTGCCTGGGGAGTCACAAAGCTTTGCTGGCATCAGGTCACTGGTCGCCTTGTAAGACTCAACTGCAATTCTCTGGACGACTCCTAGTAGTAGCAGAGCATGGAGCACAACCTTCCATGTCAGACAGCCAAATGAACCTCTTGTAAGGTTTGCCAAGTGGCTATTGGTCCCCACAGAGCTGGTCCCTAGATCCAAAGTTGCCCAAGCCTAACAAAGGGGACTAGCCATGCTACCCACAGCAATGCCATTCTGTCCAACAGAATTAAAGGAGCAAGAGTCAATGACGGAGATAAAAATAAGATTGAGGGGGAAATGCAGAGGGGAGACAACAGAGAGAAAAATCTAGAGGGAGAAGGTCTATAGGCCTGAAGACAAGATGATCCAGGAGAAGACAGGAGGTGGGCAACTGAAAAGGCCCCATCCCTGCAGGAAGGGAGGACAGACCTTTACAGGAGCCGGGGAATCAGCCTGACCTCTTCTTGGCTGGTCTGTTAGTGTGAGAACACAGGCAGAACCTAGGTTGGGAAGCAGCACCAAGGAGCCTGGAACAGAGACTGCATTCCCAAGCAGGGGCTGACATCTTCACCAGAAGCCGCTGGCATCAAGGAAGGGGTTGACTCCAAGGCTGGGGCTGCCTCTTCTGTGACCATGCTGGGTCTGGGAGGAGCTCCCAGCGCTGACTGGGGATTTCAGAACAACCTCACACTAGACTTAGTCCTGGTCCTGGGAAGTGGACAGAGAATGCCAAGCTTTGGGGGAAGTTATCACCCTCCTGCGGCCAGAGCGCCTGGGTTCTATGTAGGATGGATGTTTGACCAGCTTGTCTGGGCCTCCAAAACCCATAACTTTACCCTACTAATTATTCTGCTTCCTGTATTCACGAGTGAATTGGTCAGAACCAACTTTTAACTTCAGTATCCCATCAGTTGCCCTTTTTGCTGCAGCGTCTCTCTCCTCCTGTCCCATGACTGCGCATGCATGTGTGAGTGTGTGTGTGCGCACGTGTAGTGTAATTGAGGTATTCACAGACCTAAAGTGCTGTTGAGAATTGATGGGGCTGGAGGTTGGTAGGAGGTCTATTTGATGAAAGCTGTAAAATGGTTACCTTGACTATTCTCTCATTTCAAAATTATGTATTTGCGTGCATTGCAGAGGCTGGGTAAATGAGAGGCACAAAAGAATAGCCAGGTAACCCATAATTTCACAAGCCAGAGTTGAAAGTACTGTTGA